>JAMJFZ010002307.1:7122500-7195000 GCA_026225945.1 Cricetomys ansorgei | reverse complement strand
TGTGAAGATTAAGTCAAGCAGCACACATACTGTGCTAGCATCTTACCAAGCACACAGTGGGTCCCATTAGACAACTATGACTCTTCACCTTACCTGTGAGATCAAAGACTTCTCTACTTTATAATACTAGGCTAAGCCTTATGGAAAATATCAGCCTTTTAATAACATGGGTGAATACGTTAGTCAGGGTTCTCTAAAGGAACAGAACTGACAGAATGAATCTATATATAAAGAGGATTTATCAGAGTGGCTTACAGGCTGTGGTCCAGCTAGTCCACAATGGCTGTCTACAAACAGAAAGTCCAAGGACCCAGTAGTTTTTCTGTCCACTTTGCTGGATGTCTCGGCTGGTCTTCAGTATGTGCCAGAATTCCAAAGAGAAGGCTCTAATGCCACTGAAGGAATGGACTCCCCAGGGAGACTAAGAGTGAAGCAAGCAGGCAAAGAATCAGACCTTCCTCCTTCCAAGACCCTTAAAGACGTGGCCTAATTTAAGCTGGATCTTCCCACAGCAGAAGTCCAGATTAAAGGAATGTCTTCCCACTTCGAATGATTTAATTAAGAAAGATCCTTCACAGGTGTACCCAGACAACTGCCTTTTAGTCCAGATGCAGTCAAGGCGACAGCCAAGAGTAAACATCACAGTGTACTTTTCACCTTGTGCATGAGCTCTCCCTCTCCCTCTCCTTTTGAGAAAACCAGACAAAGGGAACCTTAAATACTGGACTAGAAAATAGGTGTGTGGTGGTTTGAATGGATGCCCCCCACACTCCGGCATTTGGATGTCTGGTCCCCAGTTGGTGAAGCTGTTTAGGAGGCATGGCCTTACTGGAGGAAATGCGTCACAGGGGGCAGACTCTGGCAGCTAGGCAACTGGCACCATTTCTAGTGTGATGTGTGCTCTCTTTGCTTCCTGCTTGCGGTCGGAGATGAGAACTTGCAACTGCCGCCACCATCCCTGCTATGATGGACTCTTATCCCTCTGGAACTACAAGCCTGAGTAAATTATTTCTTCATCTAAGTGAGCAGAGTGAAACCATCAAACAGGACAACTCTATGCGTAGGAAAAAACAAACAAACAAACAAAATGTTTATTTGGGAACAAACTGCCTGACTGTCTCATTAGCGAAGAGAGCAGCAGCCCAGCTTGGGAGAGCAAGCAGGCTTTATAGGATTCCTCCAGGCTTAAGGGCGGATCCCTTCTTCAAATCTAGGGAGATTTTCTTCCTGTGTTGGATAAAGCAGGCCCAAAGGGAGGGGGTCTGTGGCAATGGGGCCAGTTTATGAGTAGCAGATGTCCTTTGCCTGTGGCAGATGGCCCTTTAGGGAGGATGAGGGAAACTGCAGTTATCTGGTAAACAAGGTCCCTAAGTCAAGGGTCTCTGAGAAATGCTGGGGTTAGGTTTCTGTTTCCTAGTGGTACCTGGCCTGACTAAATTCAGGTAGGCATTCTTGAGTACTGACAGCTACATTTCCATTTTAAGGGCCCACCTGGTGACCTAAGGCTCCTATGAGTTGTCTTGGTAACAGTGCTTTATCACAGCAATGGAAAAGCAAGCTAAAGCCCTTAGACCAACATTAGTTACTTTGATGTGTGCTGTAAAAATGCTCCTGAGTAAAAGCAACTTAGGGAAGGGGAGGGGAGGAGGAGGGGAAGGAAGGGAAGGGAAAGAGAAGGAAGGGAAGGAAAGGGATACTTGGATTCATTCTGAGGGTTCAGTCCATCCTGGTGGAGAGGTCCGGCGACAAGATCACGAGTCAGCTGGCCGCACTGTGGTTGAGTTCACAGGCAGAGGCGAGAGGGATGGAAGCTCACTTTCTCCAAGACCTTCTCTATGCTGGTGCTGCCCACATTCAGAGTAAACCATCCCATCCCAGTTCACCCAGTCTGAAAAAATCACTCACAGACATGCCCAGAGGTGAATCTTCTAAGTTATTCTAAGTCCAATCAAGTTGATGGTGAAGATTAATCACAGTCATGTCTTTGCTGAACAAAAAACAAAATTAAGCTCAACCATTCCGAAGCAGCAACAAACTTACAGTGAACAACTTTCTCAAGGGGTAGATCAAAAAGATAAGGACTATATTCCTTGTCTGCTTCTCTGCATGTCCAAAGCCTCCCGTACAAACACTATCTGTGCAAATAAACACTTTAAAATGTCATCGTGTCTCCATTTGGTTTTTAACACAGAACCCACACACACCCTTCCTCTTCACAGAGACTCCCAGTGCTTGGTTGTGTCATTTGGGCACAGGGATCTTGATTCTGTCTGGTTTGATTCTTCACAGTTTGTGTTTCTCCATGCATTTGATACAGTCGAGGGCTCTTGAAATGATACAGTCAGGAGGTCTTGATCTGGTTCGTTTTCTCTGTCAATTAAAGAATTAAAAGGTAGGGGAGAAATCTGAAATGCAACAGGTACCAGCAGAGGAATCCCAAGCACCGAAAACAGAACAAGCAGTTAGAGGAAGGAATTTATTTGGGGATGAGAAGACGCACAGAGAAAAAGACTTCAAAGCAGAGGAGGACTCTGAAGCTGAAAATCTAGTCTTTTTTTGAGGAATGGGGATTTTGAAGTCTCTGAAGAGTCTTCCTCCTATACTTCAGGGTTCATCAGATTGGAGACAGGATGATTGGTTGGTCCATAACTGTTATGAGACAGACATCTCCTGATCTGGCCCTGAACCTGTTGAACCAGTCCTTGGGGTGGGGGCTGCCGGTGGAGAACAAAAGCTGCCAGATTTTTGTCAAGTCAGGAGGCTGAGGAAGAAACCGGCTATCTTGCAAATTCACCACCACTAGCCATGGCCCCCCTCCCTGGTAGGCAGTCTTTCTAACTCCTGGTCTCTCACACTGAATCTCCCTTCCAGCAGGAGAAGGAAGGGATTTCCAGTTCCCAACTGAAACCTTTTTAGTTCAGTACTTCAAAGGCATAACAACAAAAAGGACACCGAAATATTTTCCATCTTCACTTCTAGACAATAAAATTACCCTTTACAGGGTGCTGTACTAAGTTAATTGTTTTTTTTCTTTCACATAATAAGGACTTGACTTTCAGCTCTCAGGAAAAACAGAAGGGTAAGAGAAGCAGTTCATGAAGTGATACCAGCAAGGCTGCCAGTGAAGGTTAGAGAGAGAGCAGGGAAGGAGAAGGCCGATGCTCAGCTTTGACCTCCTGCTCCATTTTGGTGTGACAATTAATCAAAAGCACACTGAGCATCCATTTTCCTGTGATTATTATTCGCTCAGCCACCAGGCTGTGTTCCCGGATGATCTTGAATGGAGATATTGTACAAGTCCAGCTGGGGGAGAAACTGGTTGCTATCAACTTTGACCACAACAGATGTAAAATAAAGGTTTCCAATATTCTTTGGGAAACTTTGGAGTTCCTTTTTCTGGAAACTAGAAAAAGATTTTTTTTTTTTTTTTTTATCATTGCGGTGATTTTCTTTGCTAGGGGTGAGGGTGGGGGTAGGGATGGGGGTTATGAGGTTTCCATTCAGCATCTAAAGAGAAAAGCTTCCTCCTGGCTGACTATTAGCAACGCAAAGGAAAGGGAGGTCTTAGGAGCCACATAAAGGAATTCTATGGTGGTGCCTGCCATAGTTTTGCCTTTGTCCCTGCTTCCTGGGGTGAACTCATTCAAACCCAACCTCTTGAAAAGATTAGGAGGAAGATACTGGAATTAATAAGGAGTCTTAAAGCTGTTTGAATTCAATAACTCAAGAGAAACTTTAAAAGAGGAAAAAAACTGAATATTAAAAAAGATGGAGTGGTACCCTTAAACAAATAAGCTGCTTTATTAAGGATCTGCCTTAATAAAATGGCCGACAGCTTCCCCTCCTCTCCTGGGCTCTGGCGCCAGCAACAAAGAAGAGGCCAGGTTTGCACAGCTGCTGCTTTAAGAACTGAATAACAAAGACTGAAACTTTAACCCGAACTTGGAGGGGAGGAGAGAGGCAGAAAAATCACTAATATCGGGGAGGTAAAGGAAGTGTCAGAAATCTTTGCGGAGTCAGGAGAAAAGGCTTCCCAAAGCACCAACTTCTGAGCTTCCGAAGGGAGCTAGGGCTCTAGAAGTGCCCATTTGAACAGCTGCTGGAGCGAGGGAGAAATTAGAGGCCAAGGGCTGGGATCAGGGCTGGGAGGGGTCCATTTCTTCAGAGCTCTGAAGCTGGAGGACAATTTGGTTCCTGCTTTGAATGCCTGGGGTCAAGTGAAGGATAACTTAGGAGAGCTTGTCTGCTGCTCCCCCCTCCCCAACTTCTGGAGTCTGCAGTAGAGTGAATCTTCCTTTGTGGGAGAAAGGCAGCTCCGAGAGAGTCGGGAGAGAGGTGTACACCCTCTCTTTGCAAATGATTTTTCCAAGCTAAAAATAAATAAATAACAAGTCTCTTCGAAAAGAAAAAGGAAGAGAGAGCGTGAAGAAGGGAAAAAGGACTGAGGGAAGGAAGGAGGGGCATAGGGAGGGAGGTGGGGCAGTAATGAGTGTTTTAAACATGAAGTCTTCTGGGGAATACACAAAAGCTACTTTAGGGTATTGATTATTTATAAACCAAAAGGCACCAAGCCACCCAGACAATAAAAGCTAAGAAAACATTCAAACAATTAGAACGTTAATTCAGAAGTAAAAGAGGAAAATGGAGGGAAGCTCAGAGGGTTTACCCCTCTTGGGAGTAGAGAGGGACCATGCACCCTTTCTTTGTCAGTGTTGGAAGCCTTCCTCTGGAGTCATCCACCAGAGGCGTGCAGAACTGAAATCCAGCTTCCGTGGTTCACATATTTTTCTCCCCATCTGCCCTCGAGCTGCAGTAAGAACTGTGGCAGTTTCAGACAGTCCCAGTTGCATTCATGCAGTGAATGTCCTTGGGATCCCTCCTAGGTACTGCCACCTTTTGAAAGGTCTCAGAATCCAAATGGAAAGAGAAATAGAAACAAACAATTGTGGTGCAATACAGTAGGCTCCGGTAGGTTTTCTTTCCATAAGTACTAAGGGAGAGGGTTTATGAGGCGAGAAAAAGAAACTGTTGATGGGGGAGAGGGGAAAAGTGTCAGCCCTATTTCATGTAAGAGTCACACTTGGCTGGGATTTCATGGGGAAGAACAATTTTCCATGGAAAATAAGGAGTCCCAAAAGAAACCATGCGTGAAAAAGAACAGAAAGACAGGGAACGGTGTGTCCAGGAAACCGATACCAATCAGGGTTTAGTGATAAAAATTATTTGGGAGGGACTGGGAAATGTCTCAGTGGGTAAAATGACTGTCGTGTAAACATGCTGATCCAAGTTCAGTGTAGTAATACATTTGCAGGGTGGCTCAGTAAGGAGACACGGAGGTATAATCAAAGGCACAAACTCTGCCAGACCTCAGTAGAGGGAATCACTATCCTGGGAATGCCATACTGGACAGTGGAACCCCCAGCATCTGAGCTCGGGTGTTTTTATTGATCCAGAATTCCTCAGGTGTTCTACTGATAGCATATGCAGATCATTAGCAATCAACATTCCCCACATACATCCAACACCTGAAGACAAAATAAAATGCCAAGACCTAGGTAGTCTCCTACCCAACAATGCACAATCAATTATTTTATGCATAACTAAAAAATAAACTTCTACAACAGTTCAGCATCTTGAAGAACCTGCATAAAAGCTCATTTTGAAGATGGAGAAATAGGTCAGCAGTTAAGAGCACTAGATGCTCTTCCATAGGACTCAGGCTCAATTCCCAGCACCCATAGAGTGGCTCACAAGCAACTGTAGCTCTAGTTCCAGGGGATCCAACATCCTCCTCTGACTCCTCAGGCACTACATGTATGTAGTGCACAAACATGCACTCAGACACATACACTAAAAATAAATTAAAAACCTGAGTGTTGTAGCATGCTACTATACTACAATAAGACAGGAAGCAAAGATAAGTGAGTCACCAGAAGATCACAGGCCAGCAACCCTATCATATCCAGTGTCCAACATCAGACAGGGTCTCAAATGAGACAGAAGTCAAGGACCAACATCTGAGATGGTCCTCTGGCCCTCCCATAGGAGTGCTGTGGCGTATACACACTGGAGCGTACACACAGGAACATACACACATGGATAGATCTCCCCAACCCTCACACAAACACATGCCCGGAGGCACACTCGAAAACACACACACATACACACACACACACATACACATACACACACACACACACACACACACACACACTGGGTGGGGAGCAAGAGGGAGCAATCCAGAGAGTTTGGAATGCACTTCAAAGGTACTGAAGGTCTTCAGCAGTGACTTCCTATTGGAGATAGAAGACAACTGAATAATGTAACTGGAGAATAATTTAAAGCTGAAATTAGAAGGAGGCTGTTGTAATCAGAGTTCAAGTGCACCAGACAATTGAGTCAGTAGAACATCAGGGTTGAAGACCCTGTTCACAGGCATCCAACACTCTTTTGCTTGTTTGTTAGTTTGAGTTTTGTTTTTGTTTTTGTTTCTAGACAGGGTTTCTCTCTTGTAACACTGGCTGTCCTGGAACTCACTCTGTAGTCTAGACTGGCCTGAAACTCACAGAGATCTGCCTGCCTCTGCCTCCAGAGTGCTGGAGTTAAAGGCCTGTGCCACCACCACCCAGCTGCATCCTACACTCCTAAGCATCTGATTTTAACTTTTGCAAAAATGCCAAGCTTCTGTTAGAGAATGCTACAATTAATAGAAAGTACATGTATGTGTGTAAGAGAGAAACCAAGATACCTCACAGAAGCATGCAGAATAATGTTAACTAGTTGGTTACCATTTGGACATCACTTGGCTCAGCTGAACTGACACATGAAATCAAACACCTAAGAGATTAAATAGGCCTCTACTAAGCCCAGGACAATGGGGTGGGGATAAGGTTTAGGAAATAACTGAAAATGAAGGTAAGAATGATGAGTGTTAGAGCATCAAGGGGTTGAGTTTGGGCAATTGCTTAGCAGAGAAAAAGCAACCAATTAGATGACCAATTGCTGTCCCCAAATTGAAACTCTCCACTCCTCAGGAAAGCTCATTAAGACTCAGGAAGTTCTACAGAGAGGCCCCTTACGGTAAAACACTCAACAAGAGTTCCAGGAAGTCCCTGAAGCCAGACAGATGCACAAAGCTTCTCCCTTCCAAGGATATATAAGTAATATAGATGGCAGAGAGGAGGACACTCTCAGACCTGTTGAGCTGCTGGCAAGTCATACAGACAGGTTCAGTATTCTAGCTTCTGAGTCATCACCCGTGCTGGGGTAGGCTTCCAGTGATGTAAAACAAAACAACTGAAAGAAAATAGGAACTAACAGCAGTAATGTGGACCACAGACACAGATCCTCTGCAGCGTGGGGAGTCCTTTCCAGAGACTTCTGCTCTGGTGAAAGCAGGACTCTCAGCTGCATCACAGAAAAGACTCACAGTAAGCTGGTATCAAGGAGAATTTGAGTCTATTAAGAAGAAGTTTTAATGTAGGTTTTTTAGGAGGCATTAATGGAAAAGGGTCACATGGGAAAAGGACAATAGACACATAGGAATCCTAGTGCAGGAGCGGCCTTCTCAACAGAGTCATGCTGAAGAAGGATCTAGGCAGTGCCATATATACAATTTCAGTGACTTCTTACTTTACATTGTTCAAAGGGATTCTAAGAGACGTCTTTTTACTCTTTCCCTTTCTCTTTTTTCATGAGATCACAGGGCATTTGCTGAGGTACGCTGGGTAGAATTACAATCCAAAAAAAGCAAAAACCATAGGTCACAAAAAGTTGCACAAGGGGTTAAGGACATAACTTTTACTAGTAGTGAAGTCATCTTGCTTGTGAGAGTCCTAGGTAATTGCAAGTTTATGACTGGGTAAGGAGAAAGAAAGGCCATATGTAGTTGGCCAAAACCCACTTAGGCCTTAAGCATGGTTCATCACGACTTTTATATTCTTCACTGAGTTATTCGCGATAAAAGAAATATTGTCTCTGTGCAGACAGTCTACACAGCAAATTTTGTTACTGGTGCTGAAAATCTTGGCTCTCAGCTGACAAGAGACGCCCATCAGACTGGTGGGTAAGGGCTTCACATCTTCTCATCCTTCCTGGAAATAGCAGCACAGAGTCAGAGCAACCAAGTGTTGAGAACTTGAATGGGAAGTCAAAGGGAAAGCTAAATTAAAAATAAGTGAATTCTGCCATGAACCCCAGGAGTACTTGGTTTCCAAAGCAACTGTAGCCCCATCCCAGGCAACTGTTAGGAATGCAAATTAGGGAGCCTCACATCAGGGTATTGAGGCAGAATTCCTGGTCCCAAGGCCCTACTGTTACAACTTCACCAGCATGGCTGGCTCAAGTTAAAGTGTGCGGAACTTTACCAGTGACTGAATCCTCCAAAAGGAAGAATGAACCATAAACCATTGAGGAGGAAGACACAAGCTACAAGTAACATAACCCAATAGCTCGATTTGGGACAGAAGCAACATGAATATTTCAAATTACCACTAATGATGTATCCATCGTAACTGCTCTAAGCACTCACCATTTAAATCATCCCAACACCCTTCGAGACAGAAAGGCCTTTTATTTCTCCATTTTTTAAAACATGTTTTGGTAATTTACCTAGTTCACTTTTGTTTTACATTTTATCTCTTTTTATTTGTGTGTATTTATTTAATGTGTGTGTGTGTGTGTGACATGGATGGACACTCACTGATGGCATACTTGTGGAGATCAGATGACACCATGCAGGTGGTGTACTCTCCTTCCATAGAGTGGTTCCCAGTGTCTTCAGGCTTGATGGAAGACACTCTTCCCCTCTGAGCCGTCTCTTACTGTCTCCATTTTTACAGAACAGGAGAGCGAGGCTAACTTAAGAGTGTATTCAAACACAGCACATTCCAAGCAAAACAGTCAAAATAAATTTATTTAAGGCTGGGGAGATGGCTCAGTGGGTAACACTTACCACGCTTCACTCCCAGAACCTCCATTAAAGCACTCGCCTGTAATGCCAGTGCTTCTATGGGGAGATGGGAGGTGGAGACAGGACCCAGACCTCACTCATGGGCCAGCTAGCCTGCCAAACGCAGCAACAAATGAGAGATACTGCCTTTAAACGAGGTGAAAGGTGGAGACCAACATAAGAGGTTGACTTCTGAGCTGTAAGTGGCATTAAAATAAATAGATAAATTAGATTATTTTAAGAAAGGAGAAGTGCCAACGTTTATTTATAAATATGTATATCTAGCTAATTGAAATGTTTCTCTTACCCAACCAGTCAGTGAAGTTTCTTGTCACAGAGGAAAATGTTGGCATTTGTCTAGAACCATTATTTACCTCCTACTGGTGAGTTTTGAGGAAACAGACTTCTGTCATCCCCTTAAGAGGAGTGCACCCACAGAACACAAGGGTGTCCAGACAAGCTAGCAAAATCCACCATGGTCCTGAAGGATCATTAACATGGCAGAACCAGAGCACAGAAGGGACAAATTCTTGGCTGAGCTTGAGTCATAGTCTAGATGTAAACAACAAATTTAGAAGCAATGTCTGCTGTCATCTGCTGAGGTCATTCAGTGTGGTCGGTGGACCTAGCCCCTGCTCCACAGTGGCTTCATTGTTATATTTATGTTCCTGACCCCAGCTGTGTAGCGCTAGCTTCCTTATGCTGTAATGCCCCCTTCTTTTAATTAAATACAAGCTTGTTTTTCCCTTCTGAGTTGAATGCAAGGAAAATCACACAGGAGCACAGTGGCAGAAGACACTGAACAGAGGCCCTCGTCCAGCTTTTGATGCTTTCCTTTCCTTGTCTCTGAGGGAGGGAACAGAGAGCTTCCACCTTCCCCTCAGGTCAAAGCTGAGGAGATCTGGGCATCTCTCCCTCCAGGACTTGCAGCATCTCCATGCACGTCTGGCAGGGGAAAGGATTGTTTGGATGCTAAGAACAAAGGAAGACTAGGACAAAAACAAATCCACGGACCAGAACTGTTTGCAAGACAGGCATATTTTCCTATGCCTTTGGATGTCTACAGCATATTCTTAAGTCTCTTTGACATGGCCATAGCTAACATAAGAGCATAAACATGTTGGTTTTGACTATAATCTAAGGGGCTTGGTTAGCTACAAAATCATACATTGAAATGCCAGGAGCAGTGAGCTGAAATTCGAATCAGGAAGATGGTTAGTATGAATCCACTACTGGAGACCATCAGTGTAAACATACACACCTTAAGTCATCCATGTTTCCACCATACTAGAAGCTTTTGTATCAGTGTAATGATTGTGAAAATTAGTGGATTCAAGATGTCTTATATAATGAACAAAAATGTGAAAATCAGCCCAGCCTGAATCTGTACCCTGAGGGAAAGCATTTGAGTTTGACCCTCAATGAATTCTAGTTGAGAGGAGTGAAACTTGAAGGGATTGAACTTGCCCATAACTGGCTGATATTACATCTACTACTCTGAGAATAGGTTCTCCAAATAGATATTAAGTTGGAATTTGGGTCATGAGCAAGTTATACTTACTCCATTCCAAGCAAGAAGAACAGCTTGAGTCTTTCTCAATTTGATCTCAGAGATCTTTTAAGACTTGACACCAACTCTGTCACATTTCTCCCTCCAGACATTCTTCAGGAGTGACCTCACTGTCCCAAGGCTTTTCTTAGTGATGTGAAATCTAGTCTGAAGATCAAGAGACAGATATCAATGTCTTGCTGAAAGGTCTTTTTCTGTAGGAAAAACTCCCTTCACCTCTGGCATCAAATTCGTGGAACCCCCCCGCTCCCATAATCCAATTCTTTGCAGACTCCTACTAATGTCACACAATTTAACTCAATTCTGACACTATCCACATGGAGACAGCATCAGATCTCATATGGCCCCACCACTGCATATGTCTACCAAAAATCCCAGTTATTGCCTGTGTTTTAGCCAACTGGTTGTGAATCAGAGGTTCCCTTCTTAGTTTTGCACTTTGCTAGAAAAGGTCGCAGGATTTAGGGAAGTACTTTTTTAACTAGCCCCCGCTTATTATTAAAAGGCAGAACAAAGGGCCAGAAGAACCAGAAAGATGTTTAGAGTTGGATGGGGGTCAAAGGAAACAGAGCTGCCAAGCCCTATCCAGGGATGCTGCTCTCCAAGAAAAAACTCTGAGATTCCAGAGTGAAAGCCATTATGTTATGGAGCCTCTTACCAAACAGAAGCTCTCTAAACCCTGCCCTTGGGGTACCTGTGAAGGCCTCGTTACATAGGCCTAGTTGATTAAATCATTAATCACTGGTGATTAATTCAACACCCCCCCAGCCCTTCTTCTCCCCATATGGTAGGGGATTGAGGGGAGCTGAAAGTTCCAGCCCTCTAATCACTAATTTGTTCCCATGGCAACCATCATGAGGTTACCCAGGCATCCCCAGCCATCAGTCATCTCTTTGTCATATGAAAAGATTCATCACTTTAGAGAGGTCTAGGATTTTAGGACATGTGTGCCATAAAGCAGGGACAAAGACTAGATTTATAACAATTATTACAAATTACAATATCACACTATTCAAATCAGGAGAAAAGATAGTATCTTAAATATGTAGGTATGCTTTGCACCAGGGAGGAATGAATTTTTATGTTGAATCTACAAGTTGAACTTCATTTTCTAAGATAAGCCAATAAAAAAAAATCATCTTACATCCAGGAAACACCTTACTATAAGCCAGACATGTTTTGATGAAGGCACTCATTTCTCCACAATGAAATATTACGTGATATCAACAAGAGGAGACAGACAATACCACACGCCCAGAGCATTGACGGAGTTAATATGCTGGCAGGTGTAGATCTGTAAAGTTTTCCAGAGAATTTTCATTCAAATCAGCGTTAAAATCATCCAGCAGGGAATAGTTTTTCCAGGTAGTGTGGAAGAATGGAAAATGATGAACTGTTAAAGAACGTAAGAAGTTCAAGGCAAAGAAGAGATGTGAGTGGACCAGTCTTAGATGCATAGTGCATCCAGATGCTAAACCGATATGGACCCCTTCCTAAAGAGAGTGGCCTGCATGAGGTGGGCCACTCTATCACACAACCCGCAGGTGCCAAGGTTACAGTACCGTGGTTTGAACGTGTCCCCCCAAACTTCATGTTTCCGAAGCTTAGTCTTCAAATTCTTGTGTTAATGGTGTTTACAGGTGAGGCTCAAGCAACATGAATAGATGACATGATAGCAAAGATCTTTGCTTTATTGGCTTTGTAAGAAGAGGAAGAAATTCAAGCTAGGGCACTTGATCTATCTCCATACACGGTTTCTTCTGCACTGTTACAGTGGTTCATCAAGAAGATCCTCATCTTCCACGTTCCGTAGCCACAGGCTAAATAAACTCCATGCCTTATTAGTTGCCAAATATTTTTGTTAAGCCAACAGAAAAGATACCAAGGCACAAGGTCAAAAAGATCCAGGCTCTGTCTACCACCCACCCTCCCTCTCCGCGTTCTATCTCTTATATATGTTTTTAATTTTCCCTTCTCTTTAATTTTTAACTCAAAAGTGGGACCCAGCTTTTATGTTTTAAGTTTTAAAATCACTTATATAAACAACCAAGAGTCAGTCATAGAAGATCATAGAAGATCTTTAACGTGCAAAAGTTAATGACCCCGTTTATGTTTTAGGAAGCTGACTCTGGTAGGTAGGTAAGAGAAAGAGTAAAGAAAGGAGACACAAAATAGGGAGAGGGGATTTGCTGAACTAATAAAGGGTCTATTTCAGAGGGTCTAAGTCAAGATGGTAAAAGTAAGAATATGAACGGAGCAGAAGAGGGAGACAGTTGTGGCGGTTTGAATGAGGATGGCTCCTGAAAGAAAAGTGCACAGCACCACACTACAGGCAGTAGGGCCTCACACAAGAGGTTTATTGGGGTGGGGTGAGACACGTAGTGTCCGCTTCCGAGTGGAGGGAAGAAGAAAAAGACAGAGGAGAGAGGGGGAGAGGGAGAGAGATAACAGAGGAAGAGGGGCAAAGAGAGAGACAGAGAGAAGCACAGAGAGAGTCAGAGAGAGAGATCCAAAGAGAGGAGGAGTCCAAAACTCACTGGGATTATATGGGACTGATGATGCAGGACAGGTACCTGTCTGGGGTCAGGCACAGGGGTGGTACCTGGCCAGAGGGTGGAGAGTATCAGGAGCATGGGAGATGGGCAAGCCCCAGGGAGGGAACTCTGGCCAATTCACAACAGCTCCTATAGGCTCATGTGTTTGAAAGCTTGGTCCCCAGCTAATGGAACTCTTTGGGAAGGGTTAGGAGATGTGGCCTTTTTGGAGGAGATGTGTCATTGGGGTTGGGCTTTGTGGTTTCAAAAGCTCCTGTCATTCTCAACTAGCTTTCTTTCTGCCTGTGACTTGCAGATCAAGTGTGAACTCTCAGCTGCTGCTCCAGTGCCAAGCCAGCCTGCCTGCCCCACTGTAATGGTCATGAACTAACCCTCTGGAACTGTAAACAAGCCCCCAGTTGGATGCCTTTCTCTTTTGTTGCTATTGTTGTTGTTTTGTTTCTCAAGACAGGGTTTCTCTTTGTAGCCCAGGCTGTCCTGGAACTCTCTCTGTAGACCAGACTGACCCCAAACTCACAGAGATCCTCGTGCCTCTGCCTCCAGCATGTTGGGATTAAAGGTGTGCACCATCACCACCCAGGAATGCCTTTCTTTTTAAGTTGTCTTGGTCATGGTATTTTATCACAATAAAACAGTAACTAAGACAACAGCTAAGAGACACATAGAGCTTGAGTTACAGCCAGTCTACAAGTGCAACAGTTTCTGACCATTGGACAAAGTAGGTTGGAAACCAATACAAACTCTCCCATCGGTGGACTTTAGTAGTTAATATGAGCTGCTTCCCTTCAACCACAGTTACCCTGTTTACCATGAGGCAGAGTTTCTTGCATTATTCTCAAGCTTCTAGTGTGCTGAGGGTACTAGTTTGTTGGCTAATGAGATCTTGTAGAAAATGGTATTAAATTTAGTGACTTGATCACGGAAGAAGCCGCCAACACAGTATACATTTGACGTATTAGCTCCAGAATTCTGGTGTATTGTGCTATCTCTTTTTTCTCATTTATACACTAAAAGTAATATTTTAGTTAAACTCTTGAAAAACAATAATCTTGGGCCCTGCCTGGTGGGATAGTCCTGTCGTCTCAGATCTCAAGAGGCTGAGAAAAGAGGAATTTGAGTTCAAGGCTTGCTTGGGCTACTGGCTACATTGTAAGCCTGCCTGGGAAACTTGGTGAGACTGTCTCAAAATACAAAGTAAAATAGGGGGAGGGGGTTGTGGAGGGATAGAATGGGTGAGAATATAGTTTCATTATAGAATGTCGGCCTAGCATGCATGAGCCCCTTGGTTCAAACCCAGTATACATAAAGATAAGAAACTTGGAAAAAGTGACTTCAGTAGAAAATTAATTGAATGTGCCACCAATATCAGCACTATCCATCCATTACATCATTTTCCCTGTTTTGTGACACCATGCTTTGTTTCTGCCAAGACAGGCTCTTATACCACCTTATCATAAGAGGACAGAGTTGACTTCTGACTCTATCATGGTTTAGGACATGATGGCGAGATGCCTGGCCTTTATGCTATGTGTTCCATCATTTGCAAATTATCTGCTTTGCAAAAGAAGTATCATGATCATTAGGTACCAAGTAGGCAAAAGAATGTGACCTACATGTGACCTGAGCCTAATAGAGCTCTCATTCTTAGACAGGTATGTCTGATAACTAATTGAGTGCTTGTTTTTTTCTCTATATTTTTCCTTATTTTATTGGTGGGGGAGCATGTGCCACAGTGCATGTGGAAGTCAAAGGACAACTTGCAGAGATCAGTCCTAGGTCTCGAACACAGGTCGTCGGGCTTGGCAGCAAAAGCTTTTACCCATTGAGCCATCTCATGGGCTTTGTGCACTTATTTTTTTGATAACTCTTATGATAATTGCTTTCAAGATGGGAGGAGAGTTACAGGAGAACACAAAACAGGGGACTTCACTGGGATCCTGCTGTGTGAAGCAGTGACTTTTGACCTGTGAGCTGACCAACACGCTGCTGCCTCTGTAAATAAATGGAATAGAGAAACGAGACAGAAGCCAGTGGGAAGCGAGTACACAGGCCCTGTGCAGCTGCACAAAGGCCACCATGACTGGAGGGCACAGCGAGATGGATTAGGCAAGCACTACCTTACAAAGGTTTACAGGTCTGTTAATGGATTGGGTTTTGCCTCAAGACTAAAAGAACACTGTTGAGAGAACTTAAACAGGAGTAAATCATCAAAGTTACTTTTTATAAAAGTGCTTATTAGAGCATATTAAATTATATATAGTAATGCATTCAATGACATTATCATACATAATAATGGATTTCACTGACATATGCATACATGCATATAATGTAGTTTGATCATATTCACCCTCCATTTCCCTCTTGTTCCCCTTCCTCTCCTGACTCACCCTTAGCAGTCCACCTCTCCTTCCATGTCACTTTTTTATTTGATCTTTGTGTGTGATCCAGTGAGTTTCATTAGAGTCGCTGCCAGGAGCATGGGTACCTTAGGACTGGCTACATCCCTGAAGGAAATGTCTCTCCCTCTCCCAGCCACCATTAACTGCCTAGAGATCTTCAGGGAGGGGTGGGGCCTTGTGGATTCCTCCTCCATCCACGGCAAGTGTTGATAGTTCCAATCTTGTTCAGGTCTTAACCTTGTGTGCTATGAGTTCAAGAGTAATGCGGGCTGGGTCGCCTTTAATGCCGGCACTCAGGAAGCAGAGATAGGCAGAGCTGTGAGTTTGAGGTCAGCCTGGTCTACATATGGAGTTCCAGGCTAGGTAGGGCCACACAGTGAGGCTGTCTCAATAAAAAAAAAAAAAAAAAAAGTTGCCACATCAGACCCAGGACTACATTGAGACTTAGTGAAAAATAAATTGAAATAGGATAGAGGTGGTTTGAGGGGAACCACATAAGTAGATTACCTTCATCTCCATTGCATACCCTCAAACCAATGATTTAAATCAAGAGATAAGCCTAACTGGAGCAGATTTTTTACAGCTCTGCTTGGCTATCCTAGGCAGTAGGTGCCATGCCCTGTGCTCCAGGCCTGGCGTGTCCCAGGCCACTAGACCAATAGCTTCCCTGCACTGCAGCTGTGTAGACAGGTTCTCTGCAGAGGCCTAGAGCCTTTCCTGAAGCCGGCTCCCCTCAGCCTCATGGAACCAGTCCTAAAACACCCCAACTTTCATCACACACTGGCTGGCCCTCTAAGACAGCCTTCCTTCTCACTCTCTCTCTCTCTCTTTCTCCTCTTTTTTTAATTTTAAATTTTTGTTTAGTTTTAATAAACTATTATTTTTTAAAACTAGCAAATTAAAAAACCACCACCAAAATTTACCAGATCCAAAGTCTATACATCTCAGCACATTTCTATACTGTATTATGACTTTATTCCGTATTCCCTACTCATCCCAACTATATATGACTTCACCCAGCACCTCCCACTGTATCCCAACTGTGCTCTAACTTTGGCCTCTTTCTTACCAGCTATCTCCATTACAGAAACTGAGTTCAGCACTAAGGCCAGGGTTCTCATCTGGCTCCTCCTCTACACTCTCCAAACATGTCCCTAGGCTAAAGCTGATGACTTTATAGAACTAAGGTACAGGAAGGAGCTTCCCAAGGTGTCCACCTCCTCAGTGAAAGGGAGCATTCTTTCTGTAATGACAAAACAAGGTAAGATTTCTTTGCTTGTTTGTTTGGAGGAAGGGAAGATAGGAGGGAGACAGAGGGGGTAAAGTGTGTGTGTGTGTGTGTGTGTGTGTGTGTGTGTGTGTGTGTGTATAGATGTCTAATTTGACGAATTCAAAAGAGGGTATGGGAAACCCTGGAGCTGCAGTTACAGGCGGTTGTTAGATGCCTGATATGGGTGCTGGGAACTCTGGATTCTCTGGAAGAGTAGTCTGTGCTCCTCATTACTTTCCTTTTCTTCTCTTCCTCTTCCCTTCTCCATCTCTGTCTCTCTTTTTTTTAAAAAAAATTTTATTTATTTGTATTTCATGTATATTGGTGTTTTGTCTACATGTATGTCTGTGTGAGGGCATCAGATTCCCTGGAACTGGAGTTACAGACAGTTGTGAGCTGCCATGTGGGTGCTGGGAATTGAACTCTAATCCTGTGGAAGAGCAGCCAGTGCTCCTAACTGCTGAACCACCTCTCTAGTCTCCCATCTCTATCTTTAAGATTTTTTTTTTTTTTAAGATTTCTTTTTCAGCTGGGTGGTAGTGGCACACACCTTTATCTCAGCACTCGGGAGGCAGAGGCAGGAGGATCTCTGTGAGTTCAAGGCCAGCCTGGTCTATAGAGTAAGTTCCAAGACAGCCAGAGTTACAACAGAGAACTCCCCGCCTCTCTCTCCCTCAAAAAAAAAAAAAAAAAAAAAAAGAGTTCTTTTTCACTCCTTAGGAAGTACCTACCATCTCAGTGCCCCTTTAGCTTCAATGCACACCAGCAACACAAGCTAAGATTACTGTTCCGTCTTGGCAGCAAGTACTGTTGACTTTGCAAGTGCAAAGGACTCTTTTTTTTTTTGCAGAAAAGAATTAATTGTTCAGATGTGTTCAGTTTTAACCAACTGCAAAAACTGACTGCCAGTTTGACTGGACAGAGGAACACCTGGGTTTGTAACCACCACCTCTGGGTGTGTCTCCAAAGA
Source organism: Cricetomys ansorgei (assembly GCA_026225945.1). NCBI lineage: Eukaryota > Metazoa > Chordata > Mammalia > Rodentia > Nesomyidae > Cricetomys > Cricetomys ansorgei. The sequence goes on along the minus strand of JAMJFZ010002307.1, from coordinate 7,177,286 downwards.
CAGTAAATCCAGGGAGATCTACCCGATAGGTGAGTTCACACCTGCAATCCCAGCACTTGGGAGCCAGATGCGAAGATCACTGCAAGTTTGAGAGCGCTTGGTCTCTGTGGTGAGTTCTAGGCCATCTTGGGCTATATATTGAGACCACGTTTCAAAAACAAGGATTTGGTAAGATGGCTCAGGAAATAAAAGCGCCTGCCACCAAGCCTGATAACCCAGGTTTGATGCACTTCACACAAGTTGTCCCCTGACCTCCACATGGATGCTCATGCGCGCGCTCTCTCTCTCTCTCTCTCTCTCTCCCCTCTCCCTTCCTCCATCCCTCCCTCCCTCTCTCTCTCTCATACACACACACAAATAAATAAGTGAATAAATAAATAAATGTAGAACAAATTTATATTTTAAATTTTCATAAAGGATCAGTCCTAACAAATAATTTATTCACTGATGGATTCAAAGCCTGAATAAACCAGGAAGTGGTGGAACTGTGGGAGGTGGGGCCTATGATGAGAGCAGGTCCCTGGGGGCGTGTCCTTGGTCGTCAGATCTTGCCGAGGCCATTTCTGTTAACACTCCATTCTGCTTCCTGTCCATCGTGCTGTGTGAGTGCCTAACGTAAGGGGCAAAAGCTTCTGAAATGAAGCTCTCACAGAATCTTTCCTTTAGGTTGTTCCCCTCAAGTGTTTTGTCAAAACAGCATAAAGGAACTCCGCACCATGCTACACTGCCACCAAGAAGGAAAGAGCTCAGATGGTGAAAAGTGCAGGAGCTACCGCCGTCTTCTGGATCGGGTGTGAGTTTAGATTTAGTTCCACTGTTCAGAACCCCCCCCCCATACCGCCTTCTTTATAAAGAGTTCTGAGTATGCAGGAAAAGCATAAATTAAAATATGAAACATAAGCCTAGTAGGAGCCAGCACTCTCACGCTTTCTCTATTCCCACGAGAAAATAATTAAGAGGAGAAAAGATTTCCTTGAATTGATCGAGTTGACCAGATGCATTTCCATTTCTCTTGTTCCCTTTGCTTTTCTCCTACTGGCAAGAAGGGCCCTTCAGTGGAAATCAACAAATAACTCATCCCCTAAGAAGAAAATCTGAAAAGCATTCATAGGCTTCAAGATAATATCTTTTGAGATCTGCCTTTGCACTTCCTTCTAAAATACTTTTTCCTAAAAATAGAATTCTCACAGTGGCCAAAGCAAGTGAAGACTGGGTAGGGGGAGCAGGGAGGGAATATTTCCGTCAAGCTGTGAGATGGATGTGAATTAAAGTGACTGAAATGTGAGCCCGTGTTATTGTGATCTGACGTGCTAACATGTGCCCTTTGCCTGAAACATGCAAAATATTTTCAAAACAAGCATCACATGATACTTGGCAGGCTAAGTCATATTATTACTGCTCTCCCAGAGAGGGAACTTGTCAAATGGAAACTTTGGGACTAAAATACAAACACTTTCTGAGTACAGCTCAAAATTAGCCGTGTTTTGAGGCTGGAGAGATGGCTCAGCAGTTAAGAGCACTGGCTACCCTTCCAGAGGACCCATATGGTGGCTCACAACCACCTGTAACTCTAGTTCCTGGGGACCCTACTCCATCTTCTGGCCTATGTGAGCACTGGGAACACATATGGTACACATATGTACATGCAAGCAAAATATTCATACATATGAAATAAAAATAAATCCTTTTTAGAAAGATGAGCCCTCTCCTCTCTCTCTCTCTCTCTCTCTCTCTATCTATCTATCTATCTATCTATCTATCTCTCTTTTTTGTTTGTTTCTCAACAGGGTTTCTCTGTTGTAACTGGCTGTCCTGGAACTCACTCTGTAGACCAGGCTGGCCTTGAACTCACAGAGATCCACCTGCCTCTGCTTCCCAAGTGCTGGGATTAAAGATATGTGCCATCACTGTTCAGCTTTTTTTTTTTTTTAACCTTTTTAAGACAGGGTCTCACTGCATGAGCCGACTGTCTGGTGCTGGGACTAAAGGTATATGCCTGGCCATTTAGCACTAGTTTTCTAATATATTCTAGTAAACTGAATACTGTTGAAAATTCTAAAACATCATGTATTTTTTCTTTCTTTCTCTTTTTTGTTTGTTTGTTTGAGACACAGCCTCACTATGTAGCCTCTTATTGTCCTGGAACTCACCATGTAGACTAGGCCCTGGCCTCAGACTCACAGACATCCACCTGCCTCAGCCTCTTGAGTGCTAGGATTGAAGGCATGCTCCACCATGCCTGATTCACATGATCTTCTTCATTATAAGGAACGGTAAAATAATAATGACCATGATGTATGAGAGTGAGCAGTGGCCGCAGGTGTTCTGCAGCCTCTCTCCGGGTTTTGTAGCCTCTGGCACACTAGTTGCCAGCTTCAGCCCTTGGTTTTCTGCACTTAGTTCTGGTGGTTTTCTCCATCCTCTCTCCCACAAACTCTTGCAGCACAGTTTTCATGAACTGTATATGAGTTGGGCTTTCTGCAGATTGGAGCAGCAAATAGCCCCCGACACCGGAGCTGCCACTTAGAAATTCCAGCTCCCTGCTCCACCAGAGGAGAACTAAATAAGGCCCCAGAAGAGGCAGGTGGGAGCCTCCCCAGCAGCAAAGTCCCCATGGGAATTATGAGAGAACAATGGTATTTCTGCCCAATAGACATGTGAGCACCCTGCAAGCCAGAGGCCAGAGCCTGGGCTCCCCATATCACAATAGGCTGGGAGGGAACCCTTTGTTCCTTCCAAATAATGTCCAAGAGGGCCTCTTACCTAACATAAGCCCTCTCCATTCATTTCCCCTTTTGTCTTTGTTCTTGTTTCCTTTGATTTTTTTTTTTTTCTATTTTACCGGCTTAAGCCTATGACTCTCATACCTTCTCAAACTGAGCTCAGTGATTTGTTGTTTCTGGTTTTTTTTTTTTTCTTTTTTCTTTCTTTTTTATAATTCACTGAGTTATTTCTGGGCATCAGGTAGCCTCTCCCTCTCCCTCTCTTCTCCTCTCTCTCTCTCTAGGTATACATATAGGTATGCAGAGGGCAGTCTGCTATGTCAGCTTAGTTAACCATCAGAATCCATTCCCTACTATCTCCCCATAGACACTGGTGTCCTGTGGTCCCGTCCCCACCCGTGGGCTCCATAGAGTGGGTCTTGAACTCATTCAATAACAACCAAATACAAACACACAAAACACGACTGTCTAGAAGAAAAAAGAATGCTTAGTTACAAATATAAAATCAGAAACAAAGAAGAGTATGTTTGGAAAAAGAAAATAAAATTACAACAAAATATAAGGATCCAAAAACACTGAGCGCATGGTGGCACGTGCCTTTAAACCCAGCACAGGCAGACATATTTCTGTGACTTCCATGACAGCTTGATGTACATAGTTAGGTCCAGGCCACCAGCCAAGGCTACAAAATGAGAACATGTCTCAAAAAACAAAAAGAATGAAACAAAGAATCCAGTATGCATATTAAATATCACATAATACAGAAAATTATATGATGTTTTATCAATTGCTTTAAAAACCCCTCTAATAGATTTTTTCTTTTTGCTTTATACTTAAAGAAAAAAATACAAAATTAGAATTCGATTATCATTTTAAATATTGTCACACTGTACTGAGATGCATAAATGTGTAATCTAATCACTCACGAGGCACATGGGGGAGAGGGTGGTGTGGGAATTTTCTTATGGAGTATTTTTTCCTGTCTACACTACTACAGTTTCATTTTTGTTGTTGTTGCTGTTGTTGTTGTGGGAGCACACCTGACTTTTTGGGGAGTGCACATGCCATGGTGTTCATTGGAGGTCAAACCTCTCCTTCCACCTGTACATGGGTTCTCAGGACTGAGCTCAGGTCATCGGACTTGCTGGAAAAGCATCTTTAGCCGAGGCGCCATCTTGCCACCCCTTTAGTGCCACATTTTAGTAATATGCTGTTTTAGCTTTTTTCAACGTGTGTGTGTGTGTGTGTGTGTGTGTGTGCGCGCGCACAATAATGGGGATGGAATCCAGGCTCTCGAGCATGCTAGACAAGCAACTAGCACAATATCACGGTTGATTGGTGCCTCATCGTCCAAGTTTGTCTTTCTTTCTTTTTGACAAAGTCTTATTCTGTGTCCTAAACTGGTCCAAATTCCTGGGCTCAAGCAATCCTCCTGCCTCTGCTCCGTCAATAATCGAGACTCCAGATATGTGCCACTACATCCAACTCTGAGTGCTATTTCATTGAACCAAGTTAACCTTAAAAGGCTAGGTATACCAGGTCCATTCGGCGATCAGAATGTCTAAGAAGTGTGCTGAGAGGCACGCTCACTGCCTTGGGGTAGTCCTCACGCGTGTGATGTGTAGACATAGGGGTTAGACCATTTTTGTCGGCCACAACTTTCATTCAAAAGAAAAAGAAAGCAGTGCATTTGTCAACATCCTCCCCTGACAAGAGGGCGCATCCACCTCAATAGGGTAGTGACAGGGGATGCTCAGCTTACACTGTTTCATTAGAACAGCATCCCACAGGCCAGCTTCAGGCTCCATATTTTCTAGACACCCCTCCTTGGTTTCCTACTTCCATGGTACAATGCCAAGGGAGCAGCACGTGATGTTTCCTGAAAGCAGTTCTCTCAAAGAAATGCCTCGTTACACTCAAAAGTAGCTGTGACCTACCACATGCTCTGAGCACACTGCCAATTACCAAGTTGCACACCAGAGGAAGTGCAAGGGAAAGGAGAGTCTGAACCAGACAGAGGTCTTCACCAACTGCAAGGAAATGTTTGCAAATTTTATTATTCATTTATTTTCTGTGAGATGATCTCACTATGTAGATCTGGCTGGCCTGGAACTTTGAACATGAACCACCATACACTTCTGCAAATTTTACAAATACATAGCCCTAGATGATTTGTTACCTATAAACATTTAGTAGACTCATTGTTAATATTTTTTTACAAGTCACATTCAGTTAATATACAAAACTGACATGGCTTCTGATAATTATAATTAAAGTTGGAGTTTTACCAGCAAATTCCAGTGTACAGATTTTAAATAATAAAATCCTAGAAAAAAGATGAGTTACCACACCAGGCTTGCAAACAGACAGCACTGTAACAGCTTTGCAAGGGCTATTCCCAGGAATGGGGAATAAGCCATTTGGGGAATGTCCCTGACACAGCATTAGCCTCACAATAAAGTTTTGTATTTAACCTAGCTTGATCTATTTTTACTTACATGTGTGTTTGTGTGTGTGTGTGTGTGTTGCTAGGGATTGAACTCTCAGTATACAGCTACCTTCCAAGCCCTCAACTTGATCTTTTAAAATGGAAAAATGACAGCTCAGTGATTAAGAGCCCTTGCTGCATAACCATGAGTACCAGAGTTCAGATCCAGCACCCACGTCATACACACTAACACACATATAGAAAAATAAGTAGATACATCTTTTTTTTTAATGGAATGGCTGCTTTATTGTGGATTTTATGTATTAATATATAAATATATACAAGTATATGCTTATATGTAGACCATAGAAATTAAGGCCATTTATTCCTTATTGTAATCTTGCTGGGTTCAAGTGTCCTCCAAGGTTTCATGTGTTGAAATTTAAACCCCTTTTATGAGGAATTAGAAGGATAGGAATTTGATCAAACTATGATGCTGAGTAACACCCTTAGAAGGATCAGGACTTGACAAGGTCTCTGTGTGGGCCATATAAAAAGAAAGGCCAGAAGAGTCACAGACAAGCACAGTTCGTCTGCAGCCGTGGCTGGACCTGCACCAGCGAGGCCATCACCAGATGCGGCCACTCAGTGTTAGAACTCCAGAACCATGAACCAAAATAAACCTATTTTCTCTCTTTTAAAGATGTTATGTTACTTTAATTATGTGTGCTCATGAGTCTGTGTCTACCTGTGGGTATGAACTCATGAGTGCTCTGGCCTCCGAGGTAGAGGTGATGGATCCCTCTGGAGATAGGATACAGGTGGTTATGAGTCACCCAAAAAGGGTACTGGGAACCAAATTCAGGTCTTCTAGAAGAAAAGTACATTCTGTTAACCACTAAGCCATCTCTTCTGCCCCTACTTCGCTTTTCATTATAACTCACCTAGCCTGTGGCATTGTGTTACTAGGAACAGAGAGCAGACTGATAGGTTTGTAAGACATATCTACTAACATTGAAAAACAGGGCAAAATATAAAAGGGAATGTTAGTCAAATACAAAAATCCTGATTTGCGTTATGTCATCAATGGCTTTCTGTCAGTCAAGCTGTTCCCTCTGTATCCTTACTTAGCAACAAGAACCGCAGTAATCACTATTCTTATCTTCTCTCCTTTCCTTAAATATCTCCTTTCCCTAGGCTCTTACTGTTTAACACATATGCCCTAGAATTTGCTAATAAAACTGAAGCTTTTCATCATTAACTATTTAAGGCCACATTGGTCTCGCATATTAACTGGAATGGGGAAATAAACAAATGAGTATGACTTGTTAAAAAAGTGTAAGTTTGTTTGAAAAGCTTATAGATTAAAAAGATTAAGGAGTCATTTAGGGCTTGCAAGATGGCTCAGGAGGCAAAAGTGTCAGCTGCCAACCCTGAAGACCTAAGTTTGAGCCCAGGACATACATAGTAGAAGAAGAGAAGCAATTCGTGTAAGTTATCCTCTGACCAGCGCATGTGCACCATGGCATGCATGTACACACACACACACACACACACAACACACCCTTCAAAGTTTTAGAAAGAAGTCACCTATTTCCCAAAACTATAAACATCGCATTAGTTCCAACTGTTCATTCACTAACTTGGAATGTATTTGCTGTGCATAGAATCTGTACCTCAATGGACCAGACAGCAATGATTTATATAATAGAACCAACAAGCATTGCAGTGGAAAGCTGTGATTAGTGAAATGAAGGGAGTGTCAGGATAAAATAGTTGGAGACCTGACACATTTTGAGTTTACAGGGTTGGGAAGGGAAGGAGACACAGGAGATTTCCCTGAGGAAATGGTACCTGTTTTGAGTTTGGAATATGAGTCATTATCAATATGTTAAAAAAGTAAAGAAAAGAAAAGGAAGCCGGTATGACAGTCTGACAGTTGATGTGATTTGAATGTGTACTCCAGATTTCAAGAATTGGAAACTTAAGGTCCAAATCAGTATGTTAACAGTATTTGGAGAAGGGACCATTTGCTAGTGATTGGGTCAGAACAGGAGTCCTCATGAATGGATTAATCAATTATCCAGGAGTGGCTTAAACATAAAGGCAAGTTATCTCCAGTTTACCACCCTGTCCCATCAAATGATGTATTATTATATAGCACCATGTATTATATATGATATATATTATAATCATGTTATAATACAGCATGAAGACATTCGCCAGATACTAACACCATGATATTGAACCTCATAGCCTCTAGAACCAAGAGATAACTGAATCTCCATTTTTAAAGAATAATTAATTGATGATTGATAGATTATTTGGGGGGGAGAGGGTGTATCTCAGTGTATTGCCCAAGCTATTCTCAAACTTCTGAGACACACTCCTGCCTCAGACTTCCAAATAGCTACAATTATGAGGATACCACGATGCCTAGGTCTGATCTCATTTGTTGATTCATGTTTATTATTTTTAATAATGTGCATGTATGTGTCTATGTACATGTGAGTGTAGTGACATTAGAGGCCAATAGAGGGCGTCAGATCCCTTGGAGCTAACTGGACTGTTGTGACCCTCCTGATGTGGGTGCTGAAAACCTATCTTTTCTTTGGTCCTCTGTTAAAGCAACACATGCTCTTAACCATGAGCCATCTTTCCAGCTTTTTGTTTCATGGGTGTTTGTTTGTTTGTGAAAAGATCTAGTGAGGGATGAAATGCCCATACCACCGCACCCAGTGACAGCTCCATTCTTTATACATTAACCAACCTCAAGTATTTTGTTATAGTCATAGGAAATGGACTGAGATAGGGGTGGAGTGTCTGAGAATGTCTTGGAAAGAAAGACACATCACTGCTCAAAGGACTGAGGAAATGTGTGTGGTTGGAACACAGGGAGCAGGAAGGAGTCCTGCACAGGAGGGAACTAGAAATTATGCAGGTCAGATCATGCCAGGACTGGGGAGGGAAGTGATTACAGACTTTGAAACAAAAAGGAGCTTGGTTACTTTAAACTTCTGAAAAAATCCTTTTGAGGTAGAAATGAGAGAGGAAAGTTGGGAGCGGTGTTATTTTCTGTCATTTTCATCACTGTGACTTCTGAACCATGTCAATGTTTTAACAGTCATAAAATAACAATGAATACATTTCATCCTGTAAAGGGAATATGAACTAAAACAAATGAACCTTATTCCATTTCAAAAGAATAACATAAGCACACCAGAGGGTGTAAAGGCAGAAAGAGGTGATTCAAGTAATTTATGAACATGGTATTTTGACACCATACCTTCATCCTGAAGACAATGGACTGTTATTAAATATTGAATATGTGGCTTTGAATATTTACTGTGCATGAGCAAGAAAGATGAGAAATAAGAAAGGGATGACTGTGGGTGCACACCTGGAAACTGCTAGAAGTAATCTACCCAGTAGCAATGAGAGCCAGTCAAAGTTTAGGTTTCTGAATGCAGTTTCCACTAACATGAGCCAAGCTCTCGGGAAATGGCCCACTCTGGGCAGAATTTAGAAGGATTGGATGAACCTGGAACATCTTATTGAGGCAAAGGGTCAGGAAGTGGTTCAAAACAACATGGTCATCAAAGGAACACAGAAGCCAGCTTGTGACGGTATTATGTGGCCAAATGTAGGTATGTGCTCAGAAGAAACAAAAGTATTAAATACGAACACACTGAAGGAGATAACCCATGAATTCATATTAAGATGGAAAGCATATGAGGAAGAGAAGAGAACAAGGGAGAGAGAAGAGAGAGCTGGGGATAGAAAAGCTTTCAGATGGCAGATATCATAACTTAGACAACCATCATCACCAATAGATTTCAGACTTGTGTGTGAAAACTCAGTAATTAATTAGAAATCTATGTAGTTCCACCTAGAAGAGAGTACCTTCCCAGAAAAACAGTTGTAACTCAAAGGACAAAATGTAATAATTTTGCAATTGTATACTTACTTATTAGGTACTTTTCTTGTAACTGTGACAAAGTAGATAAAACCAACTGAACAATGGAGAAGTTTATTTCTGCTCAGGATTTAAGACTGATTTAAGTCACCACAGGGTAGAGGTTTGGGGTAAGAGGGCAAGGCACAGATCCACAACAGGAAGACTGCTGGTCACATTGTATCCACCATAGGACACAGAAAGACCTGTATGCTTGAGGTCCTCTCATTGACTCCTTTTTATTTTGTTTTGTTTGTATATTTGAGAGCACTATCCCAGTAGGCATAAGTTCCCGGGTTCTGTCTCTAGCACAAGAGAGGGAGAGAGCAAAAGGTAGGCAGGGGAGAGGGAGGGGGTGCAGGTATCACAAGAGCAAGCGCTGCTTTCTTAACTCTCTGATCACTCAGCATATTTGGTAGTTGTTGCCTTTACGATGGCTATCTGCGCTATCATCGGGCTTCAGGGGCTTCATTTCATCATCTGAAGCTCGTCAAAAATCTGAGAGCTGAGGCTGAACATGGCTCATGGGTTGAGAGTACACACTGTTCTGGCCTAGGACCTAAGTTCGGTTCCCAGCATCCCCGCGGGACAACTCACAACCACCTATAACTCCTATCCCAAGGAATCCGACACCTCTTGCCTCCCTACTCACCTGCACTGCCATGCAAATAGCCACACCGAGACTCACATACATATATGTAATAAAAAATAAACCGAATCGTAGTTTTAAAAGGGAAGGTTGTGGATACAGCTCAGTAGTAGAACATTTTTACCTAGCACGAGTGGGGCCCTGGGTTTGATTCCCCAGCACCAAAAAATAAAAACCCTAGTTCTTGTCACACAAAGTGATGTAAACCTTGGGAGGCGGAGGAGAGGCAGGAAGACGAGGAGTTCAAGCTCAACCTCGTCTACCCAGAGAGTTGGAAGAAGATAAGTAAATTAATAAATAAGAAAACAAGCAAGCAAGCATAGTTATCAGAACGTTCGAGTCCATCGATATACCAAAAATTTGACCAACAGCTCCCACTCTGGTTTGGTCTCCAGTGTTTGCTCCGTTGCTCATTCCTGATGGCTTCCTAAGACCGTTCCGGGCTCCACTCTCTCAGGCCTGCTGAGGTAATGGAGTTGTCGACTCGGAAGCTGCTGAAGTGCTTTGCTACCTTAAGAGAAATTAGAATATGACCTGCGCAAGGGTATTAAGTACCTTGAAAAGCACCAAAGAATCAAAAACAAGAATAAATCCCAAGAAGAGGTACTTGACAAGCTTTTAGGCACATGAAAGTAGCAAACTAAGGCATATGAGAGGAGAGGCTGTTTTGATCTCCAGCTGGGAGTTGAGAAGGAATATTAAATGTCCAAAGGACTCCCTTGGAGTTAATCTCATCTACCCGAAACAGACAAGATTGACATTAAACGGATGCTACTGATGGGAAAGACTTCACCAGGAAACTTCCTGCACCTAAGGCTGTTACTCTTGCTCCAGTTTCCATTTCCTCCATTTTTGATTCCTCCCATGTAATTCCCATACTCCCCTCTGCTGAGCATTATGACCTAAATACCTCGATTGCTATTGCTTTCTGAAGTAGGGCACAATGTTGCCTATTCCAAGATGACAAAATGAGGTGCCAGGACCTAACAGATGTTTGGCACAGGTGTTTTCAATCCCCAAACAATTACCACCACACACGAAACAGAACAAGCTACTTTGACTCATAGATCATCCTGCAAAATATATGATTCCTGTGCAGAGTTCCAGAAGGAATCTGCTTGCTTCTTCCCTTTGATTCTCTTGTCTTCCTACACAGACTTAATGAAGGCATCTGCCTAACAATAGTCAGTTTGTCAGATGAGACAAGAAGCGACCAAATCTGCCTAGTCATCTGCAAAAAAAAAAAAAAAAAAAAAATCCAAATAAAAGATGTCAGAAAAACAGAGTCTTGATCTTGCCCTCATCCCATCCCTTGCTAATTAGAAAAATAATGGACGATGAATGGTTTTACAGTTCTCTTAATTTCAACATTCCCCTCCCGGAAAACAAAAGAATCAGTATTACTACTGAAACCCGTGAGCAGCGTGCATAAAATGGACTTGATGGGGAGAGAAATTGCTTAAAAGAGGATAATTAAAATATGTGGCTTTTTCACCTATTTGAATGTTTGATCCAGTTTGCAGAAAATTCTACCTGATAGAGAGGAGGCTGGAGTCGGGGTGTTGATCAGTGAGAAAACAGAGGGCACCCCTGAAACATTTGCAGTACAATTTAGAGGAGTCTCCACAATGTCCCACACTGGAGATGACACAGCAGCTGTCACCCCCAGTTTGTTCCCCATGTAGCTCTTATCTCTCATCTCCCCTCTCTACATCTCAAAAACAAATGATAGATGTTAGTGGCAAAGGGATCCCAATGTCGGGAGAGAGAGGCAGGCACATGGTGTGTCCCTTAAAATGGTGGATCCTGGTGTACCAGTTGAACCTCAAGATTTGGGAAAGCCCGCCTGGGTGGTGCCTGCTTCCTCGTCTTTATGGAAATATTATGTGTTCACCAACATTGTTGAAATGGATAAGCTAAGAGTTTAAACATACAAGCCTAAAAATGGTTGGACCTTTCTAGACCTCACCCCCTGCTATAGCAAGCTTTAGGTCGGCAGATTGAACTGTCCACTAAACCTGAACCAAAGTGATTGGACCTCTCCCTTACACACGCCCTGCTTCCTCCCTAAAAGCCCTGCTCCTTTCACAATAAAGGAGATCTGCACCTCAAAACTGTTCTCTGGAGTCTGAGTTTCTTGGCCTAGTGGCTCCTTCTCTTGGGGACCTCCTTGCTTGCACAAAAGACTACAGAGATAGATAGATAGATAGATAGATAGATAGATAGATAGATAGATAGATAGATAGATAGATAGAACGGCTATGAAAAACAAAGAGATGACCTCTTATGCCCTCTGTGTTGTGTATCTTATTGCAAATTCTTATTAGTTAGAATATTATTTCAATTGTTTTTCATGACAAGTAAGTACCTGATGAACATTATTTGATTGATGGATGAATGATGTATTTGTGACATTTTCCTTAGGTTCTGCTACACTTATGCTACTTTAACAAAGCAGTAATTTAGTACACAGCAGCAGTTCCTTAGTGGATGTGGGTCTTTATTGTGGCTTCAATCATTCACTGTCCACTGATTTCCTCACTATATGTGCTCATGGTAAAAGCACAGCCATCTTTGGGGAAGACAAGTGTCCCTGAACCTTTTTTCTGTTAGACCTGAGTCAGAGGTGTGACTTAAATTCACCCAACCAGTTTCTTTCTCCTGAGACTATGAATACTCAGTGAGTGATGCAAAATGAAAAGAACCTTGTGGAGATAGTTTCCATGGCAACTGAGACAAGAGGTGTACTAAGTATTTTTGGTCAAGGGATGGTTGCCATTTTTCCTCATTCTTGGTCCTCTAAATCTTCCATTGCTCCCAAGCCTTTCTTTGGAGACTTCCAGTCTGTGATCCCTACATTTAGAAACACCATCCCCATCCCAACCCTGCCAATAGCCAATCTTCAATTCAGGGTAACAATGATCAGTCACAAAAGTGTCTCTCTAAAAGATAATTTGCAACTATTCCAGTTTAGGTAAAACTACATGTGAAAAGAAACCCTGACATCGTAACATGATTGTGTGAGAAAATAAGCCACACACGTGGTGAAGAAACATATTTTTGACTACTTTATCTTTTAAATAATTCCAGTAAAGTTTGGAGAGATGGCTCAGTGATTAATAGCACTTGCTGTTCTTCCAGAGGATCCAAGTTTGGTTCTCAGCACCCTTACTGAATGGTTCACAGACAATCTGTAACTCAGCAGCAGGGGATCTGATGCTCCTGTCTGGATTCCTCAGGCCCCTGCACACATAGTGCACACACACACACACATAGACACACACAGAGACACACACAGAGACACACACATAGACACACAGACACACACACAGTCACATACACAGAGACACACAGACACACACACACACAGACACACAGATACACACACAGAGACACACACAGAGAGACACACACACACACACACACATAGAGACACACACACAGACACACACATAGAGACACACACAGACACACACACATAGAGACACACACACAGACACACACATAGACATACACAGACACACACACATAGAGACACACACATACACACACAGTCACACACAGAGACACACACATAGACACACACACACACAGACACACAGACACACACACAGAGACACACACACAGACACACACACAGACACACACATAGAGACACACACACAGACACACATAGACAGAAAGACACACACACATAAACATAAATAAATTTTTAAATACTTACAGTATGTTCTGTGAAATGATAACCAAGTTTTGGGGAAAGGGGGAGGGGGTAATATCTTAGCTAGGGTTCCTATGGCTGTGATCAACATCATTGACCAAAGCAAGTTATATGGGAAAGGGTTCATTTGGCTCCCACTCCCATATTATAGTCCACTGCTGAAAGAAGTCAGGACAGGAACTCAAACACGGCAGGAACCGGAAGGCAGCAACTGAGGCAGAAGCCATGGAGGGGTGCTGCTCGCTGGCTTGATCCCATGGTTTGCTCAGCCTGTTTTCTTATAGAACTCAGAACCACCAGCCCAGGGGTGGCCCCACCCACAACAGGCTGGGTTGTCCCCATTAATCACTAGTTAAGAAAGTACCTACAGTCCAATCTTATAGAGGCCTGTTCTCAGTTGAGGTTCCCTCCACTCTGATGACTCTAGCTTGTGTCAAGTTGACATGAAACTATCCAGTACAGGTAGTTTGCTTTGTGAAAGACTGTCCCTCCACTTTGTGACAGAGTTGGAAAAGATATTAATAGATAAAAACCAGAGGTTTTAAACTTGGCAAAGTGTGAGGCTTGAAAATTCTACAATGTCTCTGAATTAGAAAGAGTGCTGTAGGAAAGGGTCAGAGAAATGGCAGTGCAGGGACTGGATGTGACAAACAGAACTATAATCAGTGGCTCCAATTAATCTTTCTGTGGACAGGCCGAGTCATGGAATAGCAGCAGTTGTTCCTTAAAGGAGTAGAGAGAAGCCCAAGGATGAGAGAAGATACCCCAGGAACACAAGACTATGAGTTGTAAGTTCGTAGACTCAACTTGATAAAACTCTACTTGACAGCATTCATCATCAATCTTCTGAAAACTTTCACCACATCTCTGATTTTATTAGGAAATTACTTTTGATTCATACATTTGCCATTTCATTTTTTTTTTAATATCATAGGAGCAAACTTAAAAGTATTTTACCATACCAAGGACAACAGAAGACTTGGAGAGATTGTGTGTGTGTGTGTGTGTGTGTGTGTGTGTGTGTATGAGAGAGAGAGAGAGAATGAATACAGGAAAACACAGAAATGAATGGAAATCTAAGGCTAAGTTTCCTTTATTAGAGTGCATGCTGGTTGAGGTCTGTCTACTAATCAGGGGGCTGGTGTGTGGCTCAGCTGGTACAGTGCTGGCTTAGCATGCTTGAAGCCCTTAGTCCAGTTCTCAGCACCACATGGACTGTGTGTGGTGGTGCACATCTGTAATCCCATCACTCTGAAGGTGGAGAGATGAGAATCAAGAAGTTCGATGTCATCCTTGGCTACATAGAAAGTTCAAGGCCACCTTAGACACATGAGACTTTGCCTCAAAAAATAAAGTAAAAAGATATTAATTGAGAAAATGAGAAATGATACACACATAATGAGTTTTAAAGGGGAAAAGAGTATTGAGGGGAAAAAAATCCCAGAATTCTGGCATAAGAACTAGGGAGAAACATATGCAGACAAAGAAAAGGCAGCAGAACCCACCTGGGTGATGATCTTACAGACACTCGAGAGGGCTTAGAAATCTCACAGGCTCCAATGCAAATAAATGTTTTTAAAACTGCTGTGCCACACATCAAGATAATTTCTGATAAAGAAAAGGCATTCAGATTGGTTTGTGCACAATGTATTATTATAGCATTAATCATGCTCTCTGTTTCTTTAAACAAAACACATTCATCACTAAATTTGGTGAAATAGCAAAAAGCATCTGTAAGATGCCAATGATCTATTTTGACACTTTATCACAAGTCAATTATTTTTGGAGAACAAGCATATCTGTGTGACAAAAAAATTATGAAGTCAAGGACATGAAGAACCACTATACACACACACACACACACACACACACACACACACGTGTTTGATCAACCTGGAATAAGCAAAAAAGAAAGGAAGTCCATGACCTGTAGCAATTAATTGCTCAGCAGTTAAGAGCATGGGCTGCTCATCCGGAGGACTTAATTCCCTTTCCAGCATCCTGGAGACAGCTCACAACTATCAAAACTCCAGTCCCAGAGGATCTGATACCTTCTTCTGGCTTGATGGACTGAGTTCAATCCCCAAAACCCACATGGTGGAAGGAGCAAACTGACAGCTCATACACATATACACAACAAATAAATGTGAAACAATTTTAAATAAAACTTTTTAAAAATCAAGTCCAGATGTGATGGTACATACCTTTAGTTCAGCAGCAGAGACAGGTAGATTCAAGGCTAGCCTGGTTTACATAGCAAGTTTTAGGCTAGCCAGGGGAACATAATGAGACCCTGTCTCAAAAGAAAAGGAGAAAGAGAAAGAAGAGGAGAAGAAGGAGAAGGAGGGAAAAGACAAAGAGGAGGAAGAGGAGGGGTCCAAAATTCATCCTAGACAATAGTATACATTTTTATAATTTGTGTGTATGAGTGTGTGTGTGTGTGTGTGTGTGTGTGTATGTGTGCAATCTTACTCTTTAGCCAAGGCTACCTGGAACCCACTATGTAGTCCAAGCTGGCGACAAATT
Organism: Cricetomys ansorgei; assembly: GCA_026225945.1. Taxonomy (NCBI): domain Eukaryota; kingdom Metazoa; phylum Chordata; class Mammalia; order Rodentia; family Nesomyidae; genus Cricetomys; species Cricetomys ansorgei. The sequence goes on along the minus strand of JAMJFZ010002307.1, from coordinate 7,161,284 downwards.
CAGATTCTCCTTCTTTAGCATCTCAAGTACTGTGATGACAGATGTGAGCCATACTCAGCTTTTTTTTAATGGTTACTTTAATTTCTCCCCTCCCCCGTGTGTGCGTGTGTGTGTGTGTGTGTGTGTGTGTGTGTGTGTGTGTGTATGTGTACACGCACGCATGCACAGTGCCTTCAGAGGTCAGAAGACCATGTCAGATCCCCTGAAGCTGAATTTACGGACAGTTGTAAGGCACCTTATATGGGTTCTGGGAACCCAAAACTCAGATTCTCCTACTCAGCTTTTATTTTTTATTTATTTCATTAGCCTACAGTGCAAGAAATGCACTGTTGTAGTTGAATGTGACATGTTCCCACAGATTCTGTGTTTGAACGCTACCTGGTGGCACTATTTTGGAAGGTTGTGAGCCTTCAGGAGGTGGAGCCTGGCCAGAGGAATGGGCTGGTGGGAGCCAGCCTTGAAGTTCCTTACCCCAGACCCACTTCCTGTCTCGTCTCTGCTTCCTGCCTGTAGTCTCAGTGTGGCCAACCAGGTCATGCTCCTGCTGCCATGTCTGCCTGTTGTGATGGACTGTATTCCTTCTTGAACTGTAAACCCAAACAAGCCCCCCTCCCCTAAGTTGCTTTTGTGAGGTATTTTGTCACAGCTAAGAGAAAAAGAACTACAGCGCATTGGAATCAAACAAGCATGGCTTCAAATTTGAGCTCAGCTGAGTTACTTGCTGAGAACATGGCCTCAAGCAGTTGCTTAACCACTTTTAGCTTTGGTACGTGCCTGTATAAATGGAGCAAATGACTGCCTTGGTTAGAGTCACATGTGCTTTTGTATAAATACGGTTAATAACAGGGTCTAGGGAGATGGCTCAGTTGGTTAAATGCCTGCCTTTCAATTATGAGGTCCTGAGTTCAATCCCCGGAATCTACATAAAAAATATTGGGCATGATGGCATATTCCAGTGTTGGGAAGCAAAGACAGGCTCAGTAGTCAGTATGCTTAGCCTAGTTCTAAGTTCCTGGCCAGGAACCTTGTCTCACAAAATAATGTGGGGCTGCGGAAATGACTCAGCAGTTATAAACAATTCTGCTCTTGAGATGGACCCAAGTTTGGTTCCCAGCATCCATGTCAGACAGCTCACAATTGCCTGTAACCCCAACTTCAGGTCTCTATGGACATCTTCATTCACTGCAACCCAACACACAAACACACATTTTATTTATTTATTTATTTATTTACTTTAGAAAACAAGGTGGACATCTGAGCAATGACACCCAAGGGTGTCCTCTGGCCTCCACATACGTGTTCATACTGATTAGATTAATTGCTCTCCTGTTGCTGCAATAAAACACTATAACCAAGACAACTTACAGAAAGAAGGGTTTATTTGAGCTTACGGTTCTAAATGGATAAGAGTCCATGTGTCAGTGAGGCATGGCAGTATGCAGACATGCTTTGAGAAACAGGCAGGTGAGTGCTCACATTCTCAACTGTAAGGCCAGAGGAGGGAGAGCAAACTGGAAGGGAGACAAGGCCTAAGCTCTCAAAGCCTGCCCCAGTGACATGCTTCCTCCAACAAGTCTGCACCTCCCACACTGCCCAGACAGCGCCACCAACTGGGGACTAAGTGTTAAAACACCAGAGCCTGCGGGGGACATTGCTACATTGCTCACTTAAAACATCATACCTGTATACACACATACTTATACAAACATGCACACACGTACATATACACACGCTCAATAAAACTATACAAGACGTTTAATGCCAGAGTCACATTTTAATATGTGTACCTTGGCGTGGAGACATCAGGGCTCCCATTCACTAGTTGCTTTCTCTCCACATCTTTACCACCACGGACCACTTTGCCATTCTTAGATTAAAATCCAAGACTGCTATCTTAGAATAAAGTGTTTGACTAAAGAAACGATCTGCTTTTGTTGTTTCAAAACACTGAAAGATGCTCGTTAGGTTTGGCAGTCATTACACCTCAATACATATGTTCATTAAGTCCCTCGCTGATCTTAATGGGGTTAGAAAGACTAGGAAAGCCTACACCCACTTAAAAACCAAAGGCTTAAATGAATCATCCTGAGAAGGAATAAGGGACAAAAAGGAAACCTTGGGCAGGGCATGCTGCTCAGCTGGGAGAGTCAGCATCACACAAGGCCAACCACTGAAGGCAGGAAGGCCAAAGATTCAAGTTCATCCTTGGCCACTTAGTGAGTTTGAGGTCTGCCTGGCTTACATGAGACCCTATTTAAGAAAGGAAGGAAGGGTGGGAGAGAAAAATGAATTAGTACTCCATTGTGGTACCTCAACCAAGAAGACAAGGAGGCATATTTCATAACTGCAAACTCTGCCAAACTCAGCAGAGGGAACCACCATCATGACCAGTGCCATACTCAATGGACAGTGGAACCTCGAGCATCTCAGCTCAGGTGTTTTTATCCATTCAGAACTCCTCAGGTGTTCTACTGATAGCACATGTAGATCATTAGCAATTAAACAACTCCTACAGAAATCCAACACCTGCAGATAATACAAAACGCAAAGACCTAGGATAGCCTCTCACTCAACAGTGCATAAAACAATTTCAAACATAACTTTAAAAAAAAAAAAATTGCCACAACTGAAAAAGAGAATTGAGAACCTGGAAGCACAGAAACAAATTTTATTGCCATTATAGTTACTCTTAGGGTCTAACATAGGCAATTCGCAACATAACATTTTGATGCAGACTGCCAGAGGAAGTGAAAAGTCTTATTCAGACATGGGACGAGCCAGGGGGTGCAACAGCGCCATGACTGTTCCAGGAAGCAACCAGTTGCTTTTTTATTGGATTTTGGGAGAGGATTCACACCAGACTGTAAACCTGGTCAAAGGCCTGTGGCTGGGGAGGTCATGGGCCCTGGGGGAATTTACTACTGTTGCATTGTTAAACTGACATGCAGTCTAACAGTCTTCTGCATATCTATGTCCATTTGCATCAGTCAGTGCCTCTCTCAACCCTGGCATGAGAAGCCCCTTTCTGCAGTGGGCAGCAGTCAATGCAGAGACACCTAAAGGTCAAAGTGCTGGGAATAAGTGACTGGAGAGTGCTCAGCCCTAAATGAAACCCACCCCCACCCAAGGCCCAGGAAACTTTGTAGAAGAGGAGACGGAAGGAATGTAAGAGCCAAAGGGTGGGGAGGGGGCTGTAAAATGTTGTCTTCTGGACAGACTTGCACTCTTGAAGCACAGCAGCAGTGGTTACCTGCACCCTCTCCAGCCAATCAAGGATCCGTGCATGAATAGGGAGCTGGCTCAGGCCAGACAACAACCCCAGCATGGATAGGCCTCCTGAGGTTCCACCCCTGAGGAGCTATTGTAATTGACAGCTGGGGGAGGAGGGGAGAGTCACCTTTCTCTGGGGTGTGTTTGCTGATAGGCTGTTCATGTGTGTGCAGACAGTGATAATTGGACTGTGTGGGTTAAAAAACAGAAAAGAGGTCATAAAAGTGGGAGGAGCAAGTGTTGAGGGGTTCAGGCAGAGTAGGAGCAAAGAGCTGGGAGTGGGTAAGATTAAGACACATTATATAACATACAAAATCGTCAAGGAAGGAATACAAATATTTTACGTAGCTATAATAAGGTAGACAAGAAAGGTTTGGTGAACAGATAAAGGTGCTTGAGTTCTATTCTTAGGACCCATACATAGGAAGGAGAGAACAGACTCCTGAAAGTTGTCCTCCGGCCTATGTGTCCGCACGCACATACACACACACACACACACCACGTACACACACACCACGCACACACAAACACATGTGCACACATGCACATATACACACATAAACACACATGCACATTCACATACATATACACACATATACTCACATACACACATATACATACATACACACGTGCACCCACACTCACATATACATATATACACACACACAGAGACATATACATACACATACATGCATAAACATATACATATACACACATACACATACACACACACATATATACACATATACACATACCATGGCAAGTTCATGCCCACATACATGCAGGCATGCAAAACAATTAAGTAAGTAAATAAATGAATAAATAAATGTAATAAAATTTTAAGACAATAATAACATTGGGGTGGGGTTGAGTCAAATCCATCCAATCTCTAACAATTGTGAGTATGCAGGAAGCCATGATGGAGGACTGTGGCATCTTTTATTAAAATTCAGGCATTCATGATACATCTTTATTTATCCTTGGCTCCTATTCTCATGAGACCCAGCTGTCACATTACAATCCACCCTCAGTTTATCTGCACTCGTGTGTCACTGAAGTGTGTAGGGAACAGGTATAGCTCCATTATCTTCTGATTACAGATAGAGAAACGAAAGCAGAGACAGATAAAGCAATTTCTCTGTGGCCTCGCTCCCTGGGGGTGGCTGAGCAGGAAACAGACAGTCTGTAATAGATACCTCTCTGTCAGATAAGGACACCACCCTCCACCTCCCACCTCGGCTGGGACTTGCCTCCTTCTCAGCCCTGAGTGCAGGCTGATGGAAAGCTGGGAAATTGGGAGATCCTACTGAGAGAAGAGAAAATGAATACTTCAGTCCCCAGTCATCACTGATGATTGCTGTGGATCTGCAGGCTGTTGGATGAGCCCAGACTTAAGGCCAAAGTTCAGAGTGGATTTTTGTCCATTAGAGGAACATTTGTATTAAAGGATAGCCACCCATTCCCATCAGACCTTCCTTCAGACAGTTTCGATCCTAGCATTGTGGAGCAAAGCACCTCTGCAACTCGCAGTGAATACACTATTGACCAAATCAAAACCACGTGAGGGCCACTCCTTAGGAAGTGAGCCACTCCTTAAGGTAAAACTGGAGCACACAGAACGCTGGCGCCCAGCCAGCGCCCGAGGCAAGACTTTCGCTTTGTTTTTTCCAGCAGTTGCTTTCTTTCATTTCGAAAGCCATTGTTTAAAAGAAAGCATGGGAGAAACTAGCACACAGGTTTCCGTACAAGAGTTTGTAAGCAAGGGCTGATTCTGTTATTTTTATTTATAAAATCTCCTTCCTCGTTTCTGGAGGGGAAAAAAATGGGAGATAGTTGTTAAAGCTGAAAGTTTAAAACAAAAGGACTGGGAAGACCAATTTTAAGTAATGGTGTAAAAAAAAAATATGAAAAGCTGAAATCTAAGTTTTTATTATTACTCAGATGGTGACAAATGTGAATTTAGATGAGAGAAGCTAGATTCAAAATATTGTGAATGGCTTACATATAAAGCCTTCATCTGACACTTAAAACCGGGAGAGCCAGCCACGCCATGGTGATGCACACTTTTAATCCCAGCACTCAGGAGGCAGAGGCAGGCTGATCTCTGTGAGTTTGAGGCCAGTCTAGTCTACACAGTGAGTTCCTGACAGCCAGGGCCATACAGAGAGACCCTGTCTATAACCCTTTACCTTTTACTTTGGTGTGTAAACACACACCAGGCCATCCATGTGGAGGTTAGAGGACAACTTGCAGGAGATTGGTCTGTTCTTCCTTGTTACTGAATTCAGGTCATCAGATTTGAAGGCAAGTGCCTCTACCCACTGAGCCATCTTATAAGTATCAAAGAAGAGAATTCTAACAGTTGGAATAAAAAGACAGAAAGTCAATAAGGACAGAGAAATTTCAAATAACAAGATAGCAAACTTGACCTTTTCCAGGACACGCAGAGTATTTACAAGAATTGGTCTCTCAAGAAGTTAGAAAAAGAACAGGAAATTAAATTACAAAGGAACTTCAACAAAGGAAATATTAAAGGTAAGAGGAGAAATTGTGGCCTCCGTTATATATTCTCATGTTTCTGTTGTTTTGTTTTTAATAACGCCTCCAGAATCTAAAAACCATTCTTAGTTTATTAGCCCCCCAAAAACAGGCTATGGGCAATATTCGTAGCCCCCCCACCCCGAACTATCATTTTTCTGACTTCTATTTAGATCACAAGAAAATTCTAATGATCATAAGAGGATATTGGAAAAAAATTAAGCCAATAAATTTTAAATTTTAGGTGATACAGATGAAAACACAAGTCATCAAAGCAGGAACAGATACTCTAAATGGTCTACTGAAGAAGCTGCACTCTCAATTTAATTCCTTCCCACAGAGAAAACTACAGGCCCAGATGGCTCTGCTGGTGAGTTCTACCAAACGTTTAAACAGTCTTTTCTAGAGAACAGCAGACCAGGGACTATTTCTCATCATTCCTGAGTGAGCTTCATAAGGTTGATATGAAAACATGACAGACACATTACGGGAAGGATGAAGTCCATGCCAGCATCTCTCAGAGTACAGACTGAAAAAACCCTAAACAAAACCTAACAAATCACATTTAGCAAAATATTAAAAAACCTGACTTCATTTCAGGAGGGCAAATCTGATTAAGATTTAAGAAAAATCCATCAAAGCAATTTGTAACATTAATGACATAAAGGAGATGCTTTGTGGTGATCAAAATAAATGGAAAAAATACTGTGATGCCATTTGGTATGATGTTCACGACAATGTCTTAGCAAACTCGGAATGGAAGGGGAGTTGTTAATTTTGACAGAGTAACAACATGAAATACAAAGCAACAAAAGGGGTGGACACTTTCCCACTGAGATCTACAAGAAGTTTGTCTATAACCGGTGCTGCATTTAACACAGGATTGAAGGTCCCAGCCAGCACAGAAAGGAACTGCTAAGTAAAGGAGGAAAGGAGGAAGGGAGAGGGAAGGGAGAGGGAAGGGAGAGGAAGGGAAAGGAAGGGAAGGGAAGGGAAGGGAAGGGAAGGGAAGGGAAGGGAAGGGAAGGGAAGGGAAGGGAAGGGAAGGGAAGGGAAGGGAAGAAGAGGAGGGGAGGGGAGGGGAGGGGAGAGGGAGAGGGAAGGGAGAGGGAAGGGAGAGGAAAGGGAGAGGGAAGGGAGAGGGAAGGGAGAGGGAAGGGAGAAGGACCTATCTGCAGAAATGGGAGACAAGGTAAAAAGTGATATACGTATATGTTCACAGATATTGTGAAAGAATGACACACTGTTAGCTTTAACAAGAAAGTTCAGTGGGATTACTACATGAAAACACAAATGAATGCATTTCTATTTTTTTTAACGCTTACTTATTTATTGTATGTGTATGTGTGTGCATGCATGTGTATGCAAGAATCTGTTCTCTCCTTCCACCATGTGGATTCCAGGGTTGAACTCAGGTTGACAGATTCGGGTCAAGAGCCTCTACTTGTAGTAGATAGTTAAGGTGTTGCCCAGCAAAGAAAACAAGGAGGCATTTTCATAGAAATAAACCCTGCTGGACCTCAGCAGAGGCAACAACTTGTCATGGCAAGCGCCATTCTGGACAGTGGAACCCTGAGAGTCTCATCTCAGGGGTTTTTATTGATACCTAAGCTCCTCAAATGTTCTATTGATAACATGTTCAGATTATGAACAATCAAACATCTTTTACATAAAGCCAACACCTGTAGACAATACAAAATGTCAAGGCCTAGGCAGTCCCCCAACAATGCACAGAACAACCATTTCAAACATAACTAAAAATAACTAAAAATAAATTTCTGCAACATCTACTCGCTGAGAAACCTCACCAGCTCATAATACATTTCTCTTCATAACCAAGATGATGCAACATTCTCCTGTGAACTTCTGGAACTCACAGGTGTTCCTCCATTTGTCTCTTTAAACCAACAATAATTAAATTAATTTTTATTAATGTATAAAAAGAATAAAATAAAAATTGAGATGATACCCTCCAAAATGCAATATTATCATCATACCGGCAGAAATAGGCAGGACCTCCATAAGGAAAAAATTTAATGGAGAGAGAGACATTAAGAGAGACTAGAAAGGAGGCTGGGCATGGTAGTACATGCATTTAATCACATTACCTGGGAAGCAGAGGCAGTTAGATCTCTGAGTTGGAAGCCAGACTGGTCTACAGAGTGAGTTCCAGAACAGCCAGGGCTACATAGGAAGATGCTGTCTCAAAAAGAGAGAGGAACAGAGAGACAGAGAGACTTCAAGTTTTCCCTTGTTTATGAGTTTAAAGACTCAATAATGAACTGAGTGGTGGTGGCTCATGCCTTTAATCCCAGCACTCAGGGGGCAGAGGCAGGTGAATCTCTGTGAGTTCGAGGCCAGCCTGGGAATGAGTTCCAGGAGAGCCAGAGTTACAGCAGGGAAACCCTGTCTTGAAACAAAAAAAATACAATTTTCTTCAAACTGTTCTACACATTCAATGTAATCCCAGCTCAAATCTCAATGTACAGTGAATTGAATCCACTCAATATATGTGTGAGATATAGACATGATGATTGTTTATTCGAATGATTTTGACTTCGATGTGACACTGATCATAGGGTGAAAATACCTTAAAATGGGCTAGCCTGACTACAAAATATGAAAATGATCCAATACCAGGGAAGACACTGTTTATTTATCTCTTTGTTTTTATCCATTCCATTTATGGACAGCATCTCACTAAGTAGCTGGCCTCCAACTTATGGTCCACTTGCCTTGGCCTCCTGGGTGCTGGGATCACAGGGAGATGCAGCCGTACCTGTGAGGAGGATACTCTTGAAGAAGTGCACGATGCATGATGTCAGAGGGCACTCCACCAGCACTGAAGGAGCTCTCCTGTGACAGTGATTAAGAAAACAGGCTTTGAAGAAAGGCCGGGGGGGACTAAAAAAACCAAGATTCCATACATATATATAAATTATTACTAGAATGGTACATTAAGGAAAGCAAAACTTTACAGTGAATGCTGATGACAGTATTAGTTATCATCCACAGGAATTTAAAAGAGGAACCTGAACCCAATCACACACAATTCTCAGAAACCATCTCCAGATGGATTTCCCACAAAAGGAAATTGAAAGTTTCTGAAAAACAAGACCTCGAAGCTTCTAGAAGGTAAGTGAGGGAAATAGTTTCATGATTGCACGTAGGAAAAGAGTTTATAGACAGGACACCAAAAGCACAATCCTAAAATAGCAGCCCGATAGTTTTTCAGCATTAAGTGTATTGAGACACCAGCGAAGAAGTAAAAGGTAATGCAGAGAGGAGACCGTATCTTAGCACATCCAGAAATTCTCAAGACGGACAGGAGGCGTCCTCAAGATAACTGCCTGAACCCAAACAGGAGAACGGGCAAGAGACCTGAACAGCACCTTCACAAAAGATGATATCCAAACAGTCAGTGAATATATGATCAAGAAAGAAAAATATATAATGGAGAGTCATTCAGAAGACTAAAAAGGAGGCTGGGCATGGTGGTACATGCATTTAATAACAGCACCTAAGAGACAGAGGCAGGTGGATCTTTATATACCACAGGGGGATGTAAGCTATGAGAGAACACTGCTGAAATTTAAAACACTGACGAGGGCTGTTGTTAGTGATGAGATCTAGAATGTGTTCTTTCCATATGAGGATTAAGAAGCTAATTAAATAATAATAATAATGTTTCAATAACCTAAATCCCAATTGTGAAAGAAGAAAATCAATTCACAAAAGTTGCACTCTGACTTAATGCAAACTCAAATGAAAGCTCTTGAGCTCTCTCCCAGATTAAGAGCATGTATAGCTCTCGCAGAGGATCTGAGTTCGGTTCCCAGTACCCGTGTTGAGCATCTCATGAACATCTGTAACGACCTCCAGGGAACCCGATACCATTTTCTGGATTTCTTGGTTACCTACACACACTTGGCATTCTCCCTCTCTCTTCCTCTCTCTCACCTGCCTCCTACCTTTTTCCTCCTCTCTCCCTTCTCTTTCCTGTCTCTCACACACATGCATACATATACATTTTAAATATACAATAAAAATACATCTTAGAAAGTTAATTTTTAAATAGCACCAGGTACTACAACAGTAATGAAAAAAATAAAATAAAATAAAAGTAAGACTGATGTTACCAGTCAGTGAGGTAAATATAGAGCACCAGAAACTGTTGTTTCTCGTAAAATTAGAATAATCCAAGCTGAGCGGGGTGCTTTATGTCTGTGAAAACAACATTGAGGAGGTTGAGGTGCTGTTACCGCAGAGTCAGCCTGAGCTACAGAGTAAGACTTAGTTTCAAAAAAGAAAAAAAAAAAAAAAAAAAAGACAACGAAATTAGTATAATTGCTTAGACAATGCTTGGTTATACCTCGTGTCCATAGAGATGAATAGGCACGGATGTGCAGACACACATGAATGTGTGCACAGGCACAGCAAGAGACACTTACGTTTGGTTTTGGCCTTGACTTTGATTTGGGTTTAATTTGTTTTGCTTGTTTGTTCACAGTGCTGGGGACTGACCACAGGGCCTTGACACATGCTCAGGCGGTGCTCAGCTGAGACACACTTCCAGTCTTAGTGAGAGAACTCTTGTATTATTTGGTTATTTGTTCTATTCTCAAACTGAAGCACCCAGGTGCCTATTAGCAGTAAATTGAGCGAGTGAATTGTAGGCTCACTTATAATGGAAGATTATAAGCCAGTGTAGATGAACAAAAAGCACAATTTTATTAGAAATCTAGACAAATCTTGCAAATATGTTGAGCACAGAAGCCAGTCACAAAAGTACTCACACTGCATGGTCTCGTTCACTGTAAAATTCAAAGCAGAAAAAAAAAAATAACTGCAGAGTTTGAAAATATGTGCTTGGTGGTAAAAGTCTAAAGCAAACAAAGAGATGACTACAGTTATCTCTGGCGGGGAGATGTAGGGTCGAGTGGAACCTTTGGGGTGCAGGCAGGATTGGGGTGCAGAATGTGGCAACAGCAGTGTTTATTTAGGTAATGTGTTTTTGTTTTGTACATCTTATATACATTTTAATTTCAAATTTTCAAAGTTTAAAATATGACATAAGCCAGCAGGCGCTGTCCAGAGACACGCTACTTTTAGCAAATGGCCTGTTAAATTCAGCCCTGGCCTTTTGCACCTTCAACTATCTTATGCTAAAAGGCAATTCTGCACTCTTTGCTAAAGCTATGGTCTCAATGACTTACCCAGAGTCTTCCGACTTTTATACAAAGCAGATTGTAAGGGTTTCAGCCGAGGTAGAACAGCAAACATTTCAAACCACATGTAGTTTTAATTAACACTTCCTAAGTAGAGAAAATACATCAGCTGCTCCATTTGTATGTCTCCTGGGGGCTCCATGGGAGTGCTCTGCTTTTGCAAGGAGTGCTGCTGGGTGCACATTCAACACAGTGAGACCCAGCAGCAGAGACTCTGCCCCTGTGGTAGCCACAGCTGGAAGAAACCCTGGAGCCTGGTAAGTCATCACTGTGCTACTGAGCCTCTCTCCATCCTCAAAGGGCACTGGACATACTGGCTTGGGCAACCTTCTCCTCCTTTGTCATGCCAATTAAGTTATTAAAATTAAAGTACAGGGGCTAGAGAGATGGCTCAGTGGTTAAAGTGCTTGCTGTGCAAGAGTGAAGAATAGGGGTTTGGATTCCCTAGAACCCATAAGGGTCCTCCTCTAATTCCAGTCTCAGAAGGCAGACACAGGAAATCCACAGAGCAGGCTGGCTATTGAGGTTAGGCATTCACATACACATACCTATGGAATAACAGCAAAGGGATGGACATCCATCTTGTACCATGGAAACTGAAGAAACCAATGAAGCTCCAAGAATACAAGTATGACTTTTATTTATTTACTTTTATGTCAATTAACTGGATAGGCATTTGATTGAGAGACCTTAACTCAATGAATAAGGCAGACAAGAGATCAAGGATGATTCCCAACATCATCATGCCTCTACATGCGTCACAAGTGTGCTCACACACATGCCAGACATGAAAACACACAGAAAAATGGAAAATAAATAAAATCAAAACACAAGCACTTAAAACTGGGAACTCTCATGAAAGAATTCTGTTCTTGTTAATGTTTTTAGGGTCGTTTTTTTAAGACCAAGGTCTTATATATCTCAGGATGGCCTCAAACTCATTATGTAGTGGAGGATGATCTTGAGCTCCTGACCCTCCTGCCGCAATCTTCAGGAACTGCTAAGATCGTACCTGTGCTCCAAAGCCCAGTCTGGGGCTTGCTTGCTGGGGATTGAATCCAGGACTTCATGCATGCTAACAAAGGTTCAAGGAGGAAACCTTATTTTTCTATATTTATATATTTATTGTGTTGGAGGCGGGAAGGCATGCTCACGTGAACAGTCGAAGAACAACTTGTAGGAACTGGTTCTCTCCTCCTACCATGTCCAAGGACTGAACTGAGGTCATCAGGCTCCAGAAGAAGAGCCTTTCCTCCCAGGGCCAGCTCACAAGCCCCATGGCTGAAATACATACAGGTTGGAAACCCTTGCCCTGACTTCTTAGCAAGATGCTTTGCCAGTTCACTGACCTCAAAAAGAATGCTAACAGTCACATCTGCATTGTTGTAGCTTCATTGGCTTCTTCAGTTTTTTGTTTGTTTGTTTGCTTGTTTGCTTGCTTTTTTTAAAAATAGTTTGTTTTATTTTATATGCACTGGTGTTTTGCTTGCATACATGTCTATGTGAGGGTGTCACATCCTCTGGAACTGGAGTTACAGACAGTCGTGAGCTGCCATGTGGGTACTGGGGATTGAACCCTGGTTCTCTGGAAGAGGATCCAGTGCTCTTAACCACTGAGCCATCTCTCCAGACCTGGCTTCGTCAGTTTCAATAACACCAGATGGATATTTTTTAGCCCCTCAGTGTTATTATACATGCATATGTGTGTATGTGAAAAATGCATAATATGCTAAAGTGTATTCATATTTAAAATTTTTGATTCCTCTTCACCCTCTGCTTTTCTCTTACCTAAACTTCCAAACTAGTAGAGTAAGGGAGAGAATTGTCTACAGCAAAAGATGTGAAGCCAATGGGATTTTTTTAAATTAACTTATCTTATGTGTATGGGGGTGGTGTTTTGCTTGCATGTATGTCTATGTACCATGTGTGTGCCTGGGACCAACAGAGGCCAGAACATGGCATGGATCTCCTGAAACTGAAGTTACAGATGATTTTGATCCACTGTGTGTGTGCTGGGAATCAAACCTGGGTCCTCTGGAAGAGCACCCATAGCTCTTAACCACTGAGTCATCTCTGCAGTACTGCCAATGGGAACTGTGTTCATTACAACTGAACTACAAACTGTGGATTTGCTGAAGAAAAGATGCCCACCTTTCTCATAGTGCATGCTAGCTTCTGGAATGAATTTCCATGGTCAAACGTAGTAGTTGAGAGGACACCCTATTTTTGATGAGAGATAAAACAGTGTTTTAAAATAAGCTAAATACTAGAGGGTCTCTTAATGAAGATATTTTTCAGACTAGAGAAAACTCCTGGGAAAAACTATTTGAAGTGACATAGCTTGACACACTTAAATTATAGTGGAATAAAGCATTCAAGCCCACCACGAAGAAATGTTCTCTGTAGTACTCGTGGGAAAATGAGCTGGATGTGGAAGAGGCCTTTTCTAAGAAAAAGTGAACTCAGGAGGCAGACCTGATGTTGAATAAGTGTCGTTTTAAATGGAGAATGGCTTTATTGTAACCCAGTTCCTTCTTCTATGAAGAAGACCACGAATTAGTAGGTCAGCCAAAAATTAATAAAGCAGTACATCTCCTCACAGGCCCACCTAATTATGTAAGGTTGTACTCAAGAGCCCCATGCTTCAGTGCTCATTTTCTTTGAACTATTTTTTTTAATGTTATCAACCTCCAGGACGCCCAACCCCCTTCCTCTAACAAGTCAGTCTGTCATAGAGAGAAGTTCTGAATGAACCCAGCTTTGAATTTCAAGTGCTTAAATTTAATTCTGCCTTTTTTGAGGTGAGATGAATTTGACAATGACCTTCTCATACCTTCCCATGGTGGTGTTGATCTGGTACAGCCTTAATTAAGCATATAAAACTCCCTGAAGAATAAATCATTTATTGGGAATCATCAGCCCCTCTGGTAAAAAGACTATCATTCAGAAACCCTTTACTTACGAGAACAATTGCCATATTCTGCAAACCTATTCATTTCTCTCCATTGTGGAGACGGTCAGTGCAAACATAATTACACATTTACTTATTTCATCTTCTAGAACCTTTACTCCGTGACCTCAATAGTCTTTCCCTTGTGTACGAAAGAAAGACCATTTCCAGAGTTTTCCATGAGGATGACTGATGAATGGCTAGACAAAACTAATGAATGCTTCAAATTAGGAGTTCCCTTTACTTCAAGGACATATAATATTAAATATATGTGTGTATTTATGTATGTCTGTATGTATATTTAGTTTTGGCTGCATTATCTTTTTCCCTCTTGATAATTGCTGGCATTTGACAGCCACTGTATCAGCCACCTATAACACGGCTAATTGAACTAGAGTTGGGGAAATAATGAGCCGGTTCCTAATTATAATCCACTTCATAGACCTAAAGGCTGAGTAAGGAGACTGTGAGGGAAGACTGCTGGGTCTAGGAAACATACAGTGATTGAGGCATGGTAGAAATATTTCTAAAAATACCTGAATATTATTTATTCATGGAAGGCAAATGAAGATGGACGAGACAGATGGAGTTTACCCCTTATCTATGTGGGGTGTGTACAGCCGGCAGACCAGACGCCTGAAACCCAGCCTCCTGAAATCCACAGTCCCACATGGTCCCATATTTGCATTTTCAATATGGCAGGAGCTTCGTTTGCATCTTGGATGTTCTCATCACCAGCACTCCGATTGATTAGGAAGATACCTATGCACACTTTTAAATGCGTGCTGTGAGTCTGAATGAATTGTTCCACAGCAGTTAATACAACATGATTTATTTGAACTGCCTCACCTGAGGGAAGATGGAAGGTAGTCAAAAACTCTGCCAGTAATAGTCATTCATTAAACATTGTTTAACTAATGGCATAAGGCACAATGCCAGGGGTCAAAATAGACTACAGACAATGAGGTGAGGAGATCAAGCATCATCGCTGAACTATTTATTTATTTATTTATTTGTCTTTTTTTTTTAATTTTGAGACAAGTCTCACTCAGTTGTCCAGCGTGACCCTGAACTCAGTCTATGGCCCAGGCAAGCCTTAACTTGCAATCCTCCTGCCTCAACCTCCAGATCCATTTTTTTTTCTCTTCTTGGGGAGTGATAAGCAAAATGGACAGTAGAAGCACAGAGTGAGAACAGGTCATGGTACGTGCACAGAAATGGTGGTGCACATCTTTTACCTCAAGACTCAGGAGGCAGAGGCAGGCGGATCCCTGTGTTCCAGGCCAGCCTGGTCTACATAGTGAGACCTGTTTCAAAAAAAGAAGAAGAAAAAGAAAGAAAGAAAGAAAGAAAGAAAGAAAGAAAGAAAGAAAGAAAGAAAGAAAGAAAGAAAGAAAGAAAGCAGAAGAGAAGAGAGAAAGAAAAGAGAAAGAAAATGAGTATTATTTGATTAGTGCTCCTTACTAGACTATGAATGTTATGAATGAATCCCAGCACTGTGACACATAGTAGGTACTTTATACATCTTAATTATCAATAAAGAAAGAAAGAAGGTAATCTAACATGCAACTTTAGATTCGGGTCACTTCTGATAGTAGAATTCTAGAAATAGCTTTTTAAAAGATGTTGTAAATGAATGGGTAAGATTATAGAGGGGCTGGTGAGGTCTGTTCTAGTTTGCTTTCTGTTGCTGATTTAAAAAAAAAAAAAAAAAAAAAAAAAAGGAGGAGGAGGGGAAGCAGAAGAAGAAAAGCCGGGCAGTGATGGTGTACACTTTTATCTCAGCACTTGGGAGGCAGAGGCAGACGGATCTTTGTGAGTGCAAGGCCAGCCTGGTCTACTGAGTGAGTTCTGGGACAGCCAGAGTTACAACAGAGAAACCCTGTCTTGAAAAACCAAAGGAAGGAGGAGGAGGGGGAGGGAGTGGGGAAATGGGGGAAGGGAGAGAGGGAGAGGAAGAAGACAAGGAAGAAGAGGAGGAGGAAGAACAAGAAGGAGGAGGAGGAGGAAAAGAGAAGAAGAGGAAACTATGATAAAACTTGGGAAGAAAAAAAGTTTATTTTGCTTATAAGTCTAGATCACAGTTCTTCATGAAAGGAAGTCAGAGTGATAGGAACTCAAGATAGGAACCTGGAGCAGGAACCAAAGCAGAGGCCATGGATAAATGTTACTTACTGGCTTGTTCCCCATGGCTTGTTCAGCCTACTTTCTTATACAATTCAGAACTACCTGCCCAAGGGTGACACCACCCACACTGGGCTGGGCCCTCCCTATCAATCACTAATCAAGAAAATGCCCCACAGTGTTTATAGGCCACTCTGATGGAGATGTTTTCTCAGCTGAGATCCCCTCTTCTGAGATGACTCTAGCTTGTCTCAGGTTGACAAAAACTAACCAGCACAGGGTCACATTGTGGAGATGGCTCAAGCTTAGGTGCACAGGTAAAATACAGGATCTATTTGGGTGGTACAATTAATCCACTTTGAAGAAGCATATATAATATGTGACCTTTTAATAGCATATTATAAAGTTTCAAAAGCAACAGGGATGGCTAACAGGACATCCCAGTGAGCAAAGATAACCTGATAACCTGGGTCCAATCCCTAGGACCCATATGGGGAAGGAGGCTAACTGACCTGAACAAGTTGTCCTCTGACCTCCACATGAACACAATGATGTGTGTGTGTGTGTGTGTGTGTGCCTGTGTGCAAGTGCACACACACGCACTTGTAATAATATAATAATAAATACTTTTTGAAAAAAGATATACAGGCAAGAGAAGTGAGGCTCCTCACATAAACCAGACGTATAGGACCAAGAAAAGTCATGGTCAAGTACACAAGACTGAGGCCACTACCAGGAAAACAGTGTAACATCTCCTCCCCACTCCCTTGAAGTTAGAGACCAGCACTCCTGCTCTTCCCTCTGCCACACACCACATGGAACCTACCAGAGCAAGGATGATCTGAGAATTTTCCCTTTCAGCACAGCTATGCCACCAATTCATTCCTTAAGTATGCCTTTTCTCTCTCATTTCCTTTCCTTACTTTCTAGTATTGCACATGTGGTTTAGTTTCATTTGCATATTTCCCAGTTAGCATTTAGGACTGTGCTTATGTCCCTCTGAGACAAGGTGTTCTTTACTGTGCTCCTCCTCCACATCTCATGTACTCCTCTTTTATTCTCTCTCTCATTCTTATCCTCTCTTCTTTTACTTCTTGTTATAACCTTCTGTAGCTTTAACTTTAAAATCTGTGCACTCTATCAGTATCTCAAGTCTCTCCTCTTAGCTAATTACCCACCTCAGATTTTTTTATTTTCTTTTTAGAGTTGGGCAAGTACTTGATCCTATCTTTACCTACCTTATTTCCCTTCTTCTCATAATATTAGTAACTAAAATCCAACTATACTCCATGCTATTCTTGGTGTTTAACCTTCAACAGTTGTCAAAGTCAAAGGTCACTGATATTAATTGGCCAGTAGGATAATTGCATAGGGGTAATACAAACACATACGGTTGCTCTCTTACTTAATATCCCACACAGAAGACAATACCGAGTCTACGTTTGGCACCCAATGCAAGAGTCTGAGGAATTAGTTCCTAAACCCCATACTCAATGTTACCATATCCAAGTCCCACTTGAGCACTGCAAATACGTCAACTGAAAAAATAGAGCTGATAAACCAAGGCCAGGCTTGGTGGTGCACACCTTTAGTCCCAGCACTTGGAAGGCAGAAGCAGGAAGATCTCTGTGAGTTCAAGGCTAGCCTGGACTACGCAAAAAATGATTCCAAATGAATAAATAAATAAATAAATAAATAAATAAATAAATAAATAAATAAACCAAACAAATAAATAACACTAGATTTGAAAATCCCAAAGCAGTAGCGTAGGAAACATGAACAGCCACAACAATGTAACAACTCCACGTATCATTAACCCTGCAGCAACAGCATCTAGTGAAAATGAGTTAGATAAAATGACAGAGAAGTCAAATAATGATTGTAAGTAAATTCAAACGCACAAAGAACTGAACAAAATAGGGAAGGCAATGGATGATATGAAGAAGAATTCAACAAAGAGAAATACTGAAGAAAAAACTGAAATGTAAGAAATGGAAAACATATGGAAAATCTCACCAATACAATGGGTCAAAGAACAGACAGAGTATCTGAGCTTGAAAACAAGATGGAGGAATTGATACAGTCCAATAAGGACAGAAATAAAACAACAGGATGGTTCCCATGGGAATCCCAGAGTATGCCTGATATTTTGAAAAAAAATCAAATTTACAGGTTAGTAGATGAAGAAGAGGAAGAGGAGGGGGGAGAGGAGGAAGAGGAGGGGAAGGAAGAGGAGCAGAGCAGAGGAAAAAGGAGGAGGAGGAGCAGGGGAAAGAGAAAGGAGGAAGAGGAGGTAGAGGAAGGGGGAAAGGGGGAGTGGGGGGAGCAACAGCAGCAGCTTGCTCTAAAGGCATAGAAGAAACTTTCAAAACAATCACAACAGATAATTTCCAGAGTTAGGAAAAGAGATAATAGCTGGGCATAGGCAGCATTTCGAAACAATCAGACAAGACCAGAAAACAACCTCCCCTCCTTATACTATAATGAAAACGCCAAATATACAGAACTAACACTAAATATACAGAAGAAAGTATATTGAACGCTACAAGAGAGAAACATTAAGTCACATGTAAAGACAGGTCCATCAGAATCACAGCAAATCATTCAATTGAAACTTTAAAAGCCAAAGGCCTTGGCATGGTGCGTCTCGGATTCTGAAAAATACCAACAGCCAATCCAGACTACTATACCCATCAGAGCTATCTATTATAATTGAAGGGGGGCTTTCTATGATAAAAATAGGCTAAAGAAATGTATGAGCACTAATCCAGCTTTACAGATGACACTTAAAAGTATCCTTCAGACTGAAAAGAAAATCATAGCCATCGATGAGGCCATAGGAAAGAATACACTATGCTAGAATTAACACTAAGCAAGAGAGGAAGAAAAAAAGAATCAAACACCAGAAAACCAACAAAATGGCAGAAATCAATATGCACTTTCAGTAATAATTCTGAATATTAACATTCTTAATTAACCCAATTAAAAGACACAGCCAGGGGCTGGAGAGATAGCTCTGTGCTTAAGAAGACAGACTGCTTTTTTAGAGACTGCAGGTTCAATTGCCAGCACCCATGAGGAGGCTCACAACTAACTATAACTATAGCTATAACTATAACTATAGTCTCAGGAGAGCCAGTGCCCTCTTCTGAACTCCACTGGCACCAGGCATAGACAGTGGACAGACACACATGCAGGCAAAACCCCCATACACATAAAATTAATTTAATTTAAAAAGTACCAAAATAGATAAAGCCACAGGAAGTCCACAAGACAATAGTAATGAGTAGCTTTAATATTCCATTCTCAGCAACTGACAGGTCATCTTGACAAAGAATAAGCAGAGAAATATCCGAATTAAACGAGTTCATAGATGGAAAGAACCTAACAGATTTCTACAGAATGTTCCATCCAAATGCTGAAAAATGCACATTTCTCTCAGCTGCCCATGGAATTTTCTCCAAAATAGATCATATATTAGGGCACAAAGCAAGTCTTAGCAAATATGGAAAATTGAAATAGGTTCTTATAGTCTCTCTGATCACGATGGAATTCTGATAGCTAGGAAGTAAAATCAGCCTCAATGCCCATCAACTGATGAACAGATAATGAAAATGTGGTGTGTATACACAAGGGGATTTTATTCATCCATAAAGAAGAATGAAACTATGAAATTTGCAGGAAAATGGAAAGAACTGGAAAATATACTAAGTGAGGTAACCCAGACCCAGAAAGGCAAATGCTGAATGTCCTCTCTCATATGTGATCCTAGCTTTGAATTTTCAGAGTTGTGTGTTTAATTTGGAGCATCTGTAAAGGTCAGAAAGCTAGAAGGAGACCATGAGAGGGGCGAGAGGTGTTATGAGATGAGGAATAGCAGAACACATATTCTATGAAGGGGGAGGGCTGTCAGTTAAAAGCTTAATTGGAGATTGAGATGGAAGGACAGGAGAGAGGAGGGGATTGGAATAGATTAACCAATCAATGGACTATGAAAAACACTTATGGAAACCCACCACTTTGTAGGCTAACTAAAAAATAAAATTAGAAGTTTTAACGAAGGTACCCTGCATGGATAGACTATTTTCCCCCTAGAAGGTGTGGTTATTAAATGAAGATCTCAGTGCCAGGCCCTCAAACAACACAGGCTACTGTCGCTGTTCTTGGTTGCCCATGAGAACTAGCTGGTAAGACCCTGGCTGAAGACACAACTTACTTTGATTGTCAGACACAGAGAAATCAAGCTGGCACTAACCAGAAACTCCCTTCCTGTTGGTTGGCTTTATCTGAGAGAGAAAAGTTATCAACGGTTTCCCCCAGCAGCAAACCCAGAATGCTAAATCCTGACCTGCTGAGCAACATTGGCCTATAGGGCAACAGTGGCACCAAGGGGTAACCAGATGCTTTTGAGCGAATTCATGTTTGTTACTAAAAGCCTAGTCAAAAGCCCATGGCTAGGAAGCTCATAGACCCCGTGAGGCAGCCTACTAAGGTTTTACTAAATGGCCATGTTGCCAAACTACCTTCTGAATATTTATATTTATGCACACAGATTAGTGTTACCTCGGCCAGAGACGCTTCTCTCTGCAGTGGTCAACAGTTAATGCAGAGACATGTAACTAGTCAAAATGTTGAGAATATGTGGACTATTGAGTGTTCAGCCCTAAGTGGGACATCTTATGTCTCAACACCCACCATCCCCGCCAGCTCACCACTCTGCACAAGACCCAAGGAACGTTAAGGAATACGAATGGAAAGAACATAAGACTCAGCAGATGGGGAGGAGTCCTGTGAAATGTCTCCTGGATGTGTCCTGGCCATTGCATTCATGAACTCACTGCAGCCATGGTTACCTGCCCAAGATCAAGACAAGACGACAGCAGTAGTTGGACCTGGTGGGTTACTCCCCAAAAAAGGACATGAGGATAGGAGGGATGTGTTAGGGGTTGTCTATGAGGAGTGGGAGGGAAAGTTGGAGGTGTATATGACCAAGACACATGGTATGTGTGTCTGTGTGCATGTGTATGTATACATTTGTTTATTTATTTATTTATTTAGTTAGTTAGTTAGTTATCAAAGAATAAATTAAAAAAAAAATTTTAAAGAGAGATGGAAAAGAGTAGTGTGAGAGAGAACCAGAAAGGCATAGTGAGAACAGATCTTAGATAACCATGATCTCAGGCTTAGTGATCATGACATCAATGTCCACGGACTGGCTCAAATGAAATCTTTCCTTCCTAATCTTCTTTTCATGGGGGAGGGGTGGGGTGGGGCATATACTTCCATATAATCTCTGTGTTGGATGTCACAATGTGATTTATTTGACTAATGAGATGTCAGCATTAAGTGATGTGCAAAATTGAGACCCGTGTCTTTGGGATTGCGTTTGTCATTCAGGTTGCTTGGAAGACCCGTGACCCAAGGTGGGAAGTAATATCCATGCAGGAGACCCAAGCATACTGCTTGGCCAGGACCTGAACCAGCTGAACTACAACTGATCAATGAGTATGTGAGCAAGACATAAATGCTTATTGCTTTATGCCACTAGATCTTGCAACTGTCTTCCAGTATCATCTCCAGCAGACTCTGAGTAAATCTGTCCATATTCAGTGCATTGAAAATTGTATTTGATCACGCAGAATCAGCACTGAGTTCATTCACTCCAAGTTGATCTATTACCAACCTTTTAGTGCTAGTAAAGTAACTAAAAGAGATGAATATTTAATTCATATATAATGGCAAGTCTCTTCTGTCCAGTTATTGTTACAATTGTGAGAGTTTACAATTTTGACAGTTTCACGGGGGTGTGATTTATTTGGGCATGGTAATAAAGCGACCACCTGTCTTTGTTATGATCATCAGAGAATTTTAAAATTTCCTCCTATTTTTATAAACCTGGAGAAAAGGCTCTTCTCACACTGTTCATTTTGGAGTCTCTTAATCGTCATAGCTGACCTGCCAATCTCTCTTGTTGAGGAAATTCATAAATGACAGTAAAAGAAGAGTAAATGGTTGCAAGATGGGGAATCTTCCTCTATAGTCCTTTTAGTCAATAGACATCTGTATTTATATTATATATAATATACATGTGCATAACATCTTTAAGAAATAGATGAACACCACTAGGCATAGTATTCCAGAATATTCTAGGCTCATCAACCTCAGACCTCCCTCTTCCCTTGCCCAGTCATTAACCTTGTGACCCTCTAGGGTCTTGTCTTCAAGACTTACCCAGAAGGGCATCATCCTCCTAGGTCTACTAGAACCAGGCATGATGATGGTACACTTCCTGTAGGCCCAACACTTGGAAGGTGGAGGTGGGAGGATCCGGAGCTCAAGGTCACTATCAGCTATATATTCCCTTCCAGGCTAGCCTGAGATACATGAGACCTTGTCTCAAAAATAGGGTTGTGTGTCTGTAGGCAATGTTGTATAGAATGAACTAGAATGAGCAAGCCCAAAGTGTCAGAAGATGAGAGAAAAATCAGAAGGCCATTATAGTCACTAAGTTACAGTAGAAGTCCTCCACCTGTGGCAGGTACTCTGCCAGAAAATGACATACCAGAAGTGTAATGTCTGGCCTCCAAGATCCAAGAAGTAAATATGTGCAAATTCTCCTGTAAGAGTTCTGGGAAGAAGTGCTGAAGGAAACTACCCCAGATGCATGCTGATGTCAGTCAAGTTCCTAAGCTGGGCTCTGATCGCTGTTCTCCTAACATGTGACCTAGTTTTCAAATAGAAAGATTGGAGATGTGTGTTTTTCACATGAGTTCATTCTGGGTTGTGCTTAGGACAGTCAGAGGACATGTACCGTGGTGAAAAGACCATAACCATGTGAATATAAAGGCAGGGGTATCACTGATAAAATCTACAAACCAAGGAAGACCAGCAAATCTAGACAGGAGGCATGGAACACATCCTTACAGTCCTCAACAGAACCAATCACTGCAGACACCTGGACATCTAGCCTCCAGAGCTATGAAAAAATCAATTCCTTTCATCTAAGCCATCCAGTGTGTACCAGTTGGTTACAGCTTCCTAGCAAACTTGTACCTGTACCTTCACAACCATTCCATAAGTGGTCTTGCTTGCTCATTAGCCCAATTCCATAAATGTTTTAGAAATGCAGTTAGATATCTATAAAGGAACCTCTAATCAGGACATTCACAAAGTACCCCAAGGCTGAAGACAAAAAAATGCAACTATATCTAAAGCAAACTGTTCCTGTCTCTGAATTAGCAGGTGCCACACCAAGAAAAACTCATTTCTCTCTTGTGTATTTCAAAATCCTATTCCATTCTCTAGAGTCATTCATAAAATCTTCCATCTGTAATGACTCATTTGGCTCCTTTCCATTCTTCTTATTTTCAGCCACTTATTCTTCATTCATCAATTCAGTTCCACCCCAAGCACCAAATTTTAAGATATTTCTGTTATGAGAATGTTTAATAAGTAAACTCTGTTCCCGTGGGTTAATCATCTAATCTGCTTGAACAATGATCAAACATTGTACTAACAAGTGAGATACTTTTATTGTTTTTTTTGTGGCCAAAGCCCCCACTTTTTGGGCCTGACCCAACTACCAGGTTCCATTGGCAGTCATAAGTCCACCTTCTCAAGACACTGTCTCATGGCTTTCCTGGTGGTTTAATTCTATGGCTGGCACCCGTCATGACCATCTGTGCCAGGTTGGTGGCTCTGCCCAGGTTCCAGATCCTTGCCCTCTCTGCTCTGACCTGTCTAGCCACTGACTAAACCCTGATTCTGACCTAGTTATGTCACAATAGCAGTAAAGACTCATTAGGCAAAATCAATTTACTCCTGGTCAAGAGAACAAAATGTCTGACTTGAGCAGAAACCTGACATACCAAGTTACCTGAAACAAAGTTAATCCAGATGGGCTGGTCAGTTACTTGGGCAATCAACCACCCTCCAGGGAAGTGGGTTCACCTGAAGCCACATTAAAGAGATAGGCAGAATAATTTATTCCTTTGATAAGATGGCAGGCTCTTCCTTCTCAATATCCCCACCTCTAGCACAATTGATTACAGAGAAGCACTTTTCTGAATTATTCCAAAAAAGTATAACTTTTCCATTTCTTCTCTCTCTTCTAAGCATGCTTTCCCTGATCCTTCAGGCTTCATTCTTTCTCTGATGCTACCTTCCAACTGCTTGTCCACCATGTAGCTGACCTCCATGCAAGCTTAACACAATGAGCATGGCCTTTTCTTTTTCTCTTCTCCCCTTTCCACCTCCAGGCAGCTGCCAAGATTTACAGCTTGCCTGTCCTGGGCCTTGTTTTGTTTTGTTTTAAATGCTAACAAAGTTGTCCTTTAGATTCCTTTCCAGCCCACTCTTAAATTCCTTTACTAACAAAACTAAGAGCCTCAGTAGGGAACCCAAATTTCCCCCAGTCACATACGGTGATTCTTGTGGACTCTCCCAAGTTTCTAACAATTGTTGCTTTTCTTTTAATCTGTGAACATTTTATTTCCCAGTTTTGTCTGTCTATTTTTAAGACAGGACCTCATGTAGCACAGGTTGGTGGCAAACTTACTGTGTAGCCCACAGTAACCTTGAACTTCTGTTCCTCTTACCTGAATCTGAGTGCTGAGATTACAGGCTTGTGACATCTGAACTCATTATATATGGAGCTAGAGATCAAACCCAGGTTTTCCTGTATGCTAGACAGTTACCCTCCCAGCTGAACTACACTCCTAGCCCCATTTTTCTATTTTTAAATATATAACATACTCCTGATCACTTGGCATTCTGCAGTGTAAACAAAGTTATGCTGCAGTGACAGCAACTCTGCAGTTCAGCAGGAAAAACAGTCAGGATTTTATTTTCTGTCTTATGCTATATTTTGAAGCTAGAAAGATGTGGAAATCACAAGGACATGAGAAGGAAGCAGAACTTCTCCTCCTCCTCCTCCCTCTCCCCTCCCTCCCCCTCCTCCTCCTCCTCCTCCTAATCTGACTGAAGCCACTCCAAGAGAGAAGCTCCAAGTACAATTAACACCATTTGCTGTAAATACTCCTTTCCTATGTAGACATGTTGTGTTAAAGTAGCAATAATGTAGCAGTACGCTACAATCTTTTACTCTCTATTTAGGGAAGGAGAAAGGAAGGATAGAAAGAAATCTTCACCGCTTTTACAAGCAGCCTTGATACAGAATGAGAGAAAGGTAGAAATCTTCACAGCTTCTTTTTAGGCTGTCCTAAGCTTGAAGAGGACTCACTGACAGTGAGTCAGACTATTGTCTCAGCTCATGGACTACGAACTCAAATCTCTCCAACCTTTGTTCTTCTAGAAATTATCACACTAATGACAGCAACCCAACCAAGGAACCACCAACCAATGCCCACCCCAACTCTTGAGGCTTCAGATTTTTTTATACCGTAAGCCAAAAATTCCCATCAACCCTAACCCAATCCCAAAAACAAGCTACAAATGCCAGAACGACTGCATCCAACCAAATTATAGCCACCTGCATCAAACATTCCAAATCCAACTCATAAACAACTATATCACAGCTGGGGTGGGAACACAAACCAAATCCAAATGCCATTTTGTGTTTTTAAAGAAACTAAAATAACAAAAACTTCTTCCAAGTGTTCCTCTACAAATGATCTATAGTTAAACCCTGAATGTATGAGACCTTGAGTAGAGCCTCATTCCTTCCCCAGATGTTGTCTGAGAATCTCAAACACAGCTCAACTTCTTTACAGTAGACGTCTTTCCCCTCCTTCTTCTGTGTTGGCTAGGTTGTAACACTGCAAGTGTCTCTCAAGAAATACCCAGTGATAAGATGGTAAATTTGAACCTCGTCAAAATCCTACATATGGCTATTAAAACAAGCTCAGAGTCTTATTCTCTTTTTCCTTCTTTTTGCATGTATCTGCGTGTGATGGACATGTATCCATCGCATGTGTAGGCACACATGTGTGTGCAGAACGATAGATGGACAGCAGGGTCTTCCTCTAACACTGTCCACCTCGTTCACAGAGGCAGAGGCTCTCAGCTAAACCTGGAGCTTGCTGTTCCAGTTAGTCTAGCTAGGCAGCTTGCTATCCTGTCCCCGCCTTCTGACACTGGAATTACAGACAGGCTGCCACAGCTACCTGGCGTTTCACAGAGATTCTGGGGATCAGAACTCTGTTCCTCACATTTGTAAAACAAGGGTTTTACTGGATGAGCGACCACCCCAGGCCAGGACTCTCTTTGAGAAGCCTGCACTCGTGCTCTTCAGCATATCTTACTTTCTTCTGCTACTCATTTTACCCTAACCCTCACCCTTAAACCTATGCCAAAATCTTAATAATAAACTCTCCAATTCTGCTTCATAAGCTAGCTGGTCCTAAAATTATTTTCAGTGTCAAAGCCACAAGTCCTAGTTTTAGCTTCAGATTAGGATCCCAAAACAGAAGCAGAAGACTTCAGGGTAGCAGTGGAGAGATGGACATCGTGTACCTGTACCCCAAAACAGTGAAGTTTTAATTATGCTTTATCAGCTGGTGTCAGTTAAGAGTCAGCTCTGAGGGTCTGCTCTCCATTCTTCTGTCTCCCCGAGATCCAGGCTGATAAGCAGACACTGTCTGCAAGTTGCCAAGCGTCAAGTCAGGAAAAGAGCTGCAAGTGTTTGCTATAAGCATGTGCTGTAAGTGTGTGCTGGGAGCATGGGCTGGGTGTATGATTTGCTCTGAGAATGCTTTGGCCTAGAAGAAATTCCCTTCACTTCCACTTCAAACTCAATGGCCAGGAAACCCCACGGTTGCGGTAGTGAAGGAAGTGGTACTGAGGGCTTCTGTACTTGACAGTGATTTTGATTGTTGTTGTTTTTGAGTCAGGATTTCATTATCCTAGGCTGGCCTCTAACTCACTAGATACAGGCTGACATTGAACTCCTGATCCTCCAGCCTCCACCGCGCATACGCCAGTAGGCCTGGTTCTGATAATGATTATTTAGTTTAGCATGCGTGTTATCAAGGTCTTTCTTCTTGTTCACAGATTTCTAGATTAAAATAACAGAACTGCGGAGTGTGCGCCAGTCACTAAACCTGAGGGATATGCTGGGAATGAATATTCTATAATGAAATAAAATGTTTCCTCTTCAACAGTCATTTAGTGCGTGTGTGTGTGTGTGTGTGTGTGTGTGTGTGTGTGCGTGCGCGCGCGCGCGCATATGTCAGCATCTCAGATTTCCAGCCATGTGTATGTGTCTGTGGGGGGAGGGGGGACACTGGGGGTCAGGCTCAGAGGCCAGAAAAGGGCATCATCTGAATCCTCTGGAGCTAGACTGACAAGAGGTCAAGATCTGCCCAGTGTGAACTTTGGTCTACAAAGAGCAACAAGCACTCTTTGTCATCTCTCCCATCCCATCTCTGCAATATTTTGGTTTCATTCAATCCAAAATATCTAACCTCTTTACTACATTCTCTCCTTACTAAAGCTTATTACTGACCTGAGGGAAATACATGGGTGAATCTTGCTTTGTGTCTTTTAGTTGGCCCACAACCCTATAAAGTAAGAAAGGGTTAAAAACTTGTTTTCCTATCTGTTGGTTCACTAAAATATTGAAAAAAAACTAAAATCATTGCTTTTGGTAATTTGTGAATTTCAATCGTGTATGTTTTAAGTAAGAAGGAAAGATTATTTTCAGGTTTGATAGGAAGATGCTCACACATTTCAGATGAAACACCCTTTAGTAACAAGAGCCACCCACAGTGAGGGAAGCTGGGACAGAAGGTCCAACAGCCATCCACAGAATGAAGGAAATCCCTTGCTTTCATAGGCTTCAGAGGAGAGATGTCTTGAGTTCAGCCTCTGAGTCCAGGTGAGAGTCGACTATGAGGCCTTATTCAGGTTTTCATAAGCCCCAGGCACAGGAAGCTTAATCCTTGCACTACCTTAGGACCAGCCCATGCTAAGAGTTTACCAGAACTCAGGTTGCCTTAGGGAGCTGGGAGAGAAGCTACAGAGAGGCAGGGCTAATCCCCTGTACAGCATTTGTGATTCTGCTGTCATTTATTTCCCACAGATAACTCAAACTTTGCAATGACTGTGTTTCTAAAAGATTCAAAATGTTGAACTGAATAGGAACTAACTTCCATAAATGGAAACACTTAAATTACAGGTATGTTTTACAAATATTTTTCTTTGTGAAAATTCTATCAATGGATGAGATGTTTCAGTGAATTTCAACTTTGGAAATTTATTTCTTCCTTGCTTTTCTTTTATAAGTCTATAATTCTAAAATTGATTTCAAAGATGGCCTTTCAGACTAATACATTATAAATTAACTGCATTTATTTTTGCCATGTGCTCATTATTGGATATAGTTATCAATTGTGACTTCATGTAAGACAATGGTTTATATCTGTGTTGGAAAGTAGTCACTGAAAATAAAAGTAAGTTTTAAAACCTCTCTTATAACATGTGTGTATTTGTATATGTGTTTGTGTATGTGTGTGTGTATATGTGTGCTATGTATATTTATGTGTATATGTATGTGTATATGTGTTTATTTATATTTATGTGTGTATATGTGTTTATTTGTTTGTGTGTCTATGTGTGTCTGTGTGTATGTATGTGCATGTATGTGTCTGTGTGTCTGTATATAGGTGTGTGTGAATATGTGTATGTGTTTGTATTTGTATATATGTATGTATGTATATGTGTGTGTCTCTGTGTGTGTTTATGTATGTCTGTGTGTTTGTATGTCTGTCTGTATGTATGTGTCTGTATATGTATGCATGTGTATATGTGTGTGAGTGTATATGTGCATGTGTGTGTGTGTTTATATGTGTATGCTCTGTTTTGCAAGTTTTTAAAAAGAAGAAGCTGTCTTTTTAGAGTTATACAGTTACACGAAGTCCCTAAGGCCATTTGCCACAGTGAAAAACTCTAATTCAGCATTTATGCAAAATGAATACTACTTACGGCTTAATTCTTCATAGATTTTTTTCCTTCTTAAACATGACACTGTACTTCCAAATCTCTACTCTTTTGTAGTTTTTCTCTCTATTTAGAAAAGATTAGGTGACGTTTTCTTGGCAAATTATAAATGTTCAGCATTAGACGTTTGTTTTCCCACATGTGTTTCCTCTGTTTCAGGGTATTATTTTTCTCCATCATTCCCTCCTCTCCTCTATCCCTCACTAAGCCTTCAGCTGGAGTCTTTCATGTCATCTCAAATTCGCTAGCCAGGGACACACTACCAGGTGTTCTCACTCCTGAAAAATGGCATTTTCCAGAAACTTTCTTTCTCTTCATTGCCATTACACACCACCACAACAACAACAGCCAGGCCTTCCGAAATGAGATGCCACTCACCTTGCTCCAGATGCTTAACTGAGTCTGGAGAGAATGGGGCTGGTGTTCCCAGTACAAGCTCAGCTGACTGGCTGCAGATTCAAAACAGATCTAACCAGTGTTTCTGGAAAAATAAAACAAAAGAAACTGGGCATAGTTGCTTCTACCTTAATCTCAGCACTTGGAAGGTAGAGGCAGGAGGATCCACAGTTCAAGGTCATCTTTAGGGAGCCAGTTTGCCCTAGGGAAGCCCCTGTCTCTGCCTCCTCCTAAACACTGGTATTACACACTCAAATTCATGTGGTTGCTGGGGCAGCAAGTACCCTCTCTCCATTCACACCCTCCCCATGTTTTTTTTCTAGGCAAGGGGCACTCTTGAATGAAATTAACTGGGAAAAACTAGATGAATGAGTCTGAACTATAATAAGGCTAACTTGCTCCTTTAAAACGTTCTTTCTTCCCCTTTATGGATTTACTTATGTTTATTTTTTTGTGGTACTGGAGATCAAACCCAGGGACTCCTTTGTGCCAGGAAAAGATGCTGTCACTGTAGCCCCAGGTCCTGGTGCTGCTGAAGAAAGCCAGAGCCACCTCCTTAGGACACACCTCATGCTCAGTAAGTCCAGCACTGCTGTGACTGCTGCTGTACGACCCAGGAGGAAGAAGTGCATCTAGGGGCTGCAAAGATGGCTTAGTAGTTAGAGCATTGCTGCTCTTGCAGAGGACCCAAGTTCGATTCCCAGCATCCACATGATGTCTCACAACCATCTGTAATGATAGTTCCAGAAGATCCAACTTCTGGCCCCTAGAGGCACTAGGCACTCATGTGGTATACAAACGTATATACAGTCAAGACACTCACACACATTAAAATGAAATAAAATACTTTTTTAACTCCAGAAGGGGAAAAAAGATATTATGGCATTTTTTCACTAACAATCACAAAATGAATGAATTGGCTGCCAACATGGAAAAGTTAAACAAAAGGAGAATTCAGAGGAGACAGGAGAGAGCTGAGACTTTGATGGAAATGGCTCCTGATGGAGTCGGGACAGATTTTAGACTGTGGTATATTGTAGGACATTTTGAAATTAGTGATTTGTAGAGGTTTGTATTTGTGAAGCTGTCTGACCAACAGGTTGGTGGTGTCTGCCTTTTACAACCAGGGAGCTAAGCTTTGAGATTTGGATCAGGTGCTATGGTAGCCATGATTTATGGTGGCTTGGCTTTGCTGTGTTTATTTGTTTATTTGTTTTGATACAAGATCTTATGTAGCCCAGACTAGCTATCCTAGAACTAGACATGCAGACAAGGATGACCCTAAACTCCTGATCTATAGAGGCAAGAAATCCTATGTATGTACTTGCATGTATGTACCGCTCAGGACCACTCAGGGATGAAGATTTGAAAAAACACGCCCAACTCATCCCTGTGAGTTTTAGAAACAAATATGCAAGCCATGGGAGTTTTAAAAAGAGGAGCCACAAGATGCCAGCTGTTACAATTTGCCATACAGCCCAGTAATCCTTACACAGACCAAGGAAACTCTCACTAAAAGCACTCAGGCAAGGGCACAGACTTGAGATTCGAAAGGGCATAAAATTATTTTGGCTGTTTTTTTCTCCCTGTGTTTCGCAGCCTAACCTGAGATTTTAAGTTAGACAAATGAGTGCTTTATGTCCAGTGATCCCTTAAGGTGACACTGAGTTCCTGTCATCTACTGCTCCAAAGTCCATTAAACACTTGCACAGAGGAGGAAGGAAGCAGAGAGGGACTGGTTTTCACAGCCTGCCATGAGTTCTATTGATGGGTCAGGTCATCGTGTAACCACAGGATTTCAGATTAGCTCTGCATGTAGGCATCATACATGTTGGAGGAACTCCCCCAATAGACAAGTTTCATAGCTCTAAGGAATTCAAGGAAGTTGAAATCTGGGGTTTCCAATACAGCATATAAGAAAGAAAAGCTCTTCAAATAAGAGGAGGTAGCACTGAGTGTCACTGTTGCTAATGTCTGGATTTTGCAATGTCTCACATACCAATCTCCAGAGAAAGCACTAGAATGCAAATGCAGACTTTTGCACCCCAGCCCGTGTAAAAGCACAGAACCAAAGGTACGTTAATCTGGAGCAGTCTTCCCAATTAAGAGTCTAGAGCAGCGGTTCTCAACCTCCCTAACGCTACAACCCTTTAATACAGTCCCTCATGTTCTGGTGGCCCCAACCATAAAATTATTTTTGTTGCTACTTCATAACTGTAATTTTGCTACTGTTATGAATTGTAATGTAAATAACTGATATGCAGATGGTCTTAGGCGGCCCCTGTCAAAGTGTTGTTAGAACCCCATAGGGGTCCCAACCCACAGGTTGAGAACCACTGGTCTAAACTAGGACCTAGATGTGGTGGGGCATACCCATCATCCCAGCACTTGGGAAGTTGAAACAGAAAGATCTAAAGCTCAGGGTCGTTCTCAGCTACACAACAAGTGCAAGGCCAGCCTGAGCTACACGAGACACTATCTCAAAAAGTTAAATGCTCTCAAGTCATTGTGGCTTTTGACTCAGCAAGGAGGCAGAGGCAAGAGGATCACCACAAGTTTGAGGCCAGCCTGGTCTATATTGAGTTCCTATCTAGCCAGGGATACACAGTGAGACCTTGTGGCAAACAAATTGATTTAATTAAAAATATAAAACTAGGTTCTTTTCATCCCCTAAGTAATTCTGCCCATCACAGAATTCCATTTCATACAGGAATTACATCATCGCTTCTCTAGCCTTTCCAGGTCAGTCTTGCCTTTCATATCTAAACAAGATGGATCTGAGCCTCCACCCAAGAGATTTTCAGGCATACAGCCCTTCCCTGGACCTCATGAGGACACACAGTATGTCCTGCAGCATCTCACAAATCCATCTTGAATGTTTTGGGTCAACCTCTTCTGGCCTGTTGCTTCAGATCTTTCCATAAAGACATAGATACCTTCAGAAATGTAGAAATCGAGTCCTCCCATTTCAAAATGCAAAAGCAATATTGTAGCATACTTTGCTAAGGCTTGAAGAAGCTGTTGAAGATTGAACAGAACAGTAATGTATGCTGTTCACCTGGAACCTGGTAATCCCTGTGGTGCTAAGGACTAACCCTGGGACCTGATGGCGTGGGGCAGGTGTTCTACCACCAAGCAATATCCCCTGTTTTTTGTTCTGATGTTTTATTTTGAGATATGGTTATGATCCCCCTGCCTCAGCCTCCCAAGGAGACATGATTACAGTTTCTGTGCCTTCAGCCATATTTCCCCAAGTGTGCTTGCTTTCTCCTGGCACATCCAAAGAACCCTCTGAATCATGTCTAAATAAAAGCCTCTTCCACTCTTTTGTCTCAAAAGTACAAATTCCCCATCTCAAGGTCAGCCAGAGAAAGCAAAGCCAAGTCAGTATAATTAAAATCTCTTCTGAAAGGCGTGTAGTCCCCGAAGAATTTACAACAGACTGAGGGATCTATTTTTGGATGACTTTATCAATGGGCTTCCCTCAGGGTCATGGTGAGTACTTAATTTACAAATACCCAGCTTGTCAAGATGTTATTTATTAAGCTTCCTTTCTTTTGGATTAAAACAAAACCAAACAAATAATTGCCCAACATAGTGGTGCCTGCCTTTAATCCCAGCACTTGGGAACAGAGGTAGGTGGATCTATGTGAGTTCAAGGGCAGCCTGAGCTACATAGAGAGACCCTGGCTAAAGTAATGATAGCAGGAGTAGTAATAATAGTAATGATGATGATGATGATGATAATGACAAATAGTTATTGTTGCAAGATAGTGGTGCCAGCCTGGGATCCCAATAGTTAAGAAGTGGAGGCAGAAGGAACAAGAATTCAAGACCAGCTTCAGGGACTGGTAAGCTGGCTCAGCAGGTGAAAGTTCTAGCTGAGAACTTAGCTCATCTATCCTTATGAGCTAAGTAGGACCCCCAGAACCCTCATACATACATACAAAGAAAATTCAACTCCACAAAGTTGTCCTTGTCCCTCCACACACATGTCATGCCATGTGTACCTACATACACTGTAAACACACACACACACACACACAACAAAGAAAGGAAAGAAATGTTTGCTTCTATTAGAATCCACAGATCTAGATTCCTTCCACAGTAACACTAACTTTATTTTTTTATTTTTTTATTTTATTTTATTTTATTTTTTCAAGGCAGGGTTTCTCTGTTATGACTCTGGCTGTCCTGGAACTCACTCTGTAGACCAGGCTGATTTTGAACTCACAGAGATGCACCTGCCTCTGTATCTCAAGTGCTGGGATTAAAGGCGTGCGCCAACACCGCCCAGCTCTGGTCACCTTTTTTATGGTAGAAGACAGGACAGTTGTAATTTACTCAGGAGGTGGCTTGCACTGCCACCACCACCGGGCTAACTTTGTTTTTAAGGAACAGGTATTTCTTTATGATTTTCCTTTTTGTAGGCAGTAAGGCAGTGAAAACTCATACATCCACATTTTCTTAAAGACAGGCTCTGTCCTAGCATACCACAGTGCACTGGCTCATTCCCAAGAAACTTCGTATGTGTATTCTGTGGGCAGCAAACTACTTGGCTCTGGGAGCCACTTCCTAAGTGGCTCCTGGCGTATGAGCTACTTCCAAAGGAGCCTACAAAAAAGCACTTACTGCAGGAAGAAGATGGGGGTGGCATCTTGTTGACCAAAGTGTCACTTAAAATTATCTGAGAATCGCTGCTTGAAAGAAAGCTTCTTCACCCTTTGAACTCTGTCCTCTTTTGCTGGGTGTGGTAGGCTTAGTCAGAGAGAAAGAAGGCTTCTAGGAGTTTCTCTGTCCTCATTTTCAATCATGGTTGCTCCTGCAAAACAGAGGTGGTGCTTAATGATTTGGTCTGCCATTTCTGTTTACTGTAAGTGCCCTAAAATTGTGAACCTGAACCAATTCAGTAAGAGGTGAATGAAGAGAAGAGATTTAAAAATCTCTGAAAGATTGTCACGGGAGAGCAAGGAAGCTCGTGTGTGGCTTCAAGAAGCTTATTGTGTCAAATCTGCCTTAGAGTTTATGGGCGACTCTTGAGTCAATCAAACTGTTGACTTACATACACTCTCATAAAACTTGATTGCCTAATTAAAACATATTTATTGGCAAAGTTGATTTCTTTTAATTAACTCTTGGCTCAAGGCACATTGTAGAAGAGAGGGAGGAAAGATTCTAAAATCCAAAGGATCAAGGAGTTTGCTGTGAGACTGTCTGCTAGTGATGTCAGAAGCTACATCCATAAAGTCTCACCAACATGGCTGCCTGAACATGAACTGAACAAGGACAACAGACATGCCAAAGTAGATGGAGAAAAGTCCATGAGGCCTCAACCCTACACAGAGAACTACAGGCAACTAAGGAATGTGGAGAGTGGAATAAATAGTCTCCCTAAGGAAGAGCACACTTTTGGTTACCCAATACGAAATGGTCATTCCTGAAAACGTACATACAAGTGACATCATACAGACTGAGCAGGTTGTATTTAGGAACATATGTATATACGTTACATATATACATGTAACAACAATTAATAAAAAAAAAAGAAGTCATGAATTTCAAAGAGGGCAAGGAAGGGTATATATGACAGGGCCTTGGGGAGGAAAGGGAAGGAGGATATTATGTAATTGTAATCTCAAAAAAAAAATAATAAAGGACATAATAAGAAAAAAGAACACTCGCAAATGATAATAGAAACATGTCATTTGTGACATATGACTACATCTTGCCGTGCAAAAATATTATTGTCCTATTTTACTTAACAAAATGGGATTCTACAAATGGAAACTGTGCATGTTACTAAGTGCTGTAAATCTTAGTTGCAAGCGTAGATGAACCTCTGACTAACATCCAGGAGCACAAAGACATGTCCAAGCAGGTAAGACAGCACAGGGTGAGATGACAAGTGTGTCCTGTATATTGCAACCTTATGGCTCACTCTGTGACTAATTTCAATTGCACAATTTTTTAGAGAAGTTTTTCTTTTATTACACAAACATGATAAAGACACACAAAGACATTTTTTTTTTTTTTGAGTCACTGGACTTTCAGGAGAATATTCTGAGAACCTCATTTCTTACCATATCAACCTGTACTCTTAACTGGGTTGCCCAATAAGGACCATGTTTTTCCAAACATTGTGTTTGAGCTGGGTTTGTAGTAATCATAAATCAGCTGTTAGGAATCCTGGGCATATGGCAAGGTTTATCTTAATAGTATTTTGAACTGAGTATAAGCAAAAACATATTTAAAATATAGCTAAATCCAAAGAATATTGCCGTACCAAATAGTGGTTTTCCTTGCAAGTTTCACAGCACACATTTCAAGAAATCACCATTTAATGTCCTCCAAATACATTTAGGGTCAATAAATCTTGTGGGTTTTTTGTTTGTTTATTTGTTCATTTGTTTCTGATGGGGTCTCGCAGTGGCTCTAGCTGGCCTGGAACTCGCTATGTAGACAAGATTAGCCTTGAACCCAGAAATCCGCCGGCCTCTGCCTCCCAAGTGCTTGGATAACAAGCACTTGTGCACAAGCACAAGTGCATGAGCTAACATTCTGAAGACTAAAATTTTTTTTATTGTATTTATTTTTTATATGTATATGTGTGGGTGAGCCTGTGGAAGTCAGAAGACAGCTCGTAGGAGTCTGTTTTCTCCTTAAAGGATGTGACTTCCAGAGAACCGAACTTAGTTCGTCAGGCCGAGCATCTCAGCTCAAGTGTTTTCATTCATTCAGAACTCCTCAGGTGCAGATCACAAGCAATCAAACGTCCCCCACAGACATCCAACACCTGCAGACAATACAAAACGCCAAGACCTAGGCTAGCCCCTCACCCAGCAGTGCATAAAACAATATTTTATGATAACTAAAAATAAACTTCCACAACACTCCCTAGTCCAGCAAATCATCTCTTAAGAAAAAGCTTTAGACAAGAAAAACAAACATGAGAGTTTAATTACTTATTATACAGCTTTTTAAAACTTTTTGGTTTCAAATGGGCTAAAGTAGCTTCTTAGATATAATTTTGCAGAGCATCAGTGACACACCGTAGCAAGACATTTATGCAATTGCAAAGTCTACGGTAAATGTAAGGAAGCACAAAATGGTAGAGCTGTGGCATCCCTGTTCTATCGTTCCCATTGCTTCTCAGCCTTCCGGCTAACGTTAGAAACAAGCAAAGAATGACGCTAGTGTCGCACAAAGAAACACCTGAACAAAGCTGAAGTAGCAGGCAAGGCAATTCTTCTTGCACCAGAACCCACACTGAACCAGCAAGCAGATTGGCAAACACACTTGGCCAAGGTGGTTCCTGTCTCTTCCTATTGGTGGGGGCTTCATAATCCGAAGAGACTGGCTAATCAGTGCAAAGTGGAAGGGGAAGGTTCAGGAATATGAGCCTTTGCTGGGCCAACTGGCTTCGATAGAAAAAAACAAATTTATTTCTCACTCTAGGAACTAGAGTGGAACCAACGAGAATATGTGAGTACGTTATGTAATGTAGAAGGTTTTTGTTTTGTTTTGTTTTGGTTAGGTTATATCTATTTCCATGCTAAAGATTTTTGTTTTGTTTTGATAAATGAATTAATAGTTAAAATCCAAACTCAGCTTTAGTGAGGTTTGACAGGAAAAAAATTTCAGTGGCATTCTAACTGAAGATTTGGCTAATGCAAGAACGTCATTTCTTGGGACCAAAAGTGTGAACTGCATTTAACTAAAGCAGGACGGCCGAGGCGAGGCACGTGAATGGCCACCACCACTGACGTTCAAGCACTGCAGATATATTTTATCCTCAGCCTCTCCATCAGTTCCTCTCACTTTCAAGTTAACTTTCCGATTTCCATCAGCCCAGAATGATCTCCAGCTCTGTGGCCCCCCCCACCCTCTAAGACAGGATGCTGTGGCTCCTAGAGCTTAAAGTCTCCTCTCTCAAGTGGCCAGACTTCAGCTGAGGGCAAACTGTTCTCAGAAGCATCGCCCTGTTCCCATGACCTGGACCTGATTAAACAAATTATAATGGCAAGCCCAGAAGTATTCTTCCAACCAGTTAGGCAGAAACTTGGGAACCTAAGCAAGAGACAAGTCATGAAGGAAAGCCACAAAGCACAGATACGTCTGTCAAGTGTGAGGAGGGAAAGCTGACACTCTCAAGGGGCAGGATTCTATAAACCTGGGCAGCAAAGGCAAACACCACCACCATGAAACAAATTAGACGTGAAGAGACAAGCAGCTACTGACCCCAGAGTAGGTGATGTATTAACTAGGTCAAATGCTCCAACAGCAGCATCTCTGATTCCAACAAAAGAAAGGGAAAGCAGTCCTTAAATGTCGCATAAACGCTGCCATCCGTGCAGTTTTGGTCTTCCTGGGTTTTGTTTGTGTAACTCTTGGTTCTGGGTCTCTAGGTCGAACTGGCCAGCATCCATCCTGTTTCCAGGATCAATCTGCCTGGCTCCATAATTTGTAAGCATAAATTTTACCTGGAAACAAACTGCTGTTTCCCTTTGTAAAGGTCCACCATTTAAAACTTAACAGCACACTTGAAAAGTCAGTTTGCTTAATAAATTGTAAATTCAGCTGTCTTTAATATCTTAAGCAAATTTAAAAAAAAACAAACAAAAAACATTTCTCCACAAGAGGACACAAGCATTGTATCAATATTCAAAACAGTTACTAATGAGTATCCTTCAAACAAGGCAAATAATACATATTTGATTTAATAGCATTTTTCTGTTCATCATGACTTTGTATTGACAAATTATATCTATGGGGAATTTCAAGGTCAAATCCATGTAACAGTGTCTTTTTTCCCCCCTGTACTGGAAATTGAACCTAGGACCTTGTACCTGGGAGGAAGTGTTTTACTGAGCTACATCCCCAGCCCATGACATATCATCTTATGTGTGTAAATAAATTAATTGACAGAAATATATCATTCTTATTGGTGAGATAGTAACTCAGACAAGCTATAGTCAGTTTTTCCATGCAATAAGCTTCTGTTGGGCATCACTGTATATTAGCTTCCAATTAGGACCTGGAAATCAACACAGAGGGATGGAGTATTGCACACACATTACAAGCAGAAGGGGCTTTTAGCAACCTTTTTACGGTTTTCCTCATATCACCCACCACTTGGTGAGGAAAGATTATTTCTTATTTCCCCTGAAGGAAGAAGTTTAGGCTTAAGAAAAACTAAACAAGGAATGCCTACACACTTAACCTAAAGTTTGTGCGTGAAGCAAGGGGTGCCTATGGTT
The DNA here is from genome assembly GCA_026225945.1 of Cricetomys ansorgei. Lineage (NCBI taxonomy): Eukaryota > Metazoa > Chordata > Mammalia > Rodentia > Nesomyidae > Cricetomys > Cricetomys ansorgei. The sequence continues at coordinate 7,122,564 of JAMJFZ010002307.1, read as the reverse complement.
ATGTCCTTCTTTCTTTCTAGAGCCCAACAGAGTAAGAAAAGAAGAAGTGAGACACTGGAACAAC
>JAMJFZ010002307.1:6735000-7117500 GCA_026225945.1 Cricetomys ansorgei | reverse complement strand
TTCTAACACATTGGTGGAGACCTTAGGGAGGCGGGTTCCAGGGAAGCCTGTGTTCTAGGCCTCAGAGGCCAACACACGACAGTCTCAGCCTTTGGGTGGGCAGAAGCCAGTGGTCTGTTGAGTCAATCCATGGGAAGGATGCTGGAACTCTGTACATTCCAAATGGTTTACCTAACGGTCACAACGCCATCAGGCCAGGCACAGAGAGTGGCAATACACAGCTATTAAGAGGGATAAAGATGGTTGGAGGTATTTAGAGTCTGGGCCTGCAACATACTAACCTCTCTACAAACACTGTAGCTCTTATCAGTTAATCCGCCTCAGAGAAGGTTCTTGTTAGAAGTGCAGCTTCTCTCTGGGAACTTTCGTTCACATCGTCCTCTGAGCTATACGTGTACTCTTCAGTATTAAGTGCAGCCACACACATATGTGTGTGCATGAACACACAATAAATAAATGAGTAAATAAATAAATAAATAAAATTTATTCAATTAAAAAACTTGGAATTAAGAAATCTTGCTTTTCTGTAAGAAGTACAATGAAACACTTACTTGTAGAACTGTGTACTTGGAATCTTGGTCTCCTTCCTTCTTTCCTTAGACACCTGTAACTAACATTTAGGGTGTTTTTCCAAGAATAAAAACTATCAACAGAGAAGGCTGGAATGATGACTTAAGGGCTAAGAGTGCTCTTTGCTCTTGCAGATCACCTGGGTTTGGTTCCCAACACCCATGTGGTGGCTCACATTCATCTTTAATTCCAGTTCCAGAAGATCTGCTGCCTTCAGGTCTCTGGGGTACCACACACACATGTGGAGCACAAATATACATGCAGGCAAACACTCATATACACTAAATTTATAATATATTTTTAAAGTTATCAAAGTGAGTCTTTCTGGATCAGCTGTTTCAACTCCACTTATTTCTCCTCTTCCTGTCATGGCCTCTGTCCTCCCCTTGATCTCTCTCCTCTCTCCATCCATTCTCTAACCTCCCAGCTTCAGTACCACGGAGGACAGTAAGTCACTGTTTCTTCAATGTAAATTGGCTGAAAGTGCTAGTCACAGTAAGAGTGTTTGCATGTTAGAAGACAGGGAGAGAAAAGCCAAAAATCATTTCCGAGCTTGCTATGGAAAGAAACCTCATACTTTGGAATGTAGATTAAGTTAACCTTAGATGATGGATTATGGGTGTCACACTACACTGAGGAAAAGCCTGCTGAGCTGCCTCTACTAACTGCAGCTAGGACCAAAGTGGCTTTTTTTAAGGCAGAACTGGGAAAAGGACTTAAAGAGATGGGAACTAGATTCAACAGTCAACAGAGTGCTGGTCCAACTCCGAAGACAGAACTAAGAGTGGACTTTTGAGGGAGTGGCCAAGAAGATGACCTGAAACCGGGCAAACATACATTTGATAATATATTTCAAAGAGTGGTGACAAGGAGGGGCTGAGAGGGACTATGCCTGGGAGGTTCTCAAAACCTAAACACAACACAAATGGCTAGACATCTGGATTTCATCCATAAGCTGTCAGATGGTCCCCTTTCTCCTAAAACATCTGCCCTAGGCCTGCAACTTTGTTAATTGAATGTTCTTTTTATTAATGAACAATCTCCTTTTAGAGTTTTAAAGACGGTTATCAGTAATTCACAACTTAATATGAACTTAAGAAGAAACTGATCAGTTGCTAGCTATGTTTGAAAATGTGGAAATATCCTTCTGGTTAGGGAGAAGGGAGAATTAATTCAGAAAGTCAGGATACTTTGAAGGGCAGAAAGCCCCAGCTCTCACAAGAAGGCAGCATTAATGATAGTCAGTATATGATGTTAGAACCAGAAGCCAAAGATCTAGAGAGGCTCCTCTGAGGTTAAGAGCATGCACGGCCCCTGCAGAGGACCAGAGTTTGATTCTCACCACCCACATCAGGTGGTTCACCATACCTACAATTCTAATTCCAGGAATCTGACACCTCTGGCCTCATTGGGCACTTCGCTCAGATACATAACTCCTCCCCCCACCAGCCACATACATATAATTAAAAATAGTAATGAGACTCTTTTAAAAAAGAATTAGCAAAAAGAACCTTTGTTGCTGTTGCTGTTGTTGCTGTTATTTAATTCTTGAATTTTTTTTTTTTTTTTTTGAGACAAGTTCCCCCCTGTATATTTCTTGCTGGGCTAGAAATCACTGTGTAGATTCAACTGGCTTCAAACTTGAAATGATCCTTCTGTCTCCGCCTCTTATGTAAAGAGATTACAGGAACACAAAAAGAATCTTTAAAATAAGTTTTCTGAGCTGGCCACGGCTTCAAATGTCTTATGTTCTCTCAAGTAGAGACAAGAGGATCAGAAGTTCAGGGTCATCCTTGGCTACACAGCAAATACGAGGCTAGCCTGAGCTACATGATAGTTAGTCTCAAAGCACTTACAAAAATTAACTTGAAATTTAAACTACAGTTGATTTACCAGCTAGTTCATCCTACAAGCTCTGCCCTTCCATCGTCTTGGGTGAAAAGCCCCCCCAGGGACCATAGCTTGCTGCAGATACAGAGAGAGCCCAGTGCTCCTCCTCATACTCCATTTTCTCAACCTGGCATCGTTGTGCACAATTTATAAAGCCAGTGGCAATGTCTCTCCCTCTTCTCGTTGTCCATCCCATATACCTGCTCAGGGAAATTGGACCCACCTCAAATGGGTTTGACCTTATTTTCACAAGTGTGACTCATCCTCCACTTCCTTCTGCTGACACTGGAGAGATTAACCTCTCCAACTCTTCAGTCTGACTGCTGTGATCCTGATCCCAGTTCTGTTAATAAATGTCCATGTTGATTTTTAACAGTGCTATTTACTAAATCATTGTTGATAATATTAATCACGAGCCATTACAAATCTCAGGGATTCCATACCCTACCTGGGCAGCTTAGGCAGAGAGCTCACCACATGGCCTCCTCACACCCTGCTTTCCTCTTGGTTCTCCTTCTAATCCTCCTGCTCCCTCCTTGCTCCCTCCTGCCCACCAGTGTTTTTCTTCCTGTTTTCACACAGACCCTCAATAAACAAATGAACAAGAATCTCCCGGTAAGGGTCAAATCTGGAAGTAGCACAGAGGTGTAAACAAGTAGAAAGCAGATCTTTTACATGCTACAGCATAACTAAAATATACCACAACACAGCTCTGCCATTTCTGAGTAGTGTCATGGTGGACCTGTACCTCCAGCTATGAAACAGGGTAATGTAAGAAACTGTCTCGTAGGTGTGCAATGGATACACGGCAGGCTAATACATGGAGTGCAGTTAGAGTAACGTTTGGCAATAATGAACATGTACTAGATACTGGAATACTGCCCTAACTTAGCTGATGAGTGACGCATACGTACCCTTATCTCTGTCCTATTGCTTGCTTTTTCTTTCTTTTTCTTTAGAGACAGGATTTTGTTATGTGGCCCACACTGGCCTCTATGGAGCCCAGTCTGGCATTGAACTCTTAATCTTCCAGCCTGTCATCTCACCCTGCTTCCCAATGCTAGTCATTTATTTACTTAATTACTTTGAGACAAGGTCTCTTGTAGCCAGATTGACCTGGGATTCTGGGTGAAACCAAGGATGACCTTGAACTCCTGATCCTCCTGCCTCCACCTCCTGGGATTATAGGCGGTGCTACTTCATCTGGCTTCTTCATTGCTAGGGATTAACTCATGGGTTTCAACTCTAGGCAATCCCTCTAGCAATTGAGCTACATCCCCAATCCCTCAGAGATATTTGTGAATAGTAAATTGAAAGTTTCATGGATTATTCAGGTCTAGACACAGGAAGCTCACTACAGAGACATTAATGGAATCTAGTGTAGTGCTTGGTATAGTATTGGTATATAGTAGATAAGAGTTAGAAAGGATAAAATAGCAAGTAAATGACAAAGGGATAATTCAATCAATCAACTGTGGAGACTACTTGGTAAATTACACTATGGATGTGACTGGCTACCAGTATTCCCCAAATTGTCTGCTAAGTAACAGCAGGCGGGGAGGCTTGTAGTCATTTACACTTGAGGATAAGTTCTATGTTTTTACAATATTTTTAGATGGAAATATTAATGACATTTTAAAGTTTTGCTTGATTAACAGCATGGAACATTTTCTTCTCAGCTCTTTCCCCTTGAATCTCCTCTTCTCTTTCTTTTCTTCTTCTCTTCTCTTCTCTTCCTTTTTCTTCTGTTCCTCTCTTCTCTCCTCTCATCTCCTCTCCTCTCTCTCCTCTCCTCTCCTCTCCTCTCCTCTCCTCTCCTCTTCTCCTCTCTTCTCTTCCTCTGGCTCTCTTTCTTTTTCTTGCAGTCCTGGAGATTGAACCTATGGCCTTGTTTATGCTAGGCGAGGGCTCTATCACTGAGTTACACCACTAACCCAAGGAGGGCCTTAATTAATTTTTAAGTTGAAATGTGACATTAATGTTAATAGCTATACATTGAGTTGTAACTTCTAAAACAAACAAACAAACAAAAATGGATTTTTGAAACAGATTTTATTATATTTTAAAATACTGGCATAATTGTGTGTGTGGTGTATGTACAAGTAAGTAACAGCTGCACTTGAGCACAGTGCCTTCTGAGATCAGAGACACTAAGTCCTCTGAACTAGAATTATCACAGGCAGTTGTGAGTCACTCAAGCTGGGTGCTGGGACTGAACTCAGGTCCTCTGAGAGCAGTAAGCATAACTGCTGAGCCATCTCTCAAACCCTACTTAAAATAGTCTTGGGTCCAGAGAGATGGTTCAGTGGTTAAAAGTACAAGTTGCTCCTTCAGAGGACCCAGGTTCATTCCCAGTACCCATCCCACTACCCATGTGGCAGCTCACAGCTGTCTGTAACTCCAGTTTCAGAGGATCTGACAATCTTTTCTGGCCTCCTCCAGCACTGGACACACTTAGGGTAAATAAGCATACATGCAGGCAAAACACCCACACACATAAAAATAAGTAAATAGAATTAAACAAAATGCAAATATATTAAAATTTTAGGACCAGGCATAGTGGCACATACCTTTAAAGCCAGCCCTCAGGAGGCAGAGGCAGACAGATCTCTGAGTTTGAGGCCAGCCTGGTCTACATAATGAATTCCAGGACAGTCACAGCTACGTAGTAAGACCCTGTCTCAAAAACAAAAGCCAGAATGAAAACCAAACAAATAAAAAAAAAATAATAAAAAAAATTTAAAAAAAAAGATGTTTGCCACCAAGCCTGATGACCTAAATTTGATTCACAGGACTCACATGATGGAAAGAAAGAACTGACTCCCCAGAAGTTGTCCTCTGACCTTCACAGACATGCCATGGCATGCAGGCAGGAGCACACACACACACACACACACACACACACACACACACATCTATTTTTTTTAAAAGAATTATATCTTGTTTCCTTAGTTCTTAATGTAGTCCCTGCCACTAAGTCTGTTCAATAAATAATGAAGAATGAAAAATAAATACATATTCCTCTAATCTAATCAAGAGGTGAAATGGGAGAATTAATAGAATGAAGAGAGAAAGAAAAAAAGAAAAGAAGCAAGAAATCATGGACTAGCTGTGCTCCTAACCAGTTTGATCCCCTCGGGCAAATGCTTTCATTTGTCTGACCTGTGGAGACTTGCTTCATGAGCGTGAAGTCTATGTGGTCAATGGGCCTCCGTGCTCAGGGGACCCTTCAGTGGAGCTCTTAAGTGCAAGCTCCACTGTCGCCATGTTGAAATGCATTTTGAGAAAGTTCCCAACATTTTCATATTGTGCTGGTCCTGTGTCTCACTTCTACAGAGAATGAGGCCAACTTAAGACACTACGGTTTTAGTTCTTTTTTTCTCCTAATGCTGCACAAGAAGCAGCAGTTCAGGCATGTAAGCCTATCGGTACCATTTGAGAGGCCTCCTGACCCCTGGGTGAAGAGTCCTCCTTCTCTAAGACACTTGTCCCTTTTCCCTACCCCGTCTCCAGCAGAGGGGTCCTGCATCCTGTGCCTGCCAATTCTAATGCAGAATTGCACTGGCTTCTACAGACTGCTAAAACACCACAACCATTGACCTTGAAGTAAGAAGGCAGGACAGAAAAAGAGAAATTTCCTTCTGATGACAAATTCTTTAGGTCTAAAAAGAGAATTATCTAATGCAGTTTCCTATAAGGAGGGTTGTAGACCAAAAACCTGAAAGGCTTTGAAAAATCATTTGAGTATTTTTGCAGTCAGTATCTCTCTCTCTCTCTCTCTCTCTCTTTCTCTCTCTCTCTCTCTCCTATGTTTGTGTGTTTGTGTTTGTGTGTGTATGTAAAACAGAAAACAACCTCTGGTATCATCCTCAGGAACGTGGTCCAAATTCTAGAGACAGGGGTCTCTCAGTGGTCTGGAGCTCACCAATTATAAACCAGGCTGGCTGGCTGGCAAGCTACAGGGATCCTCCTGTCTCTGCCCCTCCCCACAGCTGGAATTATAAGCCTGCAGCATCACACCATTCTCTGTAGGTCCTGCGTGGGTGCTAGAATTTGATCTTCCTGCTTGCAAGGCAAGTGCATCTCTAACTGAAGTACCACCCCCAGCCCCTCAGCCCCCCAGCCCAGTCCTTTCTTTCTTCTCTTTAAATCAGTTTAAAAGTACCTCATATCCATTCTCAGTTTAAGTCTACTTTCACAGAGGACAATTCTTATCCACAGTATTTCAGAAGAGAACAAATGCCACTCTGGGTTTATTTTTGAGTAATCATTATGAAAATAAGTGATGGACTACAGAGGGGGAAAAAAACACAGCAAGCTGCCCAGAGATGAGAACAGCATGCAAATTACTACTAATCTAAATTACCTTTCCTTCTTCTCTCCTTTAGAAAAATGCCATCTCTATTTTAAAACATTTCTATCTGAGCAGTTCAAGCTATTTCAAGATGTTAGCGCTTAGATCTCTGAGTCTAATGCTTTTTGCTACATCTTAAAATGTTTAATAAAAAGGCATTGTCATGCAATGGACTGAAACAAGTAGGAAGCATTTTGAAAAAAAATTTTTTTTTAATGTTTACCACTTGGACTTCATTATAGGTAGGACAAACCACATGATATAATTCTTCTTAGCAATATCATCTTTCCCCTGTTGGTATTTGTGAATAGTAAGGCTGTGTTTGGGAGGATTTGATAATCCTGGAACAGTTGGTATTCCACTGCTGTCCCTGAGAAGTAACCACAGCATACATCCTTCAGGGCACAGTCTCTGGAAGTATCTGTTTTGGTTTGAGTTTGCTGTCAGTTCTGTTTTCTATTTACAGTAATGCAATAATATTGGCAAAATGCAGTCTGTAAAGACTATGAAGTAGTATGGTGACTTGGAAGGCCAACTGACCTTTTAAAGTTTTTATTGATTGATTGATTGATCGATTGTGTGTGTGCATGTGCATGTGCATGTGTGCGAGTACTAGTGTGCACATGCCATTGTATGAATTTGGAAGTCAGAAGACAATGCTTTAAGGTGTTTCTTCTCTCCTTCTACCATGTATTCTGGGAATCAGACTCAGATCTTCAGGCTTAAGTGATAAGCATTTTCATCTACTGAGCTATCTCACTGGCCTAAAGGTATATTTAACCCAGGCTGCCCTGATAGCCCAGGCTAGCCTGAGACTCCTGCCCCTGTCTCTTCAGCATTGTTCTATCAGCATACACCACTACAACTGGCTCAACTAACTATTGATTCTACAGTACCAATTAAGATATCAAAGAGCAAATTCCAGTGTATAGTCGGGAGGGGCTTCCATGGCCCCACCCCTATCGGAGGAGCTATTAGCAGTTGATAACCGCTGGTGACAGTCACTTTTCTTTGGAGACTCAGCCACTGGTAGATTCCCCAGAGCTCAGTGAATGACCCCACACCAGTGCATATGAGAACAACACTAACAACTTTGTGGGTTAAAAAAAATAAATACATAAAAATATAAAAACTATCAAAAAATGATCTGTATAGAAGAAGGAAGCGTGGGGCTGGAGAGATGGCTCAGCAGTTAAGAGCACTAGCTATTCTTCCAGAGGATCTGAGTTCAATTCCCAGCACCCACATAGCAGCTCACAGCTGTCTGTAACTCCAGTTCCAGGGGATCTGACAGCCTCACATAGACATACATGCAGCCAAAACACCAACGTGCATAAAATAAAAATAAAGAAATATTTAAAAAAAGAATGAAGTACTCACCTTCTACAGAGTGCCTTGCTCTCACAAAAAAACAAGGCAAGCGCTGAAAACTAGTTCATCTAAGAGGTTCATCAGAAGTTACTGTAGCATGTAGTCAATTTTACGTATGTGTTTTTTATTGTATGTGTGGGGATTCACTCATTCAGGAAAAATATTTTGAGCACAAAACGGTACTAAACATTGCACGAAGAACTAGTGAATGAGGAAATATGATGATAGACCAGATAAAACTGGGTTCAGGCAGAGTAGCAATTGTCCCCCAGGCAGGATAGCTTCATCAAAACAGAATCAATTTCTCCATCATTTGGATTTCTGGAGTTGAGTCCTATTGGGTTGGCCTTAATGCTGCAAGTTCTTGTGGCCTGCCATATCCAAGTCTCTGTTCTATCATCCTCAGAGGGTGAGCCTGGTCTTCATCATCCAAGATGGAGCTGGGTTCACGCACTCATGTCTCTTCCTTGTAGACAGCACCCTGTCTGAACTGGAAGAGAAAGGGGTTAGTTAGCTCATGGTGTCATTTGCTGACTCAAGTACTACAAGTAGGAACAATGTTAATTAGCACAGAACTCGGGGGCCACTTCCTCTGTGGAGGGCTCTCCAAACACCACCTCCCACAGCTGCCTGCAGAAAGCCCTTCTTACCAGATCCATTCCCACCTGGGCACTATCATAGCATCTGCTGCAGATCCTATAATTACCTGTTTCTCTCTTCTTTCTCATCCAAACTTAACTTTAACGCCTTAAGGGCTAAAATCTGAACCTTTATAGTCCCACTGTCTCTATCTTAGTATATGATTGACAAATAAATATATAATTAGATTCATGAAAAATGTTTGCTATTTGGTCTCAATATGTAACCCTGGCTAGACCGGAGCCTGTTGTTTAGACTAGGCTGGCCTCGAACTCACAGAGATCCTCCCGTTTTTGCCTCTGAAATACAGGTATTAAAAGTGTGAGCAATAATGCCTGGTGGAATTATTTTTAATAAATAAGAAAATTACAAATGCAGGGTCTCTAAGCTGACATAACAAAGATGCCACAGAATGATTGTATAAAGAAGATTTTGCCAGCTATCAAAATATTTAACACAACTTTTTTGCTTATGAACACAAGTGAATCTTATGGTTTTATCAATATTTAGAATTTCATCCGATCTCCCGATCATGCTAAATATCATTGGCAAACTTAGAATTAAGTGTATTTTGTCACTGATAAGTGCTATGACAGCTATAGCATTTGAAAATCATTCTTTGATCACGATTGCCAAAATAATTTTTAACTCCCTTAAAATATCTTTACTAAAAAATAAAAAATAAACAGTGTGAATTTTATCCACTCTCTACAAATTGTACATTTGGGCTCAGAATGGCATGCTTGGAAATAGAGCATGCTGATTCTCTAACTCTTGCTCTTTCCTAGATCTCTCTACTCACACATTCTGGAAGGACTGGTCTCCAGTGGGCAAGGCTTTTACCCAAATGGGTTCTATGTGGCCCAGCCCCCTTCCTTGCCTGTTACCCCACATAGCACCATAGAGAGTGAACTGTGAAGTGATAGAATGCGTATCTCAGCCCTTTTCATTTTAAACCTGTTCGTGTTTCCTTCTGTAATTATTTGTCTTAATTGGGGTTTCTATTGCTGTGAGGAGATACCATGACCAAAGCAACTCTTATAAAGAGAAACATTTCACTGGCGCTGGCTTACAGTTCAGAGGTTTGGTCCATTGTCATCAGAGCAGGAAGCATGGCAGCACGCAGGCAGACACGGTGCTAGAGAAGTCACTGAGAATTCTACATGTGAACAGGCAGGCAGTAGGAAGACAGTGTGACACTGGACCTGGCTTGAGCATCTGAAACCGCAAAGCTTGCTCCATGTGACACATTTCCTCCAACAAGGCTGCACCTCCTAATAGTACCATGCCCTATGAACCTATGGGGGCCATTTTTATTCAAAACACCACATCATTCATAACTTTTTCTCAATTTTCTTAGGTCAAACACAAATGTTTCTTGTACTAGAAACTGAACTAATCAGATACTTCTGAATCCACAAGTTCTTAGCTGGAGAAGTGAATCCAAAACAGAAGAACCTGGAGCTGGGGGTCTGACTCAGTGGCAGAGCACTTGTCTAGTGTGTGTGAGGTCATGAGTTCAATACCCCTCCACCTATATCCCTGTACTGCAAAAATAAATAAATAAATAAATTAATTAATTAATTAAAAAACCAAACCACAACAAAGCAGAAGGGCTTTGATAAGCACCCCCTCCATCCCTGTGTGCTGCTGTTTTGTGATTCATTCAATTGCTAAAGATTGTTAAATAAAAACTAGGCACAAAGGCCTGTGGAAATGCAAAAGTTTGCACTGGTGTTGCATTTTTCTTATTGTGGACTTAGTAATACAATTACCTACAGAGAATCTATTTTAGATTATTGGCTATGTGATTCTACACATAACTGAATTAAATATTGAGCTGGAAACAGAGGGAATTGGTTAAAGAGTAAATGCATAATATAAACATAAGCATATATAATTTTCTACAAAATTGAATTGTCAGATATGAAAACATTTTGTTTAAAATGAGCAGTGATCCAAAACATTAAAGGGCAATATCTATTTAGATAGTAGCTTTGTATTTATTGTGCAAAATGCTAGTGATGAGAAAGAAAAGAAATCACATTCTCCTGTCCCTTGGGCTTGGGCATACGCTATCATTTGGATGAAGCTTTTAAAGATCCATGTGCTAAAGGCTTCATTATCAAGATTGCAGTGCTCAGAGGCAGTAGAACCCGGAGTAGTGGACACTTGTGGGAGGCTCTCAGGTCACTGGGGACCCTTGGAAGGATCTGGGGACCTTGGCCCACCTAGTTTTGTCTTTTGTTTCCTGGTTCATGATGGGGGCAGTTTGTTCTACCACATGTCTTCTTTATTTAGCTCCATTTCTCTCCAGGAGCCCAGCAGAGTCTCAAGAAATGAGTCCACCCACTCTTGTACTGGAATCTCCAAATTTGCAAAATTCTTCAAACGAGTTGTATTAGTTACTTTCCTTGCTGCTACGGCCAAACACCTGAACAAAGGCAACTCAAGGGAGGAAGGGTCTATTTTGGCTCATGGTTTGAGTGGATACCGTCCATCTCAGCCAGGGAGGCAGGGTTTTGTAAGAGATGGCTGGTCACATTGTGTTGGCAGCCAGAAAGCAGAGAGCAGATGGGCGGTAGAGCTTGCTTATAAAACTTCACTGCCTGCCCCCGTGACTCACTTCCTCCAGTGAGACTCTTCCTGGTAAAAGTTCCATACTCTTCAAAGTAGCCTTACCTAGGGGCTTGAGAAATGGCTCAGCAGTTAAGAGAGCCTATGGGGACATTACCATTGCAGCCATAACATAGGTCAATTGTCTCAGGTATTTTTCATTACAGTAGTATGAAAGTCACTAACAAAGCATAAGATAGGATAACTTTTGTCTCTGGTGGCTATGTATGTCCTTAGTGGTTTTAAACTTACTGAGCTTTCTCCTCTTTTTTTTTTTTCTAGTCTACTCAACTACAGTATTTGAATTTTTTAGGTACTATGTATTATTTTTTTTTATCAATATCACTTTCTCTAGGAAGAATTTCTTCTCAAAGAAAGCCTCTATAGATCTCTTTAATAAGCCAAGCGTGTCAAACTCCTTCCATTCTTCAATGTGTCATTCAAAATGGCTAAAAATCTTTAGTATTCTTGAAGCCAGGCAGATAGTGTCACAGAAGCAGCTATTTTCCTATACTTCTATGCTGCTCTTGGGTCTCTGCCATTTTTTCCCCATTCTATATGGGATAGTCTATAAAAAGCTAAGAGAGTGCTAAATCCAAGAAAGGATAGCAGTATGACTCACAGCAAGTTGCAATAACACAAACAGAAATAAGTATCAAAGATAGAGTGCTTTGTATTACAGTGCACAATGGAAATGCATCCCAGTACTTATTCATTTAACATTTCCTGAATGACAGACATTAAGGATAAATACAGTGTTTAATTGAGGAAGAGGAAAGGATACAGATTATTGTATCAATTCAGTAGAGACCATAGGAGAATGGTGGAAGCGGCAGATAGCTAGGTTGTCCCTAAAGGATCAGGCGCTGTTGTTGCGTTTTCTGTTTTTGTTTGGTTTGATTTTTGTTTTATCTGAGACAGGTAACAGTAGTCCAGGCTGAACTTGGACTCTATATTGTCAACCTTGAACTTCAGATCCTCTTGTCTCTACCTCTAGAGTGCCAGGATTACATGTGTATAGCACCCTGCCTGGTTTATGTGGTACTGGAGATTGAACTGAGGGCTGGGGTGGGGGGCTGTTGAATGCTAGACACTCTACCAACTGAGCTATATTTCCCAGTCCAGAAGTAACTTAAGAAATTTAAACACCAGAAGGATAATATTAGGTAAACCAGGAAGAGGGAATTCTAAGGACAGAAGAGCACACACAGAGTCTTGGAAAAGTCTGATTTGTTTGGTCGAACATTCTGAATGCCTAACATGTAAGTTGGGCAGATCTCAGATAGGGAAAGATTTCTAAATGATATGCAGCTGTCTTGGGATTTTATCCTTTAAGCTTTTGGTGCCACAAAATGATTTGAAGCAAAAAGGAAACATACTTCGATATGGATTTTAAGAAGACCATATTGATAGAGGTGACACGTTGTTAGGGGAACAGGGTTTTGAAGTTCCTGATGTGAGAATTTGGTTAGATGCTTATACTGGTTACTGTAAGTATAGGGATTGTATATCTGGAGTAAAAATGACTTGGTTTCGCATGTTGAGTTTGAAGTATTTAAGATGTATGTCTAAAAGAAATTCTGAGATATGATTCATAGCTTACAGCAGAGGTCTAGGGTAGAAATACAGATTTAGGAATGATGATCATATTGAACAGTGGGTCTCAGACATTAGTTAGTGTACATAAGAATTACCAAAATACTGTTTAAATCCTGCACCCTTGGTCTAATCCTAATAAACTAATCCTGGTTTAATTGGACTGCACGCATGCCTGTGTGCCTCTGTGTGTGTGTGTGTGTGTGTGTGTGTGTGTGTGTGTGTGTTGAGTGACTATCCTCCAAGCCAAGCATCTGTCATCCCCTGGGAAGCAATTTTAGCAACACTGTGTGAGTGTGGCCCTGCGTGCATGTGTAGAGACAGGAGGTTATTGTTGGTGTTTTCCCTCCCATCATCTGCCCCTTTAGTTTTTAAGATAGGCTCTCTTACTGAGCCTGGAGCTCATGCCTTTAGCTAGGCTCTCTTGCTAGTAAGGCTCTGGGATCTGCTGGTTTTGTTCTCAGCTCTGGGATTACAGTACATACACTGCCATGCCTGAGTTCTCACATGAGCATTAAGGATTCCAAACTCACACGTGTGCAGAAAACACTACCCACTGAGCCACCCACCTCCCCAGCTCTCAGAAATTCATCTTGAAACAACTTTAAATAGCGGGTGCAGATGGACTACAGAACCAATTTTGAGAAACACTGCCAAGAGAGAAGGAGGGAAAATGCAAGGAAGAGGTGTTATGAAACCCAGAAGAGGAAGGTTTCCAGAAGTGTGTTGTCCATATCCCTCTGGTAGGAAATCCTGGCAGCACAGAACTAAGAAAATGTACAGCCTGAAGGACAGACAGTTGACCCGATGAGCAGTGAAGTGCTAGCAGCTCACCAACTGCAGGAGACACGAGGAAAAGAGCACGGGAATGAAGCTTATCTAAGAAAGCAATGCCTTGAAGATAGACGTTGAACTCCAGTATCAGGAGTTCAAGATCATCCTCAGCTATACAGTGAACTCCAGGCCAACTGAGACTGCATGAGATCTGGTTTCAAAACCAACATACAAAAATACAAAGTGTGTTTAAAAAAAAAAAATGTGTTGGGGCTGGAAAAATGGCGCAGTGGTTAATAGCTGCTAATTGGCTGCTCTTCCAGAGGACCCAGGTGTAGTAGTATGCAGCTGTGATGGCTCAGTAAGGAGACAAGGAGGCATTTTCGTAGTGCAAGTCCTACCAGACCTCAGCAGAGGGAACCACCGTCATGGCAAGCTCCAACCTGGACAGTAGAACACTGAGCATCTGAGCCCAGGTGTTTTTATTCATTCAGAACTCCTCAGGTGCAGATCATAAGCAATCAAACATCCCCCGCAGAAATCCAACACCAGACAATACAAAATGCCAAGGCCAATGCATCCCTTTTTTCCAATAGTACACAAAAACAGTTATTTTAAACACAACTAAAAATAAACTTCTACAACACTCAGATTCTGGTCGCAGCATGTACATGGCTGCTTACAACCATGTGTAACTATAATGAAGGAGAAAATTGGCGCTTTGTTGGGCATTTAAAAAAAAAAAAAAAAAAAAGGTGCTCATTTGTCTGTTTGATTTGTTGGTTGGTTTTTTGAGACAGGGTTTCTCTGTGTAACCATGGCTGTCTGGAACTTTCTTTGTAGACCAGGCTGGCCTCTAGGCTTAAAGGCATACGCCACCATGCATAGCAAGAAAAAAGTTTTTAATTTGCACAAGTTCAGGGGCTCAGATACAAGTCCCTCCAAGATAGTCGATTATTGTTGCTTGTTTCTGAGACTGGGTCTTATACAGCTGTGGTGGTTTGAATAAGAATGGCCCCAGGGTTCATAGATCCGAATGCTTAGTCACCAGAGAGTGGCACTATTTAAAAGGATTAGGAGGTGTGGCCTTGTTGGAGGAAGTGTCAGTGGGGGTAGGATCTGAGGTTTTCAAAATCCCAAGCCAGACCCAGTGGCTCTCTTTTCCTGCTGCCTACAAATCCAGATGTAGAACTCTCAGCTACTTCTCCAGCATCAAATCTGCTTGTGTACCCGCCATGCTCCCCGCCATGATAATGGACCAAATCTCTGAAACTGTAAAGCAAGCCCCAGTTTTAACTTTCGTTAATAGGAATTTTCATGGTCATGGTATCTCTTCACAGCAATAGGACAGTGACTGAGACAGTAGCTCAGGTCAGCCTGCACTTGTTTGAACTTTGGGTCCCTCTGCCACCAATATTAAGATGCCACAATTACAGGTCTGTGTCACCACACACAGTTTTTGAAGATAATCCCCCATCATTCAGGAGGCTAAGAAGACGATCATTTCAAGTTCAAAGCCAGTCAAAGTTACAGAGTGAGACCCCGACTTAAAACACCAAAAATAGTAATTGCTCAACTATGGAACTACAGCTTTGTGTTGTAGTTGTTATTTTTCAGACCGGGTCTCATTTTGTAGCCCTGGCTGACCTAGGTAGATCAGACTGGTCTCGAAATTAGAGACTCTGCCACCTCTGCCTCCAAAATGCTTAGCTTGAAGGTATGCACCACCATGTCCAGCTTTTTATTTTTCCTTCTTTTAATGTGTGTGGGTGTTTCACCTCCAGGTATGTTAGTGTATCACGTGTGTGTGTGTGGTACCCAAAAAGTGCATAAGAGGGCACTGGATCCCTGGAACTGAAGTTACACATAGTTGTAAGCTGCCATGGCAGTGCTGGGAGTGGAACTCAAGACCTCTGGAAAAGCAGCAAGTGCTCTTAACTAAAATGCCGTACTCCAGTACCGCCCATTCCCCTCCAAGTCCTTTAATCCCATTACTCAGCGAGATTGCTAGCACATGGTAAGGATCCTCCACATGGGCTTTGAATGAGAGAAATAACTTTATCTGCGACTCTCTATTATTAGATTCTTCTTTATTTTTATGAAACAAGGTCTCCAGTATCCCTGCCTTCCTTGAATTCTCTATGTATCCAAAGGTGATCTGAACTTCTGAGTTCAGAGTCTTCTACCCCATCTCCCTTGAGCTCCTGATTCTAACAGGAGTTAGAATCACCTTTCCAGGTGTTAGGATTACAGGCATGCCCCATTACAACCAGCTTTTGAGGAGACTGGATCTTGAACCCAGTGTTTCATGCATGCTACAAAACACACACACACATACACATACACATACACATACACATACGAACCAACTGAACAATAAACCATCCCTGATCAATTTGCTTCCTAGGAAAGAAATCCCTGATAAATTGACTTGCTGATGACTCAGACTTTCAGACTCCATCCTTTCAGTCTAGACTTTCACTTGGCTAATTAGGTCATGTGTTTGCCCTTAGTTTCAGATCTTTCCTGGTATATCCCACCTTACACTGGCTAGTTCAAGGAACTATTTACAATAGTCTTGAGTCTGTGAACCAATGATGTGACAAAATGTAGTAGTATCACAAATAGATTCAGTAAAAAATTAAATAAAAGTCATAATAAAATATTGTTGGGAGAGTTTGCAAGGAGCAGGGACTTCTTGTGAATGGCAGGTAAATGCTCTACCATTGAGCTACAGTCTCCAGGCTTGTTAGTTTAATAAACAATAGTACATATGAATAATAGATATTTCTTGGTAGTGAAAGAACTTTTTTTTTTTTACTCTTTGTTTTCTAGAACTCTCTTTTTAAATGCTCTTTAAAACAGGAAGCAGGGGCTAGAGAGATGGCTCGGTTGTTAAGAGCATCGTTGTTCAATTCCCAGCACCCACGAGGCAATTTATAATGTTGGTAACTCCAATTTCAGGGCATCCGACGCCCTCTTCTGGCCTCACTGGGTACTCTGCGTGCATATGGTGCATATGGTAAAATGAAAATAAATGCTTTTTAAAAGCTCCTAAATGGAAGCAAATGGATTTGCTGTTCCTTTTAAGTCTCTATATTACGTATTTATTGTGTGGTGGGTAGTGGGGCAGTGTGTGGACTGGCGCCACAGCCCACATGTAGGGTAGAAGGACCAGTATGCTTGTGCCACAGCCCACTGGTGAAGGTCAGGGGATTTGAGGCGCAGGTTCCCTTCTTCCACCGTGTGGGTGTGAAGATGGAGCGCAGGCCTTCAGGCTTTGCAGCAAACTCTTTTACCGGTTGAGCCACCTCACACAGATCCATTGTTTTCTAAGATGTCACCTTGTCCCTCTTTCCAAGTGTTCTCGTGCTTTCAGTTGCAAGTTCTTAGGATCAAGGATTGTCCTCTGTAAATGGGGAAGGTGATTTTATTTTAGTTTATTTCAGTAATTTTTTTTTACATTTATTTATTTTGGGGAGGAGTGACTGACAGAGTGCATGTGGAGGTCAGAGGATAACCTTGAGGAGTTGGTTCTCTCCCTCCTTCACGTGGGTCCCTGGAATCTGAGTTGTGGGGGTATCTCACTGGCTCTTCTTCCCTCTGTACTTTTAAGCTGCCTCTGTTTTTGAGGAGACAACAGTCACTGAAACGTACTTCTTGAAAGACAGAATCTTGAAAGAAGGAATCAAATAGTCTCACAGCCCGGAAATATGAAAAAAGACAATGGAAGGCAGACATTGGATATGAGTTTAGGTCTGACTCACTTCTGCAGAGATATAAGGTGATAAAGGGGTAGTAACTCCATTGCGGGGTTGAGGTCTCAAGAAGAAAATTAAACTCCCTGACGATCCCAGTGCTGACTCAAGGCTGTGGAGACTAGGCAATGGGAGAGCGTGATCGCTACCTTCCCATGAAGAAGATAGACAGACACACAGGCAAGGTCAAACAGACCTGATTTAAAAAAAAAAAAAATGGGCATAGGGAAAGGGCATCTTAGGGAGATTTAAAGAAATTTTACCCATTAAGGATGAGAAATTATTTACAGTACTCAACATTCTAAAGTGTGAAGCCTTGTTTACCGGCTCTGAAGGTCATATGGGCTATTATCTACCACAATCAAAGCTCATCTCACTTTGTATATTCATCACTAAGTTATTTATTTGCTGCTTTTCCTAATCTTGAGGACATTTCATAGAATTATTCTTACCATTCTAGACTCCACTAGGAGTGGTGGGGCACACCTTTAGTTTCAGCACTCTGGAGGCAGAGGTAGAAGCAGGCAAATCTCTTTGAGCTAGAGGTTTCTCAATGTTTCTCAACCTTCCTAATGCTGCGACCCTTTAATACAATTCCTCATGCCGTGGTGACTCCCCAACCGTAAAGTTACTTTCATTGCTACCACATAACTGTAATTTTGTCACTGTTATGAATCATAATGTAGATATCTGATATGCAGGATGTATAAGTGACACCAG
Organism: Cricetomys ansorgei; assembly: GCA_026225945.1. Taxonomy (NCBI): domain Eukaryota; kingdom Metazoa; phylum Chordata; class Mammalia; order Rodentia; family Nesomyidae; genus Cricetomys; species Cricetomys ansorgei. The sequence goes on along the minus strand of JAMJFZ010002307.1, from coordinate 7,099,212 downwards.
TGAAAGAGTCATATGACCCCCAAAGGGGTTGCAACCCATAGGTTAAGAACTGCTGATATAGCAGTTCCAGGCCAGCCAGGGCTACATAGTGAGACGCTGTCTTAACAAACAAAAAACAAAACAAAAGATTCTAGATTACTATTTGAGTATTGCAAAGGTTTTCCTTCTTTTTTCTTCTCTGCCCTCTCCCCTTCCCCTAGCCGGTGATTAAACCTAGAGCATGGAGTGTGCTACAAAGCACTCTGTAGTTGACCTACACCCTTAACCCTTGGCTGTGATTTTTAAAGACATGTAAAGGAATTACATTGTTTTTTGAGATATGCCTTCTCTGAATGCATCTAGTAGTATCAAAAGATTTGGAGCTAAATAGAATCCCAGCACAGCACACAGCCGACTTACAGACTTCTCAATAGTATGCAGACATTCAAAGTCTACAGTTGGACTAACAAGCACTAGATCCATAAAGCTGTTGTGGTATTTGGGGGGGGGGGTTAAGTTTGTAATGATAGCAGAATAGAAAGTCAACAGCTCTTGATACTCTTGCTGTGCTATACCAGTGACCACTGATGCTAATGTAGGACATTTCCTGCTAGTTATTCATTGATTTAAAAAAAATAAGTCGTATTTTCCAGAGACTGGGCAGGAGATAAGATGTCAAGAAGCTATAAGGAGTGAAATGAAGGAGCAGAATACAAAGGAACCCAAAAGAGAAAACATCACAGTGATGGTATTTTTTTCCTCCTGTGTATGCAGATGGACAAGAAAATTATAGCAGTAATTGCAGTCTCACCAGAGACGTATAGCCCTGGGGAATCAGGAGATGGAAGGAAAAGCCAATGAAAATGCATTCTCATCGGGAGCTTTGGCCAAGGGCATTCACCCTTTCTGTGCCTTAGTTTCCTTAAGGTTGAAAAAGATCATTCACTTACTTCAGGTCCTGGGGAGATGAATGAGATAATGCTTCAGAAGCACCCAAAACTGGTCAGAAAAAAAAAAAAAAGTGCTGTGAGAATGCCAAGTTGTACTATTATTATTGAACTGTGTCTCCTGTTGGGATGAGTCATTTGCTGCAAAGCCATAGAAACAATTCCAAGTGTGATGAAGGATCAGGGGCAGTAAGAAGCAAGTACACTGCTCTTAACCGGTGCCAAGGGAGGTCTCACTTGAGGTGAACTCTTCCTTTGTTCAAAGAACAAGGGGAGGGGGGTGTCAAGGCGTTAAAAACAAAACAAACAAACAAACAAACAAAACCTATACAGCAACATATTCATACAAACAGACTCTTGAAAGCCTACAGACAATTTAAATCCAGGCTTGGCCATTTTCTACCATAACCCTGAGCAAAATCACCGTTGTTCCTTTACATTTCTTTTGCCCCACTGTAAAATGGGGACCATAATAGTACTAATAGGGTTGTTGGAATTAAAATGTCCACTACCTCAAGGACTCCGTAAAGTTGCCATTGTAATCAATGAGAGATTGGGAGAATAGAAACCCACGTTGGTAACTCAAGTGCATCTTTTTTTTTTTTTTTTTTTTTCCGAAAGAAGGAGAGAAGGGCAAGTTTTTATTTTCCAAATTATAATATGATCCAGGAGCCTAGGAAGAGAGAGAGAACCCTCAAATCTGAATCAGCCCCATTTCCCCAGCCCGCGTTCACCCGTGGACCCTCCGATATTTGGCACGCCATACACCAGAAAAGCCTCTCCTAAGAGCAGCCTTCCATTTCTAGCCTGCGTCTCCCCGAGAGGCACCTGACTGGGCAGGAGCTGCTGCAAACCCCTCGGGTGCAGAGCCGAGCCTCGGGCTCCGGCGGGACCCGACCCCGGAACCTTCGCGCGGTGCGGGCGGGGCGCGGGGGAGGGCTTTGGCGGGGGCGCGGCGCCGCTCCGCCCGGCCTCCGAGCGCTGCGCGGGCCGGCAGGCGTCCGCGGAGGATGCCGAGGGGCGGCGACGCGGGCCGGACCCAGCCGGGGCGGCGGGGAGGGCGCCGCCCGAGGGGGTAGGGCGGCCGCGGGGGCGCGCTCGGGCCGGGCCGCGCGCCCTGCGCTCCGTTCGCTCGCTCGCTCGCGCCCTCCTCCCTCGGCGGCGGCGGCGGCGGCGGCACAAGGCGGCGGCGGCCGGGGAGCAGACATGGCGGCCGACCTGAACCTGGAGTGGATCTGCTCGCTGCCGCGCTCCTGGACGTACGGGATCACCAGGGGCGGCCGCGTCTTCTTCATCAAGTGAGCGGGCGGGGGAGGCGCGGCCGGGAGGCCGAGGGGCGGCGGGAGCGGGCGGGCCGGGTGCCCCCGTGGGTCGCCCCTGATGCCGCTCAGCTCGGGTCCCTTCTCTCCCCTGCAGCGAGGAGGCCAAGAGCACCACCTGGCTGCACCCGGTCACCGGCGAGGCCGTGGTCACCGGGCACCGGCGGCAGAGCACAGGTACGGCGGGCTGGGGCTGGGGCTCGGGGCCACCTGGAGGGGTCGGAGGTGCTCCAGGCTCCGCGCGAGCGCGTCCCGGGGCGCCTTTCTTCTCCGCCTTTTCATCTGCACTTGGAGACGGCGCCCTCTTCCTGCGCCCTGGTCCCCATCCCTGCCCCGACGCCCCCGAGGACGGCCGACGCCCCTCTCTGCCAGATCGCCTCCGTCCCAGCACTCCTCAGGAAGTCCTCATCCGCTCTCCCCCCCGTTGCTCCCCGTACCCCTGCACCCCCACGGTGAGACGGTCCCGCATCTTCTCCCCACTCCCAAGAGAGCTGCCTTCTGCCAAGCAGCTTCCTCTTCCACCCCCTACTTCTCCTAAGTGGGACTTGTGGGTGGGTGACTGATGGAGTGGGAGGCGAGGAGTTAGGGGTGCGGTGGTCTCCCCGTGACCCAAACCCGGGTGCGTCCCCTCCTTCCACCCGAGAAGCAGCCGGAGCCAGGACGCCGGAGCGGGCGCTGCAGCCGGTAAACCCGGCTCCGAAGTCCCCGGCTGCCGCAGCCTGGCTCCACGGACCGCCGGCGGGCGGTGGGCGAGCCAGGGCGGTCCCGCGTGGGGGCATTCGGGCCCCAGTTCTGCGGGGCAGCGCGTCTCAGGTTGCTTCGATAGCTTTTCTCCAACGCCAAGCGTGAGTGGAGCTGGAAAAGGCTTTGCTGGGTTTCCACTGCTGGTCTGGCTTTCTTTTGTCATTCTTTGTTTACATTCGCCCAACTTGTTTGCCCGAAACGTAGCGTGAGTTCTCGTGCTGGCCCGCCTCTATTCCGGGTGATTGCAGAGGCTTGAGAACAGTTTGGGTCGAAGGTGAGGCCGCTTTCAGCTGTCCTCCTAAGTACTTTTCTCTCCGACTCCGAGGTTCTGAGAATCCCATGTTAAAAGTTGCCAGAAGGGTGAACAAACCTTCCTTTTCTTTTAAACGCTGGAGTTCTGTTGAAGTGACTAATAATGTGTCCAATTTTGCAAAAACGTGGAGGAGGAAAGGGAAGGCTGCTGAAGCTAAGCGTCATGAGGTTACATTTTTAGGGCATTTCTGACTAATAAACCGTCATGTTTCCTAACTCCCTGTGCAGTCTTTAGCTGCAGCCTGTTTTGCGTACATATTTCAGCTTTGATAACCTCATTGCTTTTGTGAGTACGGACACCTTCATTTCATGGAAAACAATATGGGAGTAAAGTAATTTAACCCAATCGTTTTATGGCATTTTTTTCATGCTTACTATGATTATGTGTGACTCGAATGTCTTCGAATTATCCTCACAGATTGGATAACAGTCACATGCTGGTAATATTTTATTCTCTAATGTGACTTCACATTTACCTATTTATTTATTCTGGTTTGCTTTATTTTGCTTGGGCTCCGGTTTTGTGCACACATCAATGACTTTTCATTTTGAAGATAGGTTGTGATTAAATCCAAACCACTTGTCATACATATTAAGTACCGCGTGGGACGTAAAGATGCAGTCGCTCACCTGAGTCATTCCCAACGTTATTTCTTGAAACTTCCCATCTTTTAAGGTCCAGCGTATTGAAACACATGTTAGGTATTCAGTCAGTTTTCCACTAATTAAGTGCTTAAGTTCTTTTCATACTAGATGAAAACCTAGATGAGTCTGGTTATTTTGCTGAAAAATATGGTTTTAAATAGACAAAATATGGCTTAAAAACCAAAGTGCTGCCTATTTGAGGTTTTTGCAAGTCATTGATGGATATTTTACCTGGGTTCAGAAGACTGCTTTTTTGGTGGTCCTTTTCCACCCTGATCATTAAAGGAAATAATTATGTCAGGTCATCTCTAAAATTGTTGGGACTTCCCTAGTGGCTTTAGATTTGAATTATCTTCTTCTAAATAGTGTTATGTTGATTTGATTTTGCCAGTGAAGACTTTGGGTAGACACCTACTTCAATGAATGTAGCTACTCATGAAAACAGGTAAGACGGGTTTAAGCTTATTTTGCAATTCCACCGAAGTAATACTAATTGTAATCTATGTTTTTTAGATTTGCCCACCGGCTGGGAAGAAGCATATACTTTTGAAGGTGCAAGATACTATATAAAGTGAGTGAATGTTGATTTCTTCTCTTGGTAATTCCAATGTTCTGATGAACCTGAAATTGGATATTTGTGAGTCTAGAAACAATCATACCTTAAGGTTTACTATACAGTGTTAATTGTACCCCTTATATGGCTATGACATTTTGAAGGGGAGGATGGCCCTCTTCATTATCTTGTTATTTGCCTGGGTGTTCATGGATTCATGGATTGCAAATTAGGTCACTTTTGGCCACATTAGTTTGCTTGGTGTTTCTATACATGTATTTGTGGTAGAACCTTCTAAAATCTTCTAACTTTAGCTATGTGGCACTTAAAAGTTTTTGGTTCTTGATTATCTGTGATAACAACACACACACACACACATGCACACACAAAGAAAATGTCTGGGTTATGTTACCATTCTTACTGCTGAGGTGAGTCCTATTCTGGTATATTTTGGCCAGAGCTGTTAATCAGTAGCAAAACTGATGGGAAACTGGCTGCAGTGACAAAGTCAAACAGCAGTAAACTCTGGACACCGCACAAGCTGTGTTGAACCATTGCTCGTAATTCTGGTTTAGTTTATTTTAAAATGTCCAAGACATCGTGTCTTCCTAATACTTGTGTTTGGGTAAAAGGCTTTGAAGAGAGCTTGAGAGGAACGATAGCTGACTAATCAGTGAGGATTAGTTCCATTGGATCCAGAGCTGGTTGCCATTCACATTAAAGTTGGTAGTACTCCACACAGGTGCAGTGTTGGAGGTCAGCATTATATAGAGAAGATTTTATTTTCCTAAGGGAAAATAAGGTGGTTTGTCTTGTTTTAGATTAAAAACTATTTGCTTAAGAGCTTTGTACTTGTTCTTATATAAACATTTTTGGTTAATTTTAAGGAGCGAGTCTTGAAAGACAATACTTAAATACAGGATTTCGTAAAGATTTTAATAGTTTATTATAGATTCCTAATTAAAGGTACATTGGGCCTAGGCAGTTATTTTTACCAAGTGAAGTTTTTTTTAAGATCATGCCATATTTTCATTAAATTATAATTACTTGAATGGCTTTTTAAGTTTCTGTAGAAGGATGCTTTATGTAAAATGTCAAGGTGTATTTATAGGTGCAGTTACTTTTGAATGCAGCAACAGGAAAAGTTGAAGTGAAATGCAAGAATTGAGTATCTTTACAAGTGTGGTCCTTCTGAATCATTTATTCATTTTTACTAAGTTTTTTATTTGAAGATCAAGCTGTACTTTGTTAGATGGCTTTTAAAAAAATGAATGTTTCAATAAAAGGAGACCATCAAATGCTTTCCTAGGAGCTGTTTTTATTCTGAGTTTAAGTGAACTTGTGTTGCCACAAAATGTTCTCTTTTTAGGTATAATACTGATGTTATAAATAAAGGAAGGGTTTTTTGTTTGTTTGCTTTTGTTTTTGTGAGACAGTCTTACTATGTCCCTCTGGCTGGGCTAGATCATGGAGATCTGCCTGCCTCTGCCTCCCAAGGTCTGGGATTAAAGATGTATATCATCATACCTGGCATAAAAACAGGTTTTTAATTTTTTAAAATTTATTTAACATACTTTAGATTACAGTTCATTAAGCCTAGCTGATCTGAGAATAGACATTAATGTCAAATGATGTTTTAATTTCAGTGAATGAGTGTGCTCTTGGATGATTGGGATTTTTCATAGTTTGAAATAGGCTCAATGTGTATGTTTTAAGCTATTAGACTTTATCTTGTTTTACTAGCTAGCCATTATTACGATATTTTCTTTCATTTTGAATTAGAATTTTTATTTGAGTGCTACAGCTAAGTCACCTTCTTAGGAAAATCAGGACAGTATTAGAAAGCTATAAATTAAAGCCATCCTAAAACTAGTAGGTTTTAATCATGTGACATTAGGAGAGAGCCAATAATTGCTTCTAAAAGTAGCACTCATCCATGTGGTAAGAGCAGTTCATTCCGGCGCGTCTTAGAAATGCATCACACATTGAGCTTCTTCAGGGATGCTAGATATTCACAAATAGATGCTGAGCTGAATGTAGGAGTTAATGGCTTCACTTTCCTAGTTGTGTCAGCGGACCCACCGCTTTTATTTTTAGCTACATCCCTAAATCAGCTATAATTTCTTAGAAACTTTTCGCGTACTAGATCACCCCATATTAGGGATGCTTTCTCATTCTAATGGAAAAGTATGAATCTCATTTTAATGATGGAAGTAGTCAGCCATTGTTTCCCTTTGTCCCAATGCATAAGAAAGCAGCAGCAGGGAGGCCTCTGGCACTTACCTCCTGCAGAGAAGGCAGCTGATGACCTTGTGAAGGAAAGATAGTCTCTGGAGATAGTCTCCAGGAAGAAAGAGACCAATGTTCATGGATATCATTTCATCATTTGATTCTTGAAGAAAGGAGGTTATTGGTCAAATCAAAAGAAAAGGGAATAGAGGAATGAGCTGGTAGACTTAGCTCACATGAGAACACAGAGAAGATAGACACTGGCCTCCTGACTCCTGAGGGAGATGCCCATTGTCAGTGGGTACCTGCAGAACTTGAGGGCTCAGAGGGGATGCTGAGCGCTCCCAAAACCCTCCTCTTTTGAGGACAGCCCTGGTGCCTGTTCACAGTCTTGGGGTCCTGGGAATAACTTTCTCTTTGGCTGATACTTTGGTTTTGACGGTTGGAATGGGCAAGTTCTAGAAGCTGCAGTGTGAGCTTGACCTTTTTAAGAACTTTGGAGGTCAATCTTCCTAACTGTAGATGAGCTAGAGAAAACAACTTCTAAATTCCACCAAGCGGATACATTTCTTTGAATTTTATTCTGTGCTGTTCGGGGAATTCACAGCATTCTAGAAAATAACGAAAGCTGGCAATGCCAGGAGGAGGTGATGTGGAAGAGCTGAGTGGCATTCCTACTCTGCTTGCTGTGGCCTGTCCTTAAGCTTGCATGGATAGCTAGAGATACGTGTGCTGCGACAGGGCAAGCTGACTTCCTGTTGCTGGGTCTGTGCTCACATTTCCTCCTAAAACGTTTGCATGTCTTCCCTGCACAGCTTCAAGCAGACAGCTTCGGGGATAAATAGTTGTCATGTCAATGCAGAGTAAGAGTTCTATGGATTTGAACAGGGTCACCCGTTTATCTTGTATACTTAAAAGTTGGCTCTTTAATATAAGTTTGCAGTTAGGTTTAAAAAAAAAGATTCATAGTATAGAGAATATATTTATTTTATATTCATTTGTGTTCAAAAATGGTAATTTATGAAAATTCCTTATCTTAAAGATAAGTATTTACTTATATGTTTTGACTTTCTTAATGGAAAAACCCTAAACTAGCCTTCAAATTACATATGTATTCTATGTATATGTAAATAGAGTTTGAATATTACTTTTCCGTATTGCTTTCTAAAATTTAATTCATGTGATTTATCTTCAAAGAAAAGGCTAAAAATTATAATAAGTGAATTTATAACATAGAGCATAGCTTTAAATATTCTATATTCTTACCTGAAATCAAACACAAGCCCATAAAGTACAAAAGATAATCTTATATACTTGAATGTTAGTAAGCTTCCTGCTTAAGTCTTGCAAATATTGTTTAATGACGCTCTAATGATAGGTCATTGTAGCTTAAAATGGATGTGTCATTGACTTTCCCTTGTGCTTCAAAGCTTTATGATAGTTAAAGTGTGAAACAAATCCTAAAACAATGCTCTCTGTGACTGTAGAGAAACTGTGCTTGGCTACTTCCAAGTCATCAGGCAGGAATAAGATCAGATTATACTTAACTTGCACACTGTACAACATATACAGATTCTGTGGGATAGCTTTTCATACTGATTTTTTTTCCTTAAATATACATTTTAATTTTTTAAGATATGCAAATAGAACAGTGTATGATCTGGGGTAATGAGGTTTCATTTCAATATCTTCAATAGACTCTAAAATGTGCTGAGAATTCCCAAATACCTGCAATGATGGAGTTTCTGGTATAAGATAATCATTTAAACTTGCAAAGAAGGAGAAGAAAATAGGATGACAGGGAACAATACATACCCATCATAAGAGCCTTAGGATATGTTGACTATATTTGATGTTTAAAATTGTTTTGTAGTTAGGTACCGTAGTAATTCTAACTAGATTATTTAAAAAAAAAAAATTGAAACAGTGTAGTTCAGGCTACCCTAGAATTCATACTGTGTCCCCAGGATGGCCTGTATCTCAAGATGTTGCTCCTGTCTCAGTCTTCTATGTGCTGGGATTATAAGAGTTGATGACCAGCTGTTTGTCACTAGAGCAGTGTGATGCTTCTGAACAGTCAGTAGATGATGTGCTGCTTCCTCAATGTTTGCCAGAAGAGTTTGGACTGCAGTGTATAGCTCCTTCTATACATTGAGCACTTTATGTCAGTGCATTAGCTACAGCACAGCTATTAACCCTGATGGAGTTTAGAGCATACTGAACATATGCCATGCATTAAAATGGAGAAATGTGTAGGGAAAACTTTATTTTGTTAGTTTTTTTAACAATCTTATATTTTTGCATGTGTATATAAATTGTAGATTAGATCTAAATATCAACAATTTCTTTCTAAACTTTTATTAGATTTACTTATTACTGTATATGTATGAGTGTTTTGCCTGCATTTATGTTTTATACTCTATGCATGACCTGGTGTCCACCAAGGGGTATCAGCGCTCCCCTGAGACCGCGTTACAGATGGTTGTGAGCTGCCATGTAGGTTCTGGTAATCAAACGTGGGTCCTCTGTAAGAACAACACACTCTTCACTACTGAGCCAACTCTCCAGCCTCCTCGTTACTTTTTTGTTCTTTTTCTTGTGGTTTTTGTTTGTTTTTTAAATGATACCCAAAGGCTATAAGGACCCATCTTGTATAGGCCATGAAGCTTTATTATTAGTTACAAGTGTTCAAGTTAAGTTCTAATACAGGACCGGGTATTGGAGAGATGGCTCAATGATTAAGAGCACTGGCTGCTCTTCTAGAGGATTGGGGTTCAGTTCCCAGCAACCACATGCTAGCTTATCACTGTCTATAACTTCAGTCCCAGGAGATCTGATACCCTTTTGGGGCCTCTGTGACCACCAGGCACACACATGGTACACAAACATACATGTAGGCAAAATGTCCATACACATATCAATAAATACTTAAAAATTAAAAAGGAGCAAGGCAGTTAAAAGCAGGTCCTACACCACCATATGACTCTTTAAGTTGGTTACTTGGTACAAAAGTATTATTTTATACTAGTATTACAGTTAGCTTAGTAGACCAGCCCACCTTGTTTAAACATCAAAACCTGTTAGACACTGTCAATAGGGTCTTATGACTGATCCTTCTTGTATATAGGAGTGCTTTATAATTTTATCCACTGTTTTACAAGCTTGAGCATATAAAGGTGGGGAATGGAGACCACCCTTGCCATCTTTGAATCTAAGGCCTAATGGAAGAAGCAGACAAATAAAACAAACAAAAAAGAACAGATAGTGAATTTTAAAATAACATCTTTATGAAGGCAAAGTACAGTTTGGTGTGACAGATTAGGGAAGTTTACTGTAAATAACTATTAACTTTCAAGGTTTTCTTACCAGCATTTCCAACTATAGTTGAACTTCTTTGTGGGATTATGTGATTACATTCCCCTTCTTTTTAGCCTCAGGACCCCTGCTCATGACCAGGCCTGCTCATTATCCTTTGCTTGGAGTTCTCTTGATAAAGCTTAATGACTGGAATGCAGTCAGCTTCAGAGTAAGCAGCATCTATGATGCTGGTGCTGGCATCCAGTATATAAGGCTTTCTTTTTGTTGTTATTTTGTTTTATTTTGTTTATTTATTTGTTTTGTTTTTTCGAGACAGGTTTTCTCTGTTGTAACTCTGGCTGTCCTGGAACTCATTTTGTAGACTAAGCTGACCTCGAACTCACAGAGATCTGCCTGCCTCTGTCTCCTGAATGCTGGGATTAAAAGTGTGTGCCACCAGTGCTTGGCTGTTTAATTTTGTGTTGATGTTGTTGTTGTATATGTTTGTGCACCAACCTGGAGGTCAGAGAATGACTTTGTGGAGTCAGCTCTCTCATTTTACTTTTATATGGCTTACAGGTATTAGATTCAGGTTGACAAACTTACAACTTCTGACTGGAAGTGCTTTTACTTACTGAGCAGTCTTGCCCACTAACCCATGATTTCTAGATTTCTTAAGTGATCTTCCCTCCCCCACAATCTTATTCTCAAAGTTGGTGTGTGTTTGGGATGGTGGGAAATTGAAGAGTGGAGATAGACTAGAAATGGTGGGAAGATTGGAGACCAGGCTGACGTAAACAACCTAGTAACTACCTTTTCTTGTGTAACCTTGTCATTGGTGTCTAAGTTAGGGTTAGTGGTGAAAGTTTTATGTATAAATATATTTGTCAGTTAGAGTTTGTCAGTTGACAGTAATAGGAGCTGTTGTGGCAGTTGATGTCATGAGAATTTACAGGAGGAAGAGGCAAATTAGGTGGACTGCCCTGGACCTGCTAGGAGGTAAAAGGGCTGAGGCTAGGTAGGCTTGGGGCTGTGATAGGGTTCAGATGTGGTGTTCTAGATGACTGGAGGGAGAATTCTGGAGGCTCTCTTCTGCTTCATCAGTGATAAGCACTCTAGCTGGAGGATAGCAGGCAAAGTCAGGAGTGCTGTCAGGAGACCTGTCTGCACGGAGATATTAGCCACATTTGTTTGCCTAGGAATTCTGTTTCAGTTACCGTTCAGTATAGCGTTCATTTCACAAAGTACAAGTTTCTAGGGAGATTTTAATTTAAGCAGCCTGGATTAGACAGGGCAAACCTGGATCAGAAGGGCAAGACTAGTTTGTTACTCTAATCTAGAAGCAGATTGCTTGAACCAAGCTGTGACAGAGGGAGTGGAAAGGAAGGAGGCCATTGATCAAAGATATTAAAGGGGAGTTGACAGGCCTTAGGGATCTTGCTGAGCAAGGAGATTGACAGAGGAGGAGGTCAGAAGCAAGCGGCTGCAGGAATGGTGGTTTCTTAGAACAAGGGAATATGTGGGTGTAGGGAGGGGAGCCCTGGGTGGATATGCTAATGGTGGTTTAGTTTCTGAGTTGTTGAGAGAACACAGTGTTTTAAGAGGCTGAAATCTGCCTTCACTGAGGACTCTGCCTTTCCTCCATTCATCAGTCACAAACAGGCAAACATGTTTTCTCCTTTCTCAGCCAAATCCCAGAGCCCAAGCTAAGAATTTCATATCCATTTATCTCATTACTTCAACAAATCCTGGGGCTGAATGTCATGGTTTATACTTGTAATACTAACACTGGAATCAGAGGTAAGAAAATCACTGCAAGTTCAAGGCCAGCCCAATCTCCACAAGATCCTGTCTAAAAACGGAAAATGCTTCTTTAAATGGTGTAGGGGAGGGGGTAGAAGAACAGGAACTGGGGCAAGGCTTTAAAACCTAAAAGCTTGCCCCAGTGACATATTCCTCTGGTGGGGCTCCATATTCTAAAGGTTCCATACTGTCCCTAAACAGTGCCACCTGCTGGGGATGACAGCCTTTAATACATGAGCCCATTAGGGGCATTTCTCACTCAACTGCCACACCACTGTATTAAATTACCACATTAGATTAACGTTATTATGGGGCTGGAGAGATGAACTCTGGAGTTAAGAGCACGTACTGCTCTTCTGGAGTATGTGGATTCTGTTCCCAGTCCTATGTCAGGTAGCTCACAATAGCCTCAACTCCAGCCCCTTAGAAGGCACACATACTCAGGCACACACATGTGAATATATACATACTCAGCTATACATGCAAGTAAAATTTTTAAATCCTTTAAAAAATTAATGTCTTTTTAAAGTTCATGTTAGACTGAAGAAAACGTTTGTTTAATATTGTCTCTCCTCACTCCAGACAATAGATCTTTCCATGGAACGTTATCTTGTTCATTGCTGTTTGCAGTCCCTATCGTTTTCTTTCTTATAGTATGTTATTTGCTGATCACACAAATGACTTTGCTCATAGCACTGTATTTAATGTTATGCTATTCACACTTTGCCATTTAGGTCTTTGTGAAATTTTAATATTCTATTCATGTAACATTTATCCTTCTCTAGGAATTGGTAAATATCTGTTCTCCCAGGTTTGGTTTATGTGATTCTACTCAGGCAGTGGAGAGGGGGAGGAGTATCTGCTCAGAGATCTGATGTGTAACCAGCTCCACGTAAAGCCGGAATGATGCAGGAACGTGTGAGGCCTCTTGGGAGATACCCAACACCCAGAACTTGCCCTTGAACATCCCAGTTCTGTTGAATGTGCTCACAGTTCAAGCTTGAGTGGAGCCACTGCAGTTTGAGGAAACCAAGGCAGTGGTGAAGCCTGTGCTGCTGAGAGGTGTATGGGTAGAGAAATGTAGGTCAGATCTTGAAAGACGGAAAGTAACAGGCCCAGGAGAAGCCTGAGAGAAAGAGAAAGTGATCTTCATGGGCTGTAGATGATAGACATTTCTGGGCCACTTAGGAGTCTCTTCTGGCTATTGAAACTTCTGTTCTGAAGTGGCCAGTAAGTACAGAAGCACCCAATCAAATCCTTGTGATATTGGCACTTTGAAAACAGAGCTGGTCTCAGATTCATGGAGGACTGTTTCCAGCGCTCACATGTGATGGACAATTAGATGTGTGAAATGAACTAAGAACAGATGGTAAGAAAAGCTTTTTAATCCCTAAAAGTCATTTGCCTCAGCACCATAGGGCACAGTTTATTGTGCCTTCTCCATTATCTGGTCAGGATGCGTGCTTCTTGTACATGTTAAGGAAAGAGACTTTGTTTCACATTAACCTCAGGAGTGACAGAGTGAGCTCTAGGATCTTCTTCACCTGCCTTTCTTGGCTGCTGAGGGTTTCTTTCCACCAAACCAGAGCATGGCTGCCTGTCTTCCTGAATTACAGCCTTCTGTTTTTAACCCCAAGGGTTAAGATTGCTTTTTAGTAAAAAAAAAATCCTTAACCAAGATGCTGACCACCGTGAGTCAAATGCTCATTCCTGGGCCAGATGGTTGACCGCTAGTCTCCATTGTCTCTGCTTAGCTGGAGCTGGGGTGCTCCTGTTGGCAAGTGTCCTAGAAGCTGTTAGGGAGGAAGGCCTCATTCACCATGAGAAGTTGGAGTGCAGAAGGCTAGTGTCAGGGGTTGCCCTCTTCCCGGGTGAGGGATGGGGCAGAGAAAGTGTTGCTTCTGAAGAAAGAGAAGCTGTTCCTAGACTTATAAGAAGTCATCTGTATGTGCATCTGTGGTGAACCAGGGGTTCCCCCCACTGCTTCGGAAGGTACTCACCCCATAAAAAGTAATTCCAAAGAGTGTGAAAGCTTAAGAAATTCTACCAAATCTTACTTGCTTTTCACATTGTGTGTGTCACGTATAACCCTTCCTGAATGACTGACAATCTACATTTATTATTTTTTGAATAGTCATGCTCCAGGGAGAGAGGGATATATGTGTAAGACTTAATCTCTGAGATAAAAATATGGCTTTTTTATTAAATGAATTAATCCCAACAATGTTTTGCTAACATTCACTTAAGATGTATATAATAACCATTTTATTAATTAAATATTTAAAATGAGGCTATTCAGCCTAAAATTTTAAAATACAGTAAAAGCAACAATAGAACAAAATCTTAAAAAGAAACAGTTTTCTTGCTGGGTTTTTAAAGAAGAGGTAAGTGATATAAAGTAACATGTTAAATTTAAAGCAAGTATTTTTCTCTTAAATATTCCTCACTCAATATAGCTATTTCCTCGTAATGGTTTTTAGCTTATACATTTGAGGTATATATCATCTTTTGATTACATAGTGAGATGGTTACTATAAGTAGGCAAGTTAATCACTTTGCAGATAATTGTGTGTAGAGTGACAAACATCTCTCCCCACAAATCTCCGTTGGATAATACAATTTTAATTGCAGCTGTTCAACTCCTAGACTTTTTACATTACTGCATCTATGTCCTTTAAACTGCGTCTCCCCTTCCACTTTGTTCTTGTGTATTTGATCTTTCCTGTTTCTTCTTTTTTAAGCTTCCACGTGTAGGAAGAATCATGCACCATTTTTTCCAGTGTATGGCTTATTCCACTTAGCATAATATCCTTGTAGAGGTTTGAATGTCCCCCATAAGCTCATATGTTTGAGTACTTGGTCCCCAGTTGGTAGAACTGTTTGGGAAGAATTAGGAAGTGTGGTCTTGTCAGAGGAGGTGTGTCATTGGGAGTAGGCTTTGGGGTTTCAAAAGACTCTTCTCAGTGTCTTTCTGTCTCATGGTTGTGGATCAAGGTGTGAGCTCTCAGCTACTGCTCCAGTACCATGCCTGCCTGCCTGCCTGCTGCCATGCTACCTGCCATGATGACCATGGACTCTTAAGTTGTGAACCCCAAATAAACTCTTCTATAAGTTGTCTTGGTCATAGTGTCTTATCATAGCACTAGAAAAGAAACTAAGGCAGTTCTCCACTTCATCTATATTGTTGCAAGCGCATTAGCATAATTTCCAATGTTTGTTTGAACCTTGTTTGTGAATTGCCTGCTCTATATGGATCTCCTGTGTTGTTCATCGATTGCTTTTTAGTGGTGTATATGGGTGTGTGTATGTATTTGTATTTTTTGTGTGTAGGCTACTTGTCTTAGTAGAAGTCTTCAAAGTATTTTGGTGTGTGTACCTATTAGTGAAGGTTTTCTGTGTATACTTTTATTATATGTGTATTTATTTATGAGTTATATGCATGTGTTTTATTTAACATACTAGTTAAGGTTTATTTTTCTGATTGCTGAGATTTGAAAATGTGTATAATCTTATGCACTAGTCATGCGCACCCACCTAGAAATTCATGAGTTGATCACACACATGATTTAAGTCCTTTCCTGTACTTAAATTTGTTACATTTGCTAAGAAGCTGATATCTCCATAAGCCAGTGGGAACTTGGCCACTGTGCCAAGTGAGAAGCTGTGGGCTACAGCTTTGTTGCTTTGTTGCTATGTTACTTTGATAAAGAGGATCCTGTTAGTGATTCCTTTGTGAAAAATGTAGAGGATAATTCTGTGCCTATTTCATAGGTTTATGATATTATGAGTTGACTTATTTGAATGGACTATGAAAAGCCTTGAACTGTGGTGTAGATATGAAACACATAGCTATCTGTTTTGCAAGTTTATGACATGGGTATCTAAGAAAAATGCTTCATTTTCATTTATTTTGGAAAACAGTCCAGATGCATGGCTTGAAAATAGCAGTTCAGAAATGTCATCATGTAGAGTCTAAATTTCATGTTTATTTTGTGTCTCTTGAAAGGAGGATCTGTTGCATGTAATACACACAGTTGAGGGTGATGTGTTTGCACATTTAGTGACACATATATTTGGTTTTTACAATGTGGGGTTCTGTTTAAGAAAGATTTAGGAATAGGCAATCAATTTAGTTGGTAAATGCCCAGACCATCAAACTAAGAACTTTCTTTAGAAGGAGTAAAGTAGCTACTGTTTGCTCATGAAGATAAAAGGCAGGAGCTAGCATGAATGTTCTCCATGAGTGAGGAATTAAAGGCATTGTCATGCACTATGTAGCACAGGGAACTGAAGCGAGAACAAACTGAAGGTGGGTAGATGGATACCGAGGGGTGATAGACAGGGCAACTTTGAATGGGGTGTCACTGACATTTGAAAAAGATTGACATTTTTTAAGTGAATGATTTTAACAGGATAAATTATGAGTAGAGGTCAGTAGGAGAGGCAAAGTAAAAATAGAACCCTGCATCATTCATAAAATAAAGTTGGAATTGTAACTGTAGAATTTTGAATGTGAAGGTCTAAGTGTACTAACACCAGCACTGCAAAGGTGCTGGGAATCATGTGTTCTTGGGCACACTCCACTGGTTAGCATAGGCAGATCCCGGAACCAGTGATGACTCGAGTAGGCTGGGACTTGAGAACTGTGGGCCGTAGGCTAAGCAGGGTCACATTCCTTCTAAGTATCTCCTCTCTCCCTCTTGCATTCACAGGCCCACCCTGGGGAGGGAAGCATGGGTCAGGCCTGGAAACAGGTCATTCCAGGCCCTGAGTCTCATACGCTTTCCCGATGAGAGAGAAGGGTGGTAGTACATGTACTGTGCTTATTATGTCTGCTTTCAAAATTAGCTCTTGGGGAAGGTTGGAAATGGTACTTAAAGCAAAAGGACAGCCTTGGTGAATTTGGAAAAGAATTTCCCAGAAATTTCTGAAAAGATGATTGTAAAAGGGCAAAGACCCTGGTCCTTCTGGCCATGCACCTCACCTAACTGACCTGGGCTTTACAGCCTCAGGCCAGCCTCCTTCCAGCTGTTCCCTTAAGCAGTGAGCCTATGTGCTGGTTTTTGCTTTATTGCAGTAGAATCAAAGAAAGAAGCTCTGGATTTGAATGTAACTATGTAATTGGTGGGAGAAGTAAAATCTTCAGCTGGATTCTAAGTCCATCCTTAGTAGGACCGTTTCTGTCTGCATTGCTGCTTTCGCGAAGGAAGACTGACATTTAAGTATTTCAATCATTGATTTCGGTTCCTCAGAAGTGTTATTGGGCAAAAGCAGTAGGCTAGTGGGCTAAGAACAGATGGAAAGGATTAGAACTTTGTCCCATCAGCTATTGCTATACCACAAACCATAGGAAAACTCAGCATCTGGGCACAGTAGCATACAGATCTCTGAGTCTACATAGCCAGTTCCAGACCAGCCAAGGCTACATAGACCCCGTTTCAGGAGGAGAAAAAACAAAGCACGACTTCTGTGTGTGTTTCTGCATGCATCCTTGGGTGGGCGGGAGTTCTAGTCTACTAGGCCTGCTCGTCTCTGTGACGAGATCTTAAATGAAAGGTGCTTCTTGTATCGGCTGCTTTGGGACAGCCATCGTTAGCTCTTATTTGCAGCTTTGTTTTCTGTGGTTTCACTTAGCATCTGTGGTCAGCCGCAGTATGAAAAGATTGAGTTGTATGGTGTTCTGAAAAGTATAACATCTGTGCCACCCTGTCCAGGACACAAATCCTCTTCTACATACTATATTCGTGCTGTATATGCTACCTTCTTGCTAGTCACTTAACACTGTCTTAGTTATGAGGTCACTTGTTGTATCAGTGATTCTATTCAAGTAACTCACTTTTAGCCGCCTCACACTAAATTATAATATCTACCTCATTCTCTTTATTTCATCTTTTCAATTAGGCATTATAGTATCTTCATATCATCATAAGAAGAATAACTGAAGTAAACTAAGATAGTTTGAGGAATGAGACCATATTTCACGTAGCTTTAATAAGTCTTTTTTTTTTTTTTAGATAGGAGTTTTGCTGGCTGGCCTCAAACTCACAAAGATCCGCCTGCCTCTGCCTCCTGAATGCTGGGATTAAAGGCATGCGCCACCACCACCTGGCCTCATGAGTCTATTTTAATAAATTTTATCATAGGTATGCATGTGTCCACACTTGTACACATAAAAACACACAGTATATACATGGTTTAGTAATACCCACTGGGAAGTTGTGGACTGTGTGTCTTCTAAGGATAAAGGGGTGCTACTGTATCTGGGATCATGGGAATGATTTAGCTCTTTTTCAGGTGATCTGATCTTCCAGCAGCCAACCCAACCTCACTATCTCATAAAGAAAGGTGTCCAGGGGCTGGAGAGATGGCTCAGCAGTTAAGAGCATTGTCTGTTCTTCTAGATGACCCAGGTTCAGTTCCTAGCACCCATATGATGGCTCACAACCATCTGTAACTCTAGCTCCAGGGAATCTGACGTGCTCTTCTGGCCTCCATGGACACCAAATGTTCATATGGTACACAAACATATGTACAGACAAAATACTATATGCATAATTTTTAATTTGAAAAAAAGGCATCCAAGTAAATGAGTACATTTACACAAGTCTCTTGAACCTAGGCTCAGTATTGGGATAGTGTGACCTCTGCCACTTCTTACTGGCCAGTGGTAATCTCACTGCCAGCTCAGATTTGGGGTTAGGGTGGGGTGAGGTAATTGTATCTTTTAATGAGAGCAGACTCATACCACAAAGCTATAGATTCAAGGAGGGAGAATATGAACACTTCCATAATATAAGTGGAAAACTCCATCTCAATTTAATCTCAGGATTAAACTGAAGAGTGGACTCATTGCTGATCATGTACTTTTTTTTACATAGAAAATTAAATGCGGCCTTCAATTTTTATTAAAAGTTAATTTTAAGTCCTATAGAATATGGTTATTATTGTATTCTTTTTCTGCTGTGTATGGTTGACCTGGTAGTCTCAGCAGGGTCATGTCGGCCACTATAAGGTCCAGAGTGGGCCTGGGTGATTTTTTGGAAGAGTGAAAAACTACTTGAATTTCAGTGTGTTTCAAGACAGTTTCTAGTAGATGAGCTCAGAGCTCTGCCCATGCCTGCAGCCTAACTGTTATGTTAACCTGGTTTTATTTTCCCTGTAAGCATGTTTTCTTGGATTAAGGTTCTGTTCATTCTTTCTGCTTATTTGTCTGGTGATGTGAGCTTCCCAAGAGTGGAGATATCCTCTGACCCTGGTCGTCACTAATTCTTAAGACTTAGAAAAATACTCTTAACCTCCTTATGAGGTTTGTATTATACAGTTTGTAATTGGTATGTAAAACAGATGCTAAAACCTACATCTTTAGTTCATTGTAGAAACTTACTGGGTATTTATTAATCATAGGAGAGGTCTGGAAGCTCAGAGAAAATAGATAGTTGAAGCTACAAAGGTTTTACTACATGAATACAATAAAAAGTAGGTAATCTGGAGAATGTGGAGAGGGATAAATTTATTCACAGACTTCAGACTTCAAGGTGGAGTGTGGAGCAAAAAGTAGTCTAAAGATTTAGAGTAGAGATTCTCCCAAGACCAGAGAAGCCACTCTGGGAATGTAGTTAAGCATGGACGAAGGGGTGAGGGTGTGATACAGGGTGGTCTCTGAAAGTGTAGTTCTTATGTGCCGCCTATCTGTGTGACAGGGTCCTAAAGGAGGGCATGGATGGTGCAGGCACAGCAGGACATTGGGGGATAGGAGATTATGAATTCTTTGAGAGAGTACAGCCGGACTGCTGATGTCCCCAGGAGAAAGTCACCAAGAGTTCCGATGTTGAGGTGATGTCCTAAACGAGCCTAAGGATTCAGGAACATGGGAGTGAATGGAGTTGCTCCAGGGCTAGTTTCCTTGGAGGCTAGAGTTAGACTGGAGAACAGGTTAGAGGACATACAAAGCTCCTCTATAGGGCTAATGTGGGATCAAGGGATGGATTGTGGAAACCAATGGAGATGGGCAGTAATTGATTTATAGATTCTTAGAGAATGGATACCCTGAGGCTAAAGTCTCATTTGCTAAAGGTGGTAGTCATCATCCCAGGGATCTCTAGACTCTGTCTGCTCCTAGTGGGTGTTTAGGTAGATATACGTGAACTCATTGGTACTGACATACTAAATATATGCAGCCACTGTCCCAGTGGATAGCAAAGTCTGCAGGTGATTTTAAACAGTGTAATATTTACCCGCAACACACACACACGCCCTTCTTTAAATCTTTAGATTACCTAGATACCTAATAGAGTGGAAACATGTATTAATATCTTTTCTCTCCATATATTGATTAAGGGATAATCAAGACAAGAAAAACTGTATGTGCTCAGTACAGACACAACCATCATAGGCCTAACAGTGTTGTATCCTGATACTTGAGGAATAATGCTCAAACAAGTGTTGGCGAGACCAAGCACCATGGAATGATGGTGATTGTAGTGGGGTATGTCTCATCCCTTCTCTTGAACGGACTCAGCTTCCTGCTCACTGTGTGGCAATCACAGAGCATCTGTTAAATCTTTGTATATGAAATGCATACATGGAGGACTGGCTCTATATTCATTCAAGATTTTTCCTATTTTCTCTATTTTTTGTAATAACTCTTTTTTTAAACTAGAAATAGCATTTTCCAAATGTGAACTATTTAAAGATGTCAAACATTAATAATATGTACAAATACTGAGGATAGTTTAATTAATGTATATAATGCTACTTACTAAGTAAATTAAATCTAAAGTCTAAGGATCAAGATTTCATGTTTGTATTTTCTTTTTTTTTTTCTTGTTAGTTTCTTGCAGAGTGTTAACAGTGGACATCTTCAATGTAAATATTTAATCTTTTCTCTTGCTCTTCTTTTGAAAGTTCACAGTGTGTGCTCAACTTTGGTAGCCTTCCACCACAGAGTTGACTGATGTAGCAATGCAGGGATGACAACAGTGGAAGGCTACAAATTCCCAGAAACCCCTGGGAATCGTTATGGAAAAGCCTTTGACACTAAGCTCATAGTCAGGAACTGTACATGAAGAATAATTAACAGCAATTACTTTCTTCCCTCCATCTTTGGTCAGACTTGTTCCCATAAAAGTAGTAAGACTGGTTAAAATAATCTGTGTAATTAAACTGTTTGTGCAATACAAGCTAGGCTTTATTGTTTTTAGTTTGGTGCTGCAGAATCGAACCCAGTACCCGGCTGTGTATTAACACAGCTTTCCATCAGTTTGACAAAGTAATTGAGAAAATTAACATATAAGAAGGAATTCTAGTTAGCTTTCTGTTGCTGTGAAGAACACTGTGATCAATATGGGAGTTATTGAGGGGTGGCATGGCAGGAACTTGAAGCAGAAACCCAGGAGGAACAAATGCTGCCTCCAGGCTTGCTCCAATGCTCATGATCAGGTACCTTTTTTTTTATACAGCCCAGGCCCACCTGCCTGGGGATGGTGTTGACCACTGGGGGCTGGGCCCTCCTACATCAATTAGTAACCAAGAAAATGCCCCATAAACATGTCCACATTCCAGTCCGATCCAAGCAGTTCTTCATTTAAGGTTCCCTCTCCTCAGGTGACCCTAGATCTGTGTCAAATTGACAGCTGAAGCAACTGTGACAGAACAAAAGATGCTTTTGTTTTTGTTTGGGTTTTAAATTTTATTTTGTATATGTGGGTATTTTGCCTTCATGTTTATGTATGTACCGTAATGCGTACCTCGTGCCTACAGACGTCAGAAGAGGATGCTGAATCCCCAGAATTGGACTTACAGGTGGTTATAAGCCACCATGTGGGTGCTAGGAATTAAGCCTTGTTCCCCTGCAAGAGCAGCAAATGCTGAGCCATCTCTGTAGCCACCCTGTTTTAATTGTTGTTCCTTTTTAGTCCTTCGTTCTTTTTCCATTGAGTTTCCTTCCTGCCTGCCTGCCTTCATTTTCTTCCTCCCTCTCTTTCTCTCTTTCTCTCTCTCCCTTTTCTTTCTTTCATCTTCATACTTTTTTTTTTGAGGATTGGGAGAAGATACTATTTATAGATTAAGGGAATTCTCTGTTACTCCTAGTCAGGTGAGAACTTCTGTAATGAATAAGTAGTAAATTTTATCACATATTTGTTCTGTATTCATTAAAATAATTTCTCCTTTTTAATTTGCTAGTTCAGTGACTTACATTAATTTCATCAATATACTTGGTAATCTTGAACCTCTCATTGATGAGGGAAACTGAATTTGGTTATGTTGTATCCTTTTAGAAATTAATAATCTTTATACTGGAGAAAGTGGTTACTGCAGAGAACCCGAGTTCAATTCCTGCCACCCACATCAGGAGTCTTGCAACTGCCTAGAACTCCAGTGTCAGGGAGCCGGCCCCTCTTTTATCTCCTTGGGCACATACACAGACACACATATGTACACATAAACAAATACTAAAATGTAAAAATAATAAACTTTTATTTTAGGGTTAGGATTTAGAGTTAGAGTTTAGGGTTAGAGTTGAACAGACAGTGTAGGAGATACTGTACATACACTCTCACACACACTTTCCCCTGTTGGTGAGACCATGCACATCAGAATTGATGTACCTACATTATGTTTCCTTATTACTCAGATTTAGTGCATTGGTGTTGACTCTACACATTAGCTTAACTATAAGTAAGCCTCTGCATAGTGATACACAGTATAGTTTTATTGCTCTGAAATTCCTCCGTGCATTGCTTTGCTGGGTTTGTTTAGAATCTTGCTGTTGGTGATAACAACCAAAGTCACTGTATAATTTCCTTTTTGCACTCTCATTTTCTTTAATGTCTAGGTTCTAACCTCAGAACAGGGAGTTGGGGGTATTCTGCTCTGCTCTAGAAGAGTTGGAGACTGAATTGATTACTTTGGGTTTGAATATTGTGGTGACTTTGTTTTCTCTGTAGAGCTGTGTCATGTTTTAGAAAATTGTGTTGTTTGGTACATTTCAGTACAGAATTGTGCTAAGTATAGAATACTCATCAGAGTGCCCTCATTGTTGTATCATCAGGAGAGAGTCTGATTTTTAATATTTCAGTTTTGTATTATTTGGTATTTACTATAATTGTCTAACTCTTTATAAAAATACACAATAAGTATGTGTATGTACAGGGTACAATGCAATATATTGAGAAGCATGTAATAAATCAGTAATAGCATGTCCATCTCCTCATTCATTTATCGTTTCTCTGTTAGAAACATTCAGCATCCTCTCTTGTAGCTATTTTGAAATATTTTGAAAACACAATAAATTGTTGTGAATAGCAGTCACCCTGTTGTGCTAAAGAACACTGGAACTCCTCCACTTGACTATAATGTTGTACCCATTAGCCACCTCGCTCTATCCCTCTCTCCTCCGCCACTAGCCTTTGGTAACCAGTATTTCTGAAATCAACTTTTTTAGCTTTCACATGATTGAGAAAATGTCATTTGGTGCCTGGCTTATTTCACTTAATATAATGTCCTCCAGTTTTACTAATTTGACACAACAGAATTTCATGTTTTTTGGGGGAAATGGGGTTTCACATAGTCCTGGCTGTCCTCAAATTTGCTCAACAGTGCAGGATAACCTTAAATTCCCCTTCCTCTTGCCTGAACCTCCCAAGTGCTGGGCTTACAGGCATGTACTACTACTCTGATGCTCGTGCCTGCACAGCTGGACTTTCCTCCTGACCCCAGTAACCTGTCTCTTTTTCTGTTTATTGGTCTTGTGGTGCTGGGGATCAACTTGGGTCTTACACATGTCAAGCAGGGCCTCTCTACCACTGACCCACACCCCTAGCCTAGCAGCCTATCTTTAAACAGAGTACTAAGAGAGGTCATATGAAGGGATGGAGAGATTACTCAGGGGTTAAGAGTACTTGTTACTCTTTCATAGAACCCAAGTTCAGTGCCCAGCACCCATGTTAGACAGCTCATTATTGTCTTAACTCCATCCCCAGTGGAGCTAGAGCTTCTGGACTCCCATACACATGCCCATATGCAGATACACACTTATACACATGAAAAATAATTAAAACAAATCTTTTAAAATATCATAGGAATTCTTCATTCTTACCTAAAATCTAGTGTCAATTAGAAAGACTTTAGCTCTGTTTTAAGTAAATTGAGTCTATTATTAAACATCTGTTTTACATGGTGAAGAGGTATCTCAGAGAAATAAAACCTGGTTTGACATGAAATTGAATAAACCTGACATTAGATACTTCTGAATCGTGAAGTAAGAGATCTCCTGCTGGGAATGGCAGAAAGGTAGATGCTGTACTGTTAAGTTCCCAGATCTTGCTTTTTTCCCTTAGGGTCCCATTTGGACAGCACCAACTGGGGATGAGAATGTTGTTAAGCAGAGAAGGAAATAGCTAAGGAGTTTCTATAGAAGTGTGAATGATTGGTCTTTTTACATTAGATATTGATTTATAGGGTTTTTCAGTGCTGGGTTGTATGTAAGAGGCACACAGACACGAGCGTGCCAGTGGGATCCAAAGCAACACCTCAGCACAGTTGGGTGCAACTGCGGCTATGCCTATGGCTGCTCATTTCTCAGACCTAAAACATGGCTTCCTCAATAATGTTCTCACTGTGGCTCTGTCATACATTTCCTCAGGATGGAATGCATTGTTGGCAGGCTTTTGTCTCCTTTGTAAAACATGAAAACTGCATGCATTTATTCAAGTGTGAGCCATGTTTGTCAGTGTTCACTATGGAAGGTACAGTAACAGCCTTACATGCTACCTCTCAGCCCGTCAGATGTCACAGAAACACAAAACCTTCCTTCAGTGAATTTACAGCTACAAAGAGAAAGTTTCTAAGAGTTCAACCTTCTTTTCAGTTGAATTAGAAAAGATGAAATTAAGTGAATATACTATGTCAAATAACCTGCCAAGGACAGGAGCTACAAAGATGAAGTGCAAAAGGTCTACAGATTCTTGGACCCTCATGATGCATAATGGATTTTGAACTAGCTATTTGTTTCATTTGGTGCTGTATATTGCATGCTAAGTCATTGGTGAGCATGAGATCTTGCTCTGTACTCCAGGCTGGCCTAGTCCTTGCTGTGTTCTCAGGCTAGCATGGAACTTGAAATCCTACCTCAGATAGTTCTACAGCAATGCATAATCATACCTGGATCCCCACTCTACCCTTTCCCCGGGTGGATACAAGCCAGTGTTTGTCTGAGATTTTGAAGGCAAAAATTGGAAGCAACCTTAAGTTTGTGTCCTTTTGATTTGTGTCACAGCTGCTGCTTATGGAGTTCTTAAACTTCTGGGTATTTGTAGTGACCCAGTCACCACTAATTGAACGTTCCTTTAGCTGTCAATGTATCAGCATTTTGCTTTACAAATGAGGCAGCCAGACCTTACCTGCTGACCGAACTGAGGGTGGGTTGAATCATGGGTTTGTGTCCCATCTAAAAAGATCTCAGTTGTGCTTTGTGGAAAAACTTCCATCTGCAAAAAACCAGACAGATCTCATCTACAATATCAATAGGGCATCCGATTACAGGAGGCCTTCCATAAATACATCCCAAAACCCCCAATGGGTGTCTGAAACCATAGATAGTACCAAACCCTGCATATGACCTTTTATTTCCTATATATATATAACTAACACAGTTTGATTTCATAAATCACATAAAAGATGAATAGCAGCAACAAAGAAGAAACTAGAAGCACAAATACTGTAATAAAATTGCTAGCATCTGCTTTGTGCTTGGGGCCTTTATTAAGTGTGACTTGAACATAGGCACTTCTGTACTACAGCTGTTGATCTGGTAACTGAGACAGCTGAATGGATGGTGGAATTACCCTTAGTACTGGGATTCACCCAAGCAACTTCGGATTAGAACTATTTGAGGGAAGAAATTGTATCTGGAGTAAACATGCACAGGCTGCCCCTTATCGTCATTCTCTATAAATATTGAAGTATAACTATCATTTACATCAAATTTATATTGTGGGTATCTAAGTAACATAGAGACCAAGTGTACAGAGGTGGTACATAGGTTATATGCTGATACTATATTTAACATAGGAATTTTGTTTGGTTTTTTTGAGACAGTTCTTTATGTAGTCAGGACTGTCCTAGAATTTGCTGTGTAATAGACCAGGCTGGATTCAGACTCACAAAGATCTGCCTATGTCTGCCTCCTGAGTGCTGGGATTAAAGGCATGTACCACCACACCAGGCTTAATATAAGGTCTGTGAGCATGTGCAGATTTGGATACCTGTGGGAGTAGGGCTTGTAACCAGTTGGTTGCAGATACTGAGTGTGGACATGCTGGATTAAAAGGATGATTCATGTTCTGACAGAGGAGGTGAGATGGCATGGGGTTTCATTATGCTGCCTGCAACAGTATACAATTTAAAATTTAGGAATTGCAACACTTCCACTGACCTCTTTTGTTTTTCTAGATAGCATCTTGGCCTCCCTGTGCAGTGCAGGCTAGCTTCAAATTAAGATGCTTGCACTTCAACTTCTCGGGTGTTAGGTAGGGTTACGTATGTACCATCATAATAGGCTTGAATTGTTTACGTGTGTGTGTGTGTGTGTGTGTGTGTGTGAGAGGGGGGGGGGGGGAGGGGGGAGATCATCCTCATGTCATTTTAAAGGAATTGTCCATCTTGGTTTTTAGGGAGCAGACTCTTACTAGCTTGGAACTCTTCAGCTAGGCTGACTGGCTGGCGACCCCCAGGGATCTGCCTGCTGTGCCTCCCCAGTGCTGGGATTACAAGCACACACCAGCACACCTGGCTATTTACATTTGTGCTGTGGATCTAATTCAAATTGTCAAGCTTCTGCAGCAAACACTTCACCTTCTGAGCTTCTCTCTAGTTTCCTATTGTGAATTTTTCATTTAATGATTTAATTGTCCATGGATAATGGAAACCATAATGGAAAGCAAAATTGTGGGGAAGAGGAACTACTGAATTCACCAGCTCAAAATAATGATTCAGATCTGAATGGTGCTCAACTATGGAGTCATTTTACATTACTCTTGCCACTTTTATTTTGAAAAGGTTTAAAAAAAATAAAGACTTCTACCTTGTTGGCTGATAGATCCATTATCATAATTCTTTCTAAAGTCCATAAGATTAATTTTTCAATTGATGTTGTTCCAAATTATTCTGAAGGCATGGGAAATTGACTGGCTGCAATTAGCAAATTGTGTGGATATCTCTTGATTTCTTTCAAGTTCTGGGCTTCTAATTTTATGGCTTTCTGTTTTCTAAAATGGCGAAAGTAGTAGCCACAGTTAGCTGTAGTAAAGTGCTGTTTCCCTGAGAGGGTCTCATCTCACCTCCCCCTGACGGTATCCCAGCTTCCTGACTCCTGTGGTGACAGTAGAAACCATATGTAATCTTTAGAAGTGGAGAACAGGACAGTTTGCTGAGGTAATGGTGACATAGGCTGACCGGCAGATATCCCAGCTTGTTCTTTTATTGATGTCTTTTGTTTTTGGTTTGGTTTGGTTTGGTTTTTGATTTTTCAAAACAGGATTTCTCTGTTGTAATTCTGGCTGTTCTGGAACTCTGTAGACCAGGCTGGCCTTGAACTCAACAGAGATCCACCTGCCTCCCAAGGGCTGGGATTAAAGGCCTGTGTCACCACCGCCCAGCGTTTATTGATGTCTTACTGCAGCAAATTGGGTCAGGTTCTAACTTCTTCATCCTTCTTATATTTATATTTTAGTCACTTGTAAATATTATTTCTGTCATTATCTTTGGATACTTGTTTTTTTTTAAAGCAAGCACTCTTATGACTTATTTTTATTCTATGTGCATTGGTGCCTTGCCTACCTGTATGTCTATGTGAGGGCGTTGAATTCCTTGGAACTGGAGTTACAGACAGTTGTAAACTGCCATGTGGATGCTGGGAATTGAACCTTAGGTCCTCTGAAAGAGCAATCAGTACTCTTCACCACTGAGCCATCAGTCCAGCCCCTGGATACTTATTATGAGATATTAAACTCCTCTTCTGCATGATTCAGCTGACAGCAATACAGTTTAAAACATAGTCCAGAGAAATTACTGAATCTGACATCAAATATAACCAAATATTTTCTAGTGTGCCTTTGACTTTTGCTGGGCACAAATGGAAGTTCTCAGCCTCTGTTATTTAAAAAAAAGAAGAAGAAAGGCTTGTTATGGTTCTGTAAGGATGGATTAAACACAGCTGGGAATGAAGTAGTCCATCCACTCTCACAGACGCTTGCCACCCTCTGTTTATTTCCTTGTGTATTCCCAGAAGCAAACAGCTGTGTGTCCATTTTATCCTTTATTTCTTTACTTAAAATGTGACCCTCAAAAGAAGTAAATGGGGCTTTCAGACTTAGAAAAAATGCTTTCTCTCTATTTGTGGCTGACTTTCAGTTGAAATGATGATGTTTTCATTATATTAAGATACTTTCTGGGAGTTGCCTGTTCACCACTTGATATGTCAGCCGTATGTGTGCTTCTGCTCTCTTCACTGTCTGGCTGCTCTGCTCTGTCGCTGCACGCCTAGCATTGTTACAGTTTTTAACCTTTGCGTAGTACTTCCTTATTAAAACACTTCAATCTGTACAGTTCATTAGACCCACAATAGCATCACCTTCAGTGATGAAGCCTGTATGTGTAAAGCTACTTTTAAAACATATTTCTGGACTGATTAAATGTCAGTATTCTAAAGCCATACATTCTGTGCAAATCAGTACTAAGCCTTCAGGTTTCAAAGAAAGTGCTATAAATAAATAAGAATTTTAACTTGATTACTTGAATCAACCAAGTATTTGAAACATTTCTCAAAATACCTTTAAGTTAAGTGTTGCTTTGCACCTGTATTTTAAAAATAATATTATGTGAAATTGTTTTTTTCTTTCTGACTACTAAAGAAATACATACTGAAGAAAATACAGAAAATCAATGCAAGAAAACACCCTTTCTGCCTGCCACCATCTACAGAGTATTGACTGACGTCCTTTCAGTTTCCTTTATGTATAAGCCCAGAGCATTGAAATCTTAACACAGACAGCTGTATGCTAACTTGATACACTTTCCAGCTAAATACATCACATTAGGTCTTTGTTAGTGTTGTTAGAACTCTCAATGATGATGAGAAGCCTAGGGGTGTCTCCCCTACTTTTTTTGATGCACTTCTTTTCCCAGACACTGGTGACAGTTGCTTATATGCAGTAATAATCATTGGGGTCAGTTCATGTGGATGTTAGACTCTCCCTTTTCTTGTTTCTTTTGGCAGTGTACCTGGGCCAGTCCAGCCTGGAACTCAGTCTCCTTCTGCTCAGCCTCAAGAGAGCTGTAAATACAGGTGTTTGTCATCACTTTGGCTTGGATTGTGTACTTTTGTCACTTCCTAGTGAGATATTTAAAATGAAACTTGCATTTTTAGATGCACTAAGCTTTTTATGTTTTTATTTTTACTTTATATGAATGCAGGTTTTGTTTATGTCTATGCACCATGTGTGTTCCTGATGCCCTCAGATCCCCTGGAACTGAAATTCAGAATGGTTATGAGCTACCAGGAGGTGCTGGGAATAGAACCTGTGTGCTGTGCAAGAGTAGTGAGTGCTTTAACCGCTTTTAATCTCTCCAGCCCTCATCATCTAAACTTTTATCACAGACTTGATATTGCCCCAGGAAACATTTTTTCTCACTTAAGACTTTTATAGGTTAGTATTGAAGTAAAATCAGCAATATTAATAATAGCACTAATAGCTCAGATTATAATAAAGCAGTAGGGAGTTTTATTTTCACTTAAATCAGATTTACTGTAGAAATATTAGCTATTTCTTTAAATGCCCTGTACTTGGTTTTTTAGTTTGTTTTTTTAAGTGTATAAGCTTTCAAAAGTTCAGATTCCCTTCTTCATTTGTTTTTAATTTTTGAGATGGGTGCTCACTGTGTAGTCCTGGCTGCCCTAGATGTAACAGCGTATACCAGCTAACCTTGAACTCCAAGGCGATCTCCCTGCCTCTGCCTGAGTCAGCTTCAGGTCCTTTGCAGAAGCTCTCATATCGAAGGTTTGAAATGATCAGACCTGCAGAGAACAGTAGGCAAATTCTCTGGAGAATGGAGAAGGACAGTTTACACATCCTCAGGGGTTTTCTTTTACTGAATTTGCTTCAGTTATTTCAAGGGAAGGAAAATGGAATTTGCCAAGTATGTTTTCCTGCACTCCCAATTAGTACATTTTCCTTATTGCCGGAAACCTATGGGATGGTTTGGATGTGAGGAGCAGGCTGATATTCCACCACCCATTTATTCCCTCTGGAAAGTTCTCAATGTTCTTTTCATTAGTAAGGTAATCAGACAAAATAGATAAAATAGATTTTTTTTCTCAAGTTTTGCATTTACTCATGTTTGTGTTCTTCTGATAGACAAATAGAAGCACAGTGCATAATAGGGAAGAAGTGAACTCCAAGCTTAGCTTTAAAAAGCAGTCACAAGACAGGTCAAAGGTCCAGATAACCTATGGAGGTAAACTGATCTAAAACAAGTCATTTAGTCTCCTGGCTTCTGAGTTTCCTCCTACTCTCAGGCAGTTACCCAGCTTGTCTACACAGGGCTAGTGTCAGGACTGATGAGATTGTGAAGGCAAAGTGCAAGGTGGTAGGTATCACAGCCAGGATTCAGTAAATGGTAGCTTCCTTTAGCAGCACTTACTGTGAGGGTAAGAGCAATTATGTCAAAGAATCTGTAAGCTTTTTCATGTTTTGTGATATGATGGATTTGAGAGATGTACTTGAATTAATTAAATGCATCCAAAGTGATGGCAGATCATGTTTATTAACAGTGTGCTTTTTATGTTTTAAGTATTGATGTATACAGTCCTGGTAACTTTGAGGTAAATGTTATTTTTAGCCTTCTACATAAAGAAAATTAGGCAAAAAAGACAAGAGAAATTATGTGGAATGCACCAGCTCTAAGTGGCAGAGCTGGTGTCTGGCTCCAGAGTCTGTTCTCCAGGTCATTTATGCTATGTCTTTTAATGTCCTTTATTCAGTAACTTATCAATTTTATCTAGTTAGCCCACATTATACTGACCTCATTGAAACACCCTGCTGTTAAATAAACCCATCAGGATTCTGATTGTCTTATTCCTGTGTTCTGTGCCTGTGCCTCTAGATAACCTCATTGTCCTTGTTTGCCTCTTCTTCATTGAGTGTCTGATTATCTCTGCTGTGGCTGTCTTTCCTGGATGAGATCTGTTTTTAATTCAGCTTTCACACTTTATGATGATCCAAACAACCCTCCATGGCCTGTCACATCCCAAGTTTGTCCTTGTATTCCTCAAAGATGAGAGGTTGTAAACTCCAGAGAAAGTTCCAGGTTGTGATTTCTGTGATCTTCAGCTTACTGCTCATATATCACTTTCATATACAGTTGTGTAGAAGATGATAAACTGAACTCCCCACAACCTTGTTTGTTCACCTCCCTTCCTTCCCAGCCCCTTTCTCCTGTCAGGAAGTGCTAGTCACTATAGCAACATGGACTTTCCCCTTTTGGCCTTAGATTTGTCACTCTCTGTGACTCTTGAGTACTAATGTGCAGTTGTCCTTATATTTTGATTTCTTACATTTATCAAGTAAGCTAATGATTTAACAACCTCTATATGTTATCTTTCTACTACAAAAAAGCAACAACAAAAAGATAGTTGCTAAGCATATATTCATTGAGAAAGAACTACTCCCTATAGATTTCACACTCTGTACCAATCAGATACACCCATATACCTGGCCCCACCTTTCCAGCGAGCTCACCCAATGGTTTAGGATTTTTTTCCCCTTCTGTAATCTGTACCTTGTATATATATACATCACCCATGAAAGCGGTCTGCACAGTAACCTTGCAACAGCAGCAGTAGCAATTTGATTCTGGGTTGTTCTGGAGTTAATGAGAGTAGAGCCAGACTATGGAAAGTATGTCTTTCAAAAGGGTGAACTCCCTGTAGCCTTCTTGCAAGACAGATAAACGTGTCATCAGATGTAATAGCGTATTCGATTCTGGTGCTAGTGCAAGGACCTTGACTTTTACATTGACATTGTGCCTGCATAGGATTCCACAAGTCCTCTGAGGCCTCTCTCTTCTTGGAAGCTGTGGGCAGGTTCAGTCTTTGATGCTGAGATTATTTTGTGTTTGTGACTCTGAGCTGTGCTAATAATTCTCAGATTTTGAAGTCTCTTCCCTGGTGTTTTGTGTGTGTTGTCTTATTCATCATCCCCTTCCTTCCATGGATTCCATTCATGTAGCTGACTCAAAGTAGCCATTTGGCCTGCACATTGCACCGGGTGGCGTACTCTTTACTGGGGTTATTATCGTGATTCCTTTTGTGATGTTTCTAGTAGGGAGTCTAGTCATTAAACCATCCACACAAATAAATTTGCAGTTACAACAGTAGTAAGCTTAGGGGAGTTCAGTGTCCTGTCCTGGGCTGCAGACTTGACCAAACTGAGATCCAGAGGATAAGCAGGAAAATTACTAAGGGAAAGGAGGCAAGTGTCCTCTGGCTGAGAAATAGTTTGCCAAGACATCCTCTTGGTGGAGGCAGTGTGGTGAGCTTGAGGAACTCTGAGAAAAATTGTCTCTCTGAGCTGCAGAGACAGAGACATTTGGGTTCCTGAGGAGGAGGCATGGCCTGGAGTTACTGAGTAGGATCAGGAAGGCAGGGTAGATGAAGGAAGACTGGGATGTTGCAAGAGTCATTTTAATCTCCAGATAATAAAACTGTGACCAGTTTTGCTGTCCTTGCACTTTCTGTTTGAATTTGCATTGTAGGAGCTTATCTTTCCATTTCCCTGCCAGCCCTGCTCTAGAGACACACATACACACACCCCTTACCGCCCCACACCGGCTGTCTAGGCCCATATTCTCAGTGATCAGTTGCTACTCTTAGAGGTTAAGTCAGGTGAGTTGAGGTACAAGTGCTTGCTGCTGGTTTCATCGGCTTCTTGTTTTTGTTTCTTCTGTTAGATATGAGACATTGTGATGCCTTGGTAACTGTGATAGTGGCAGCAGCAGTAGCTATAACAGCCATGGGTGCAAACAAATCTATCTTGAAAAAAATTTTTAATGTGTATAATGTTTTGCCTGCATGTATGTGTTTGTACCACCCTATTGTGTGCATACACAGTGCCCACATAGTCCAAAAGACAGCATCAGATCTCCCACAATTGAAGTTACAGGCAGTTGTGAGCTGTATGGTGGCTGTATTAATAGCAACCAGAAACTGAAAGCTAATAGTAGGTAATTAAATGGCATATTTACACAATGAAGTACTATACAATAATGATAAATAACTTACAACTGCATTAATAGTATGGTTAAATATAATAAACCTGTTGATGACTATGTTCCCAGCCCTTTATATATAAAGTGTTTTATATATAAAGATATATATTACTTACAGCAGAACCATTGACTGGGCATGGTAGTACACGCTCCAGCACTCTGGAGGCAGAATGATCTCTGTGAATCCAAGCCAGCCAGGGCTATAGAGGGAGATTGTTTCAAAATAATTAAAAAGTAAAACATTGGTACCTTGTGTATTAGGATAGACCAAGCATTTGAATATAGGCCTAAAATACAGTAACACAAATACAGCACAAGTTTACTTGTTGCTCACACAAAAGTATCTAGGACATTGCAAGAGTCAGTTCTCTGCTCCCACCTTATAGGTCCTAGAGTGCTTTCACCTAATGATATGGCTTAGTGGTGTCCATTTTTTGTTTAATTATTTTATTTGCTTTTAAATAATTTTTTAAAATGAAATTCTTGTATATTGATGTTCTGTGATACAGATTTGTTAAGCACAGTTAACTGAAGTGAAGCAACTTAATCTGTCATTGCACATAGTCACTTTTAAGGGACCAGGGCAACTAAAGTCGATGAAGTTCTTTGTGTTAAAAGATCTTAATACAATTGTGTTGACTATAGCAGTCATATTAAGTAATATTAAATAAGCTAGTCTTATTTTTAATATTTTGACTGTCATTGCCACAAAAGCTTTTGTTTTGATGTCTTATGATCTCTTCTTACTCTCTTTTCGTTTGTTCTGCCCCTGATGTCATGTTTGGCTTGATCCTTAGATTATGGAAAGGTCTGTGTTCCCTAGTACATGTTGACGCTTTCATTCATGTATTTTTTCTAAATCTAGTTACTTCGCTATTCCAGTAGAATTGGTTGTTTTTATTTTTAAAAGACTATGTGAATCTTATATAAAACCTTTCAGAAATCTTTTTAAGATGTCTTGCTAAATAGTGATTAGGATGGAGTAAAACAGAAAGTTGTAGTTCTGAGTCATTTGAAGAAAAACCTGTGTTGCCACAAAAAAAAAAAAAAAAAAACATGATCATTGACTTAGACTTGGGCATGCTTTGCCATTTGGCAAATCTTCTCCGTCTCGTAGCTGGCCCTCACTTAAGGTCTGTTACTTCATTTGCTTTAGGGCTGTGTCTGACTGCCTTTCATGTGTTCTTCATGCCATCCTACACCAAGACTCAGACCTGGTGCCGATTGACATTAAAATGGAGTTGATTTGGTGGAAATTGATATCAGGAAAACCTCAGAGACTTTTTTTTTCCCTTTATGAGTATTTCATTGCATTTTAATTCATTTAATGTGTATAACTATTATCTAAAGTCACTATTAAAAATAACCAAAGTTCTTAAAGTTGGATAGGTAGTTTACTAATGTGGTTTTCTTCCTCAGTTTACATAACAGGCTTTGAGCAAGTCTGCATACGTGTAGCAGTTACAAGGTGGATGAGAGAAGAAACCTTCCTTGCTGCATGTGTTTAGTCAGCAACATGCTCAGGTTTTCTAAGTACAAGAAAGAACTTAGTTGGATGAATAACCCAAGGGTCCACCAGACACGCCCCAGCCTCTGCCAGCCTCTCAGGCTTGCAGTCTGCATTTGCTCAGGTTTCTTTACAGAGACACACAGAGTGGTAGCACATGCAGGTATGAGCACTAGAGCCAGGAGTTTGAGACTCATAGTGAATTCATAGTCAGCTTTGGCTGCATGAGACCATGTCTCAAAGCACAAAGATGTCAGTTTCTTTATGAATCGACCCTATAGCAGTGATAAGCCCCTTGTTTGATGCGTGCTACTTGGTCCTTCAGTTGTCTCATTTTTACAAACCTCCGTTTCCTTCTGTTCCTTTCCATTTTGCTGCACTCCCCATAAAAGCCCTAACACTGGGTCAGTTTTCCTATCTACGAACTCTCAGAATTGCTGGGGAAAGTGATGCAACCCTTGGAATTGCCGACTGGCAGTTTTCCTAAGTCCCTCTGCTTCCCATAGACATTCCCGTTAGTCACTGCTATTGGTCACAGGTAAGTGTATTTCGGTACAGGTTTTGCCACTGCTGTAATGAAATGATATGGTACCAGTCAGCTGAGGGCTGAGATCTAACACTATGCTGCAGGAAGCTTCTCTTGGTTGTCCTACATTCACCCCGCACTAGAAGGAACTGGTTACTTTGAAAACCTATTTTAAAAGCCATAAGCTGTAGGTTTTGAAGAGAAACAAACCAGACTGGCTTTGGATATCAGTCTTCAGATGGAAAGAACCATTGCTTACCTGCCATTTTGCTTTGTTTATTTTGAAGCATTTTCCTTCATTGGGTTAATGGTTTTAGAGATTCACTTTTCATTGAAATTGAGTATTTGGGCTTGATTGGTAAGAAAAAGAAATACTTTTATGTGTAAATAGGCTATTCTATTAATAACTAAAGCTTTGGACTATGTACAACCAAACTGAGTTACATATTGTTTGTGCCACAGATGAAACAAAGTACATTTTGAAAACCACAAGACCCTGTACTGGAGACAGTTTATTGTAGTGACTTACAAACAAGCAATTCTCTAGCAGTTTCTTCTGGGTGAGAGAAATTAAGTTTGATGCCAACATCTTTGTTCTTGTGATTAGATCTTGAGTGTCAACCCATAAGCCCATGTGGTAAAGGCTTGGTCCCAGCCTATGGCTCCGTTTGGAGTGGGACATATGGAAGGATGTTAGGCCATTGTGGGCATGCCCTTAAGAATCATGGGAATCCTAGCCCCTTCCTGTATCTCTTCATTTTCCAACCACCATGAGATAAATAAACTTCCTCCACCACGTGCTTACTTCCACTCTGATATCCAGTCTTGCCACAAGCCATGGAACCATAGACTGAGACAGTGACTTCAGGTAAACCTTGCTTCCTTCCGGGTGTTTGTCTGAAGTGTTTGTCTTGGTGATGGAGAGCTGACTATCACATTTGCCTCTGTTTATGAGACACCTAAAAATCTAATCTTCTATTCCCCTTCTCCTACATGTATACCTATAACACTCACGTGAGGTCACAGTCTATTTTCCAAAATGTTTTTTTATAAATTATAACAAAAAGAAAAAGTTCTTCAAATTCAAAAATAGTAATACTTACATGATCCTAAATTTTGAGATTTCTTTTAAGAATGTTTTATATTCAGAGTAGCAAGATGGCTCAGTGAGTGAAAGAGCTTGCCAGCAGTCCTGACGACCTCTTATGTCCCTCGGTACCCACATGGTGAAGGAGAGAAGCTACTCTAGTTGGCTTTCCTCGAACTTCCACATGCATGCTATGGCATGTGCATATACACAACAATAAGATGATTTTAAAATGTGTTATTCACACTCAGGAGACAGAAGCAGGCAGATCCTCTAAGTTCAAGGCCAGCCTGGATACACAGTGAGATCTTGTCTCAGCTTATCTGCCTTCCAGTAGAAGACTGTTTCCCTGAGCTTTCTGAGACACATGGGGAATCTCATCAATGCTTCAATACTGCCTACTAGGAAAGACAGGCTTTCCCTTTGAATGTGATCATTGATGCCCAGATAAGATAGTTTCTGAAACACTAAAACATGAAAGAAAAATACATAAATCTAGGAAATATGAAATTTGAAGGACCCACTAATAAGGTTTATGTGTGTGACCTTGCGTGTGTTGATTCAGTTAAGGTCTTTCCATATCTTTTCCTGTGTCCTGCAGCATTCAGTGACTCCCTGAAAAGAGCCGAGGTGAAAATCAGATTGTATTTAATTGAACCATAGTTTCTTCCGTTCCTTTTCTTTTATTTTCAGTTTGTTCATTTGCTTTTTTCTCCCCTCCCTCCCCCTGTATCTATCTGTCACTCTAGTGCGTGCGTTCTTCCCCCCCCTCCCTGCCCCCGCTCTCTTTTGTCTTTTTTTGATATTCTGTGGCCCAGGTTGACATGGAACTTACTATGTAGCTGACCTTGAAGTCATGGTAGTCCTCTGCCAGCTGCTGAGACTATAGGTGTGAGCTACCCATAATCCTTGATAGCACATCTTTCCATGCTGTTATTGGTAGCTTGTAGTTATTGTACTTGGGTTTTATGTGACTGCTCCCTGAGTCTTTTTTTAGTAAACTGATTAGTTATGCTCATTCTTATCAATGATGTGAGGAAAGAAGTGTTAGGCACTCTGTATACAAGTCAGCTGACATTATTAGGATTACTGTCCACTGTTAAGGATGTGTTTTGTCTGTCTGAACTGCTTAGTTCTTCTACCCAGAGTCAGCTATTTAAGGAAGCAGCCTGCATTTAAGTCCTGAACTAAAGTATGAAAACTAGATCTTGGACACCCTCATCCCAGAATTGTGAATCATTTGTCTCTCATTTTTATTCATTGATATGTGTGTGAGTTGTATGACCAAAAATCTTTCTGTGGCACCCTTACCTGAAATGCTTTTTTCTCTCTTTAATTTAGA
Source organism: Cricetomys ansorgei (assembly GCA_026225945.1). Lineage (NCBI taxonomy): Eukaryota > Metazoa > Chordata > Mammalia > Rodentia > Nesomyidae > Cricetomys > Cricetomys ansorgei. The sequence goes on along the minus strand of JAMJFZ010002307.1, from coordinate 7,061,598 downwards.
AAGCAAGTACCATATAATATATTTGGCATACCTGTTTCTGAGTAGTAAGATGAGAACATAGGGATGAGTGAAGTGAAAATTGTTGGTTATGTGGCAGAGACTCATGAGGTAACAATTCAGAAAACTCTTAATGACAGCATAGCTTTCTCATTGGCTTTAACTTAAGTTGTAGGGAACTTAGGTTAGAAACTGAACAGACTCCTTTGGTCAAGTTTGTTCTTATTTTCTGTCTTTCTGGATGGCGTAGGATATATTGGAGATGTTCAACGGGTGACTTGAATAGCCTTCTGTGCAGTCACTTGTGAATGTTTATGGAGCCATTTCCCTGCTATCAAGCTGTAACGGGAAAAGCTTCTGTGGCTGCTAATTGTGCAGACTTATTGCTAGGCATCCACTCTGAGGATAACTTCCTGGACAAAGTGCAATCACCCCCACCACTGTGACTTTATAAGCCACTTATCACCCTTCATTTCTGAGAACGCATGAGTTTTTTATCTTGACTGTCTTTCCTAATGCACTTGAATTCTAGAGAAAGTGGCCTGCTTAGCTGGCAGGGTAGCTGAGTTACTTTGGAAGATGATTGTTACAACCTATATGGTTATAAAACCCGCAGTGGTAGAACCTTTGCTGATGGTGGTTCATCTGTTAACTTGTCTTTTGGTGTTTGGCTAATAAGACAATTGCAAGGAGTTTATAAAATGTAATCAAGTGAAGATTTCCTTTCCAGCTTAGCATGCAAAACAGGGGACAGTAGTTATAACTGTTCTACCCACCCTTTTCTTCCATAGGAAAGCCCAAATGCCTTTGCTTGGCTTTTGTGGGGGTGCCAGCCTGAAAGCAGTATTGCCCAGTTATGCCTGAAAACACAGGGATATTAAGATAAGAGTAATGAACTAGCCAGCATTCGCATTCCATGGCAAGACTGACAAAAGAATTAGGGAAGATGGAGATCATTAGTTCCCTTTGTTTGCCTCTGGGATTTTTTATAATGTATTTTAATATGCAGATAAAGAGACATTTGGTTTATATTGTGGGTTCTAACAACATCCTGTATGTAGCTGCTTAAAAGTATAAATTTATTGTACTAAAGCATGCTCCATAGATGGCTACGAAGTTGCTCAGTGGTAGGAGTGTTTGCCACATGGGCATGAGGCCCATATGAACATGGGTTCATTCCCTGCAGATCCTACCCAAAAGAATGGTGGCAGTAGCAGCTTTCTAAAATTTGTGCTTACAGTTAATATATTTATAGAGTCAAAACAATTTGATAAAGAACAAAGTATGAGGATTTCAGAGCTTACTGTAAACAATCAAGATAAAGTCAGTCATCTTTGAATACAGCGTGCAGATCAATGCATACAGCAGCGCAGTAAGTGGCAGCTAAAAGAAGAGTGACTCGAATCTTCAAATGAATGTGTATCCACATGAGTATGTATGTATGCATATATACATATGTATGTAGAGAGAATTGCAAAGCTGTGCACATACTGTCTATCCAAGTAAATGTGTGTAATATATATACACACACAAATAAGTGCATATGTACAGAGAGAGTTGCAAAGTTACTGCAGTGGGAAAGATGGTAGCCTTTCAAGGAAGACACTAGGACAATTGGACCATGATAGGGGCTAGACCTCAAGTCCATGAGAAATCTTTGCCCCGCATACAATATTTTTGTTAGTATATTTTGTTTTTGTTTTTTGAGACAGGGTCTCTCTATATGTCTTTGGCTGTCCTGAAACCCACTGTGTAGACCAGGCTGGCCTCAAGCTCACAGAGATCTGCCTGCCTCTGCCTTCCAAGTGCTGGAATTAAAGGTGTGTGCCACAATTCCTGGCTCCCTTATACATTCTATACCTTTCATAAAAACAAAAATGGGGCTGGCCTGTGCCTCAGTGGTAGAGTACTTGCTTGGCATGTGTGAGACCTTGGATTTGGTTCCCAGCTCTGGGGGAAAAAAATTAATTAAAATTATAAAAGTACCCATTGATCTCAATTTAAAACTTTTAGAAGAAAATACAACATATCTTTGTGATCTTAAAGTATATAAAGATTTCTTAGAAGTCAAAACACACTATGAAACTGCATAGGAGACTGGGAAAGAGGAACAAGATGTGTTTGGTGGTGGTTCATGTGGACATGGAAAGGGAGCTACAGAGAATGAGAGGATGCAAGAGAGGGCATGGGGATGAGTTGGAGGAAAGAAATGGCACATTTTGTTTGTAAAATCCTATAGTGAAAATTAATGCTTTATAAAACCAGTAGGGAAAAGAAAAAGAAACAATTCCCAAAGTACAGTTTATTTTTTTTTTAAAGTTGAAATTATCAAAATCAATGGTGTTTTACATTGTAAAAGACTAAGAGAGGGCCAGAGAGATGGCTCAGCAGTTAAGAGCACTGGCTGTTGGAGGTCCTGAGGTCAATTCCCAGCACTGACATGGCAGCTCACAACCATCAGTAACTGTTGTCCCATGGAATCTGATGCCCTCTTCTGGTGTGCAGATGTGCATGCAGAAAAAACACCCTTAAGAGAAAGAAAATAGTCAGTGGGGAAAATATTTGAAAATTAGGTATGTGACAAATTACATCCAAATAACACAAGGCGCCACCAGGCAAGATTCCATTAGTCGCTTCTAGAAGATGCATAGATTCGAAATGCATGGATGAAAAAGGAAAGCTGCTCAGACCTTGGAGCATCACTTCGAAACAGAGCACTTGACTAAGTGAGCGAGTCCCCATTCCATCTGCACCATAAAGAGTCCTGTGTCTGTAGTTAATGAAGATTAAACCCACAATTAGAAGCCAGAGCTTAACTACTCAGGACAAGAAAGGCGATAATGACTCACTTTATAAAGTGCTAGTGTGTCAGGCACAGTTCTCAGTGCTGTACATCATGTACCCACTTGACCCTTATGGAAGCCCTGAGCACCATCATTACCTGTTCTCTCAGGTGATGTCCCTGAGACATTGCATTCCTAGACCACGTTGAATGGGCTGTGTGCTTTGGGGCTGGCTAGTGCTGGTCGCTGTTCTTCCTGTGCCTTGCGTGAGTCTGTTTGTACCTGAACTATATAAAAGGAGAAAATTATTACCAAAGTTGCTACTAATTTACTTTCTTACTCATAGCAATTTGTCACCTGTTTATGAAAATTATTGTTTTAATCCTCCTGTTCCTCCAAAGATTTTCAGCCTCTACTCATTAGAAGAAGAAATAGATCTTCACAAAAATGTATGTTTCTTTCTCGGAGCCAGATACAACTAAGGTAGAAGTGGAACTAATCCTAGCACTAGCCAGTGCTGTTATTCCCCTCCAAACGGATGCTTTGTATTAACAATAAAATCTCAGACGTGCAAAGTCACTACTGGAAGCTGCTTTGCTTCCTAACTCTTTGACTCTAAGGAACATGAGGCAGAAGAAGAGTATAGCCTGTGATGGAGCCTAAAGTGTGATCCTTGACTTACAGTGATCAACCTTGTCATTTAAACAGGCACCATACACTGTACCCTCAAAGGCCCAGGTGGACCCCATTCCTGATACTAGGTGAAAGGCCAGGGCCTAGACCTTCCTGTGTTCTCGGCCATCACAAATCTGATACTTAATTTTTAGGTGATAGAAATGTAAATTCTTCACCTTTCAGTTCCCATAAACAGAATTTACTGTTGCCATAGCAGTGATTTTTCCACCTACATGAAATTCGAGTTTGAGACAATTATTTTCTCACAGATTTTCAAACTGTAAAATGAATACACATAGCCATTGTAGCACAGAAATAATTTTTCAGATGAAAAGTGACTTGTTTTTAACACTTTCATGAGAGAAAAAGCAAGAAAACTCAACTACAAAGTTCCATTTGTAGTTTGATTGGTAGGTAGAAATCATCTAATACAGGAACTGAAAAAAGACAAGTTAGAAGGTACAGTGAAGAAGAGAAGTAAGTTGGTAGGCTCTCAGGAGGTCAGTTACTTTAGCTAGTTAATTTCTGATGAGCCACTTACAAAGTGATTACCATTCCGTGGTCCTAAGGGAGAAGCTTTGCACTTGACTTTTGGTGGTGTTTGAATTGTCAATAACATAGTCACCTTAAAGCATCCAGGAGTCAGCATGGGACTGAACTTTGCCAAGCCTCCATCATTCCCTCCTTTCAGATTACAGTTGAGAATAATCAGACGTATGCTAAGTAATGCTTGTATACTTTTATAAATTGTAATTTGTAGGTACACTTGTAATTCAAAGACTAATAATTGGTGATTTCTCTATTCAAAAAAAATGTAGTTTGGCTTTGTTGTGGTCAGAATGTTTGTTTCCATTGTTAATGTTAGTGCTGATGATCATCAGTTTATGTGTGATTAATGACAGACCTTTATGAGCCAACTGTGGAGATGCAAGCTTGGAAAATGAGCAGATCACTCCTTGCAGCAGCCCAGGCTGTGACATGGTGTGTGTGATGTGATGTGTCGTGGTTGTTTTAGAAGCTATGAACACTCACCTCAACCCTGAGAGCTGTGTACTGCCTAGGTGTTGTGCACTGTGACGTGGAAGAACGGAAGGAGTGCTGCCTGTAGACCACACGCTTGTGAAGGGGTGTGGCACAGAAAAATTAGTGTGGCTTCCATTGTATGTTGCACTTTGTTCAGAATCCATCGTTCTCTGGGTAAATGCAGCAGATAGCTGAAGTAAGAGACTGGTCCTGTAATTACATTAAATACAGGTATATTCAGGGGTTATTGAGCCCTGGGTCAACATACTCATAGACAAGCAATATACTCAATGCCTGACAGACGCGTGGGGTGGGGAGGGGACACTACATGAAGTAAGGCATGGACGTGTTTTCCAAGTGGGCAGTTCATTTTGTTCTGAATTTTTATGAATGAAGTTACAGAGTCAGTATACTGAAATAATAAAAGCATACTGTGTATACAAGGCAGGACAATCAATAACAGGAGCCTTTGGAGCACTGGAACGTCTGTGGTTGATTTAGGTCTATCCTGGTCATGAAATGGAAGGGCTGAGATTTTATTCTGCCTTCCTCCCTCACTGTGTCTTTAGTCTGTCTCTTTAGATTTTGGTTTCCTCACCTCTATGAAGGAAATTTTGGTAAAAATGTCAGTGTAATGCTTTCTTTAAAAGAAAAATAAATGTAGTTAGTTATTTATAGGGAGTATCATTAGACTTTGTACATGTTAGTCAGATTCACTGAACTCTAGAAGTCCATGAATATATTGGTTCACTCTGGAAACAAAAACCAAATACTTAGAATAAAGAAGAGGGAAATCTTACGTTCGTAATATTTTAATTGCAGGCCCAGTTGCCTCTCAGAAATCTTATGACTCACACATGATTACATTACATTTTAAAGCAAGACACTAATTCTTTTGCACTGAGAAATCTGTTTTTCAAGTTAGTTTTTAAATGTGTAGTTAATTATTTTCTACAACTACAGTTATTCCTAAATGCTTTTTTATTCTGCCTCTGGTCCGTGCATTAGTGGTGGAGCCCCTGTGTAGCTATATTATTTATATAAATCTTTTATGTTACACTAATAAGAGCAGAGTGCAGCACAATGTGATCTCAACTTCATGAGTTTACACATATGGCTAAAGACTTCAGGAGGGAATTTGAGCAACAGTTGAACTAAAGAATGAAAGACTAGGTCATTTGACCATAATCACAAGCATTTTCATCCCCTGATTACTTTTCAGGCCCAGGAAAAAGATTCTCCAACTGCTTATGAGGGGTTCACTCTTAGGGCTGAGGCATAGAAAGTCAGGGTACTTCACACAAAATAATAATTTGGTTTTGTGGAGTAATCCTGAAAATGAGTTTTACACTGACAGCAAGCAGATAGGAAGTGATTTTTGTTAGATATTTAGACCCTTATTTGTTTGCTTGCTTATTCATTTATTCATTCACTCATTTTTTGAGTCAGGGTCTTGTATTCCAGGCTAGCCTCGACCTTGTTGTACAGTTGAGAATAATCTCAAACTTCCTGTCTCCCTGATTCTACAGCCTCACTCTGAGGTCAGTGGCCTAGGCCTGTGGGTTTAGGTGGTGGTGGGTACCAACCCCAAGAAGTTGCTCAAGCATTCTGAGCTACATTCCCAGCCCAATTAAAAAATTGTTCTGTTCTGCTCCATCTTACTATTTGACAAGATCTCTCTATATAATCAAGGCTGACCCAAAACTTGCTATGTAGACCAGGCTGGCCTCAAACAGCAGTTCTCCTTCCGTACCCTGACCGTTGTTAGCAGCTGTGGGATGTGCCACCACTTCCATTGTATGGTACTGCTTTTGTTAAGCAAAGAATTTCATACTCGCAAAGCGTATTTTAGATAATTGACAAAATGTGACTGGTCATTGTCCCTGCTCTCCAAAAAGAATGAAGAACAAAAGTACTTACTGCTCTTCCAGAAGATCTAAGTTCAGTTCCCAACACCTCCAGACAGCTCACAACTTCCTGTAACTCAAGGTCCAGGGAATCCAGTGACCCTCTTCTGACCTCAGGAACTCACACAAAAGTGTCAGTGCACATATACACTCACATACATACATAAATAAAAGTACATCTTTTGAAAATAAATGAAGCTGGGGCAATGGCTCAGTTGTTAAGAGCACATACTGTTCAGGAACTCAGTTTCTAGCATTTGTGTCAGATAGTGCACAACTACCTGTAACTTCAGTTCCAGGGGATCCGATGCCCTCTTCTGGCCTCTCAGGGTACCTGCATGCACATTGAGGCACACAGGCATCAAAATAAACTAAATAGATAAATCTTTTAAAAAATGAGAACACACATCTGAAATGTAGTATGTTCAAGATGATGCTTCACATTGCACTTCATACTCACTTATTATTTCTTAAAAAATACCTCAGTGAGATTCAAGTTGGGCTCTCCCGAGACCAGCCAAGCCGGACACCAGTGATGCGGAACCTGGGCATCTATTTAAAGAAGGACTGCCAGGCCAGTTGGGACTCAGTTCGCAGCACTTTTCTAAGTGTGTGCCATACATGGCTAGGAATATAGTTGAAAGGACATGTTGGGCCAACACTTCCCACTTACCTTGTAATTATTAAACATTAAATTCTTCCACTATTCTGGAAAATAGATTCAAAAGAGCACTTCCTTCTCTAATAAAATGTCTCTATTTGAGCAGACCTGAACTAGATAGAAACTGAAGGATCTAGATTATTTGACAGAGCTAGACAGTAATGGTATAAGCCATAATTAAGTTTGGCTGATTAATTGAGATGGTGAATACTATTAAATGTAGTAGAACAGTACTGCTATGTTTGAAGATACTTGAAGTGTCTGAGTGAAACACAATAATATATTGAAATAAAGGCTGACTGAATGCTTAGCTCAGCACTCACTCATAGTGAAAGGTGATACTGAAAAACATTCATTCTGTACACTGATCATGACCTTGAGGGTTTTTTTTTTTTTAATCTTTGTGGGTTTGTGTAGGGGTATGTGTGCTGCATGAGCTTCTCTCTGACTATGGTATGAGTGTGTCGTGGCATGCATGTGTAGGTCAGAGGACAGTGTTGGGTTTCAATCCTTGCCTTCTACCCTGTTTGAAACAGGGTCTTTTGCTAGCTGCTGCCAATACCAGGCTGCCTATCCTGTGAGTTTCTAGGAATTCTCCTGTCTCCACTTTTGCAGGAGGAGCCACTGAGATTACAGATGTGCTCTACCATGCCCAACTCTGGGAATTCAAACTCAGGTCCTCACATTTGCATGGGAAGTGCTTCACCCAACTAAACTATCATCCCAGTTCTGTTTTGATATTCTAAAATTGCTTTTATATATGTAAACATAGAGTGTATGTACAAAAGCACACACGTGTAGTGGACAGATAATAACTTGGAAGAATCAGTTCTCTCTCTCCACCATCTGGATCCTACAGATGGAATTCAGGATGTCAGGCTTGGCAGCCAGCACCTTTACTCACTGAGCTGTCCAACCAGTCCATTTAAACATATTTAAGGCTACATGTGTTGGTACGTTACTATAATTCCAGCATTCAGGAAAAAGAGGCAGAGGAGAATTGCTGCAAATCTAGGCCATCCTGGTATGCACAGCAGTCTTATTCAGCCAGGGCTTGATAACACAGTTTCATTTTTTTTAAGTGGGGAGTTGGGGGTGACTCAGTAAGTAAAGCACTTGCTGCAAAAATGTAAGGACCGAAGTTTGCATCCCCAGTACCCATCCATGTAAATGTTGCTTGGTGTGGTGGCCCACCTGTAATCCCGGCATTCAGGAGATAGAAATGTGAGATCCCAGGGAAAGCTGGCTATGTAGACTAGCAGAACCAGCAAGCTTTGGGTTGGGGGAAGGAGACGGGGGGAGAGAGAGAGAGACACCCTGCCTTGATACATAAGATGGAAAGCAGTTAAGGAAGATATCTGATGTCAATTTCTGGCCTCTATTTATGTGCGCACATAGTTCTATGCTCTCAACTTACTATGTAGGAAAATAAAATACATACCAGTAGCAAGAATCACAATATTTGTAAAAGTATGTTCAGGTATCTCACTGTAGATTTTCATTGCTCTCCTCCGTTGGTGCAATAATAGGAAGACAGCTCTGCCGCAGAAGCCAGTGAAAAGGCTGACCTGTCTACCGAACTGTTTCTGACAGTAGGTAGCCGGTCAGTTATAATTTCATTGTGGGTAAAGTAGATTTTAAAAGTCTGATCTGGGAATATGGTGAGGGAAAAGAATCTTGAAAGATACTGATTTCTGGTGGTGTCCTGTATTGTAGTAGCAGAGGTTTGGAGTTAAGGTCTATCTGCTGGAAACAAGTGTAGTTTGGCTGAGAGCAGAGAAGGTAACAATTAACAGTCATTTGTGACAGGCCACAGGTTGGCACAGACAGAGTAAGCCACTTCCTGAGAGATCTATAGTAAAAAATCAAGAATGAAAATGTACCCGTGTGTGGGTCCATGCAGGTGCAGAGACAGGAAGGCATGCAAGTAAGACAATGGCAGAAGAATGTGGGGCTGAATGAATACTTTTAAATGGCTTCTGTAGAATGCTCAAAGCAGTGGTAGAAGATATATGACCAGAGTTTCTTAAAGAAGTCAGATCCTGGAGAAACAAGTTTATTTTTTATATAGTATGGCGCTCTTGACTGTTTCCTCAACACCACACTGACTGAGACTGAAGCCAGAATGGGTTAGAGTAATGCCTTGTGCCCAGGTGACTGTGCCACAGAAGCCAGGGAAAAGGCTGATCCGGGTCCCTCTGCACAGCCACAGTGGTGCAGAGATAGAAGGTAGGTGAAGGGCTGTTTGAACAGGGAAGGACATGAGGTAAATAGGTTTCCGCAGCAGTAACCAGGAGAACCTGTTGAGACTAGGTGTGGGAGAGTGCGGGAACATCACAACAGTAGGTGACTGCTGGGGCTGGAGAGAGAGATGACTCTGTAGTTAAGTGCACTTGCTCTTGCAGAAGACCCAGAGTTGGTTCCCAGCACCCAAGAAGTGCAGCGCACCACCACCTGTAATTCCAATTTCCAGGTAATCCTATGTCCTTTCCCGGCCCCTTTTGAGTACCTGCATGCATATATATAAGATAAAATGAAGTTTTTAAAACTAAGTACACTGGTACCATGTTTACCAGCAGAAGGTGGTAGAATGTGCTGACTCAGACAGACTAAATCCTAGGTCTGAGGTTTAACTTACTGTGCACCCTCAGACAAGTTAACTGATCTCTTCTTAGACCTTGGTTTATGTAATTGGGGGTTGATAGGATCTACCTCAGCCATAGACAGCTTAAACTGACTTTACTTAAATGTGTTCGTTTTTGTTCTTGTTTTCCTGCTGTAGAAATGACTACAGACTTTGTGGCTTACAACAACCGATCAGCTGTGGTTCTGTAGTTAGAAGCTTAGCTACTCATTGGATTAAAGTGTTATGGTGTTAGCTAGAAGGTTGATGGTGGTGAATGCCTTTCTCCCAGTGCTCTGGAAACTGAAGCAAGATAACCACCACCAGTTCAAGACTAGCCTGGACTACATTAATGAGACCTTCTCTCAAGAATAAATGAAACCTGGATGGCTTAGTTGGTAACATGCCTGCCACACAAACATGAGGCTTTGAGTTCAGACCCTTGGCACTCAAGTAAAAAAGCCAAGAGTTTGCAGTGCCAGCACTAAGAGGGAGAGTGGGAGAGAATGAGTTCTCCAGAGTTTATTGACCAGAGAGCCTCGTCACATAGTGAGCTCCAAGCTCAGCAATGAGATCCTATCTCCCAAAATAAGCTGGAGAAGTGATAGAGGAAGATGCCTCGTGTGGGCCTCTGGCTCCCATGTGCATGTACACCTGTGAACATGTACCCATATGGACATGTACAGGCACTATGCATATGGGCACACATGCATAGGAACAGATTAAATAGGGAAACAAAATGCGTATATGTTGACAGGATGGCTGAGTCCCTTCCCAGAGACTCTAAGCAGAATCTTATTTCCTTGCTTCTTTCCACTTCTAGAATTTGTCCTCCTTAGCTCTCCTGGTCTTCATCACCAAAGTGGGCAAGCTTGCTTTTCTCCAGCCTCTGACTCCTGCTTCCTCATTCTGCTTTTAAGGCTGCTTCTGATTATCCCGGTGCCCTCGGATAACCCACAATCTCACATCTCCTCCCCGCTTCACCTTCACCACATTTGTGAGGTCCTTGCACCGTGAGGTGATGTAGCCCCAGGTTCTTGCATTGGGGTTCAACGGGTAATTCTTCTCTCACTTACAACGTCTGGTAAATAGCTAACATCTTACAGTCCCTGATGCCTGTGCTGTAAGCCATCGTGTGATGGCACCATGAGGCTTGTCATCATGTGGTGCTTGCCCTCAGCTGTAACATCAGTGTCAGGGCTGCTTGAGGTGGTAGCTCATTCTGAGCTCCACTAGGTCTGGCTTGCAGGGATTACACAAGTCAGTTAGCAGACCTAGCTGTTGGGACCCCAGGTCTGGAAACGCTCTGAAAGACGATGCTCCATTTGCCTCACTGATTTCTTGGCGTGCTAAACTTCTCATAGCTTCAGGTTTCAGAGCTTTGGATTAGGAACACTCAACTGGTAAACTACAGATACTCCACAATCTGGATTACTTTCACCCCCAGGAATGAAAACAAGGAATACTCAGTTTGTGCGTAATTTTTTAAGAAGTACTTAAATAGAAAAAGTACATACTCTTACATCTTACCATTGAAGATTATTTCCCATATTATTTGATATAAGTCATAATATATTTTGTTTTTAGGGTGTACATTTCTTTTAAACTTAGTTATTGCATGTATTTATTTGTGTGTGTATGTATGTGGAAACCATGACACAAGTATGGATGTCAGTGGACAGCTCTGGGGAGCAGGTTCTCACCCATACCATGTGGCTCTGGAGACTGAGCTCAGTCGCCAGACTTGGGAAGCCCCAGATAGAAATTTCTTTAGGCCACTTTATAATGATTGTGAATAAGAGGACTGGTAACATATTTGATGATCATTCAGTATTTTAAAAGGCAGCAAATTTGTACTGCTAGATTACTGCCCCCAACCCCTGACTTTTAAATGCACCAATTAAAGTCCTGAAATGTACTCCTCAGCAGGTTCTGACACATACATACATGTGAAATGCGAGTTCTCTGTTTGGCCAGACGAGGGCGCTGGCTCTTCACATTTCTGGAGCTTGGGCTGTGAACCACATTTGTTTTTCCTTATTCAGTCTGTCACTTTTCTTACTGACAGCACGACAAACAATTTTGAAGTTTTTAATGATTTGATTGTGGTTTATTGTTATAGATTGATCTTTATCAAAAGAAAAATCTTCAGTTTCTTGTATAATTTTTATATATGGAAATTTTAAAATAAATGACACAATTTAAAGGAACTTGGTAACTTGAAAAAATAAATTACATTTATTTGTAAGTTTGCTTATTAATAGTGGAAGTTGAAATGTAAAGGAGAAATATATCATGGCTGATTTTCCTTGTAGTAGTGGCTGTCTACAACAGTGTGCATTAGTTATATCCACATGAGTTTAAAATCTTAATTACTCCTCATATGCCATAATTTTGGTCTTGAATTCATCCTTGATACTTGCCTGCTAAATCTCATTCAAGTCCGTCAGATTTTGATGTTTGTTTTCACTGTTGACTTTTAAACTTTTAATAAGCCCTGTGTTTCATTGGCATTCAGAACTTGACTTTAAGGAAGTCTTGTAAACTTGTGTAATCGTCTGTGATGAAAGGACAAGAGCTTTGTTAGATGGGCCCTTTAAAAAGAAACTGAGGCCAGGCATGGTGGCACATGCCCACCTCTCAGCAGTTTGGAGGCTGATGCAGGAGGAGCCCAACCAGCAAGCAAACAGAATGTCTCTGTTTCCTTCTTAAGATTATTCACATTGACACCAAATAGTTGGAGTCTTCATCCTGACAGTAAGCTCTCGTCTGTGTTGGATCTGAAGCCTTAAAGGTGTCCAGCTGTCCTTGGTGCAGTTACCAGTTTTGATCATTAGCTGAGTCTCTGAGTCCCTATGCTCCTCAATCTGCTCCTGGACCTTACTCATGCCTTCCTTTTACTTAAGCTAATTTGAATTTAATTATCATTTGAAGCTACAAGAATCCCACTCCCAAGGAGTATGTGTGTGTACATACGTGTGTGTGTGTGTGTGTATGCGTATGCATTCAGTGATTCAGGAATTTACATATAATCAAACCACTAAATACATAAATGCCTCTGCTGTGTTTAATATCATGCTTCACAAATGTAGGTATAGTGTTGTTATTATTAATTAATGAATCACCGTCTTTGGAACAGTTTCCGTACTAGAATACAACCTCTTGTTGTTGTAATTAAGGAGGTGGAGTGTTTTTATAGTAAAGCCTCTTTCACACTGACCTCCCTTTTGAGACACTGGATTCCATTTTGTCACCTGTCTGTATAGACTTGTGTGTTTTGCCAACCACATGCTCTTAGTAACTAGAATCAGACTGGAAACCATAGCAACATGAGTTGCTGAAAGGCCCCTGAAAAATGAAAAAAGTTCTGGCTTTAATAAGTAACTTTTGTTACTTTCGTCACTTGGAGTAAGTTTCTAATTCAGTATAAAGTAATGGGTGTTTTAAAGTATAATTCAACAAATATTTATTGGAAGGTAGCATTAAAAATAATAGAGCAAATGGGAGGTGTGTGACATAATGAGATGCTCCAGGGCAATGTTGCTGCATCTGCATCGCTTTTACTTGGTTTGGCCTCAGAGAAGGTACTTACTCTGTTTTCCTGGGCCCCACATCTACTCCTGCCAGTTTCACAGCAATGCTGGTTAAATAGAACAAGGAAGTCAGGTTATCACCCATGTTCATAATTGACTCTGAGCTAAAGTTAGTGTAGTAAATGTATTTTCAGACATTTACTTAAAAAAAAAAATGAGTTCATTTCTAATAGTATACTCAAATGGGGAGAAGATACAGCTTAAGACCTGAGATCAGAGTGGATCCAAACCTTCTTTTCTGTGTTCTGGTCATATGTTCCTTAAAATTTTCTTCTCATTCTTGGCTTCTGTTCTTTGCTTTATTTCCTTTTTAAAATACCATTTGTGAATTTGTGTCCACCCATTCTATATTCTAACTCAGTTTTTAAATCTTACTAGAGGCTTTTTGGAGAGTTGAAGTCAAAATTAATTTCATCTACTTAAGAGCACACATTTCCTCCCTCCACCTGCCATTTGTAAAAAAAACTTTTAAATATATTGTATAATAGTATAATATAAAAAATACTTAGCATTATTAAATTTTTATTAAAATAAAATTTTAATGGTTAAAGAACATTATGCCATCCTTGCCCTCTAGTGGTTGAAAAAGACATTGCAAGTACATTGTTAAGACTAACCACGCTTGGCATTATAATTTCTTTTATTCCTTAGATGCATTTATTAAGTTTACTGATTTGTCAAACATAATGTATTTTGTATGAGTCTTTATCAAGACTTTAGAGGTGCCCTTCCTATTATAGTTATATTTTTCCTTTTGGTAGCAAAGGGCTTCTTATATGTGGAGTCTCGCAAATGCAGTTCCAGAGGGCTCAGCAAATAGAGATGCTTACACAGGAATGATGACTCCTACTGGATTCCATAAGGTGGCAGGAGAGAACTGGCTCCTGAGAGTTGTCCTTTGGCTTCCACACACAGCCAGTGACTAGTTTTGGCTCACCACCCATCAGAGCACTGCTCGTCTCATTAAAATTAGGATGTAAACTAGAAAAGGTAAAGGGGGATAGCTCAATGGGTAAAAACACATGCTGGTAAGCATGGGGTCCTGAATCTGAATCCCAGCTTGACATGTAACCCTATCCCTGGGGGATGAAGATAGATCCTGAGAGCCTGCTGGCCGGTCAGCCTAGATAGATGAGCAAGCTCCTGGTTCAGGGAGAGAACCTGTCTCAAAGAAATGATGTAGACAGTGACAGAGGTGGACTCCTCTGCCTCCGTATGCACAGATGCATACTGCCATACTTTTATGCACCCTCCCAGTGTGCGCACACACACACATATACACACACACACACACACACAAACACACACAAATAGAAAGTAAGGTTGGTAGGGTGGTGAGGAGAGTGCAGGCATTTCATATACTCAGGTTTGAAATACTGCTGTGTGATTAAGAATAGACAGGAGTAGAGCTTATTTAGAATAGTACTTTACTTTATTAAAACACTGAAGTAAAAATGGCAAATAAAAATAAGCGACCAGTCCTTTCTGCTATTTCCCTTCAAATACTCCCTTTTCCATCCTATCTTAATACACTTTTGACAAACCTATTTCCAGCTTGGTATGTTCATTTGGAAAACATATCTGTGCTACTTTCAGTATTTTGAAGGTAGAGGAAGGTACAGATACTCAGTATTGAAATTGTATCAGTCTGCCTTTTGTATGGTAGCTTTAATGTCATTTTAAAATCAACAGCAATGATGTTCTTGACTCTGAAGTTTTATTAGTGCTGCCAGGGGTAGTGAGCCCACCTTGACTGCTGTGGGGCGCCTGAGAGTCAGCGATGCACTTCCTGAAGCTCCGAATTGTCAAGTTTAATTGGTAGTTGAGATAACTTTTTTAGAGCACTTTATTCCTTCTGTGAATTTAGCTTGTTTTTACCCTTTTATCATGTATTTACGTTATGTATGTATGTACAAGGGTATTATTGTATATATTTGATGGCAAGTGGAACAGGTTTAAGAAAGAAAAAAGTCCTTTAACTGAGCATCAATGTCTTGGACTTTTCTCATATCAAAGCTTCTGATAATTTCCAAGGTCACAGTGATAAGCAGAGTAGGCATAGGCATTGTTCCTCAGTTAGACTAGCAGTCTCACAGGAAATGCAGTGTAAGTAAGCTGGGCAAGTAACAGTTTACCAGAGCCTTCTAGGGTGAAGAGATTTGCTAAGGATGAAAGAGCTAGCATGCTGGGAGCATGACTAGAGGAAAAGGAGAATAGCTAGTTAGGAGACTATTGCATTTGTACAAATAAGAAAAGGGGGTGAATGGACTGCCAGCTGGACCGCATGCCATAGTAACGGGTTAGAAGACAGGAGTAATTCCTAGTGTTGTGATCTGTGTGGCTGGGGAGAAATTTTGCACCAAAAATTGGAAATTAATAGATGAGTTTTAGGCAGATGATATGTGCAATGGTTGTGGGAAAGCCAGTGGAGTCTACCAGTCTACCGATCAGGACGGAGTCAGGAAAACAAATGTGGTGGCATTAGCATATTAATGCAACTTAAGCCAATAACCAGCCTGTTCTCCAGTCTTACTCAGACCAATGGCAGGTCTAGGATGACATAAGTGTGCTAACGTTTTACTGACATGAATAACTGCTTTATGAAAGATTAATAAAAATTGGGAGAGTTGCATGAGAAAGGCTAGCAGAATTTTCCTTTCCTTAGCACTTTCTGTGGTTTATTTTCCTCCTCAATGCCTGGCCTCATCGTAGAGGAATTCTCTTGGTTGCTTTGTCCTTTCCCAAAGGCGTTGATGCATTGCCTTATTAATTGCTGAAATCTGGTCACAACATGTCAGTTCCCTACTTCTTCACCCCTACCCCATGTCCCCACTCAGATATTTTTTAAATTATTATTCAGCTAATCTCTATCTCAGTATTATTTTTTTCCACAGACTATTAACTTTCCCTTTGCCTTTGATTGAAAGGAAACCATCCATGTTTTGGATATTCTCTCTAATTTTGAAGTAATTTTGAGACCCTCTTACATCTTATTGCAAGTTTTTAGGAAAATTTAGTTCTTTACTATTTACTGGTATTTTCAGTTGCAAAAATACTGTTTGAAGCCGCAAGAGCTTTTCCCACTCCAACATCAAAAATAATTAAATCAACAGTATGAAATTTCTTTCCTCTCCCCCTTCCCTCTTTGTGTTTCTTCTGACTCCCACATCACATTTCTTTACTATCAGCATAATGTAAACATTGCACCCTGCATTGCAGAAGAGAAGTTGGACTGTGCTCCCGCATCAGGACACTGCATCTGTGGCTCTTGGCATAAAGCAGAGCCAGTCCTTTTGCTGCTGTGCAGGAGTGAAGACAGTCTGAACATATACCTACTGCAAATTATAATTCTTTTTTTTGGACATCAGAGTGCAAAAATTAGCCTCATCAACTCAGTGTTTCTAATTATTTCTGGTATTTTGAAGAAGTGAAGATGACTCATGGCTAGAACTTTCCAGATATCAGAATCGCTTCAAGTTCCCTCTGTGATCCCCTCTTTGTGTTACTTTATGCCTCTGAGATGACCACCAAGTGTGTTTAAATGAGACTCCCCCAGAGAAACATTTCTAGATGGGCATGGGGCGATATTAAAAAAGAAGCAGCTGCAGGAGCCAGGTTCCAAAGACACTGACAATGTCACCGTGAAAACAAAGTGAGAAATGAAAAGAAAGTCTTGTGTGTTAAAGAGCTGGCAAGAGACGCTAGAAACACAGTGTGCAGTGGGTCAGAACTCAGTGCGTAGTGTCTAATTATGTCGTAGGGTTCCAGTGTATTTGCAGCAAGAGTTGAACATGAGTTTGCATCAAGCTAACAAGCTTCTGTACAGGAAAGAACCAAAGATTAGAAATCCAGCCTATAAAATAGAATAAAAAAGAAATCTTCTTTTCAGCTATTTATCTGACAGTGGATTAATATCCAGAATACATAAAAAAAATTAATCACCAAAAGGATAAGCAATCCAGTCAGGAAGTTGGCAAACAAACTAAATAATTACATTAAAATAATACTCAATATCTTAAGCCATGAAGGAAATGCAAATCAAAACTTCACATTCCATCTCACCCTAATCAGATGGCTATCATGAAGAAAACAAATATAAACAGAAAACAAAAATAAATGCTGGGTTTGGATGTAGAGAGAAAGGAACTCTTACATACTGTTGTTGGGAATGTAAATTAGCACAGTCATTATGTAAATGAGTGTTGATGTTCCTTCAAACGCTAGAAATAAAACTACCATATGATTTAGCTATACCATCCCTGGGAAGGAATCCAAGTCAGCACTCAATGAAGATACTCTCTGCATACATGCTTATTTCTATTCAATTTGAAATAGCGAAGGAATGGGGTCAGTGCCTGTCAACAGGTGCGTGGGCAGAGAAAACAGGCATGTGTCACCGTTGCAGTAATTCACTATAGAGAAGAATGGAATCAGGTCATTTGCAGGAAAATGGATGGAACTGAGATTTTCACACGTTACAGCACAGTACACAAGTCTTGGGTATTGCATGTTTTTTTTTTTTTTTCTGTGAAACCTAAGGAGAAAAAAATAGAAAAGAAAGAAGAAAGGGGTGTTAGAGAAGAGGAAGGAGGTGGGGTTGGCGCGCAACAAGGCAAGGTAATAGGTAAGTATGATCAAAGTATGTTAAGTACCTATATGAAAATGTCACCATGAGGTCTCTCACTTTATCCAGTAACCGTAAAAAAAGAAGTGTTTCGTGCCAGTGATTTTAAATATTTTGGCCAATATTCACTGTCCACATAAGACTTAAAAAATAAAAATAAAACTATGAATCCATATCTTTACTCCTGTACAAAAGTCAACTTGACCTTAACTTAATAACCAGAACTGATGGTCTTCATACTGAGTTCCAGACCTTCCACAGCCACATAGTGAGACCTTGTCCCAAAAAAAGAACAAACAAATATAAAAACAAAAACAAAGCTGCCAGTCACAAATGGGCTAATGAGATGAGCTGACAGTTCTCAAAAGAAGAAAAGAAAGTGGCCAGTAACTACTTTAGAAGTGGTTAAACTTTAATCTCTGGTTATGTGGGGGTCAGAAGAAAAAAAAGGGCAGGAGGAAGGGGAGGAAATTCCATCCAACTGATTTAATTATTTGCAATGTTTGAGTGGGAAAAGCTCTTGTGGCTTCAAATAGTATTTTTACAAATGAAACTTGTATTTCCATCTCTTTGCTGGAAATACGGAGTAAAGCTACTCTGACATGCCACCCTATCCAGTCAGCATGGCTGTGGTATTGGTGCCAGTGAGGATGTAGGAAAGAGAAACCCTTTAGTCACTGCTGATGGGAGAGCATCCTGGTACAGCCATTAAGGGAATCAATATGGAGGGTTCTCAGAAACTCTGAAATAATACTATGATATGACCAGGCTATTCCACATTGGGCATGTGTCCAAAAGTCAACACCCCCTACCATAAAGATACTTGTTCACTTGTTCATTCATGTTGTTGCTGCTCTGTTCACAGTAGCAAGTAAATGGAACCAGTCTAGATGGGCATCGGGGAGCTTTGTTCAGCTATAAAGAAAAGTGAAATCATGAAGTTTGCAGGGAAGTGCTTGCTTTTGCTTTGAGTTTTATAGAAGCATTTCATTTGTAGAGCAGTGCCATTATTTCTACTTATTAACAGGGAAGTCAAGGGTAAAAAAAAATTAGAAATTTTAGAAAATGGCACTTATGAGGAAACAAAATGATTAAGTTCTATTTGGTTGGGAAAGTACAAAATTAAAAAAAATTAAATACTCAGAAACTCAGTGAAAATTTGAAAATGGAAAACCAATTACACTTAAGAGAGTTTAGTAGATTATCCAGGGAGTAGTCAATCAGGAGCAGATGTGGGGCTGTACCTTGCTGTATAATTGGTCCTCTAGACTGGGGACCAAACCCACCCTATTTTTGTAAGTAAAATTTTGTTGGAATATAGCCCTGCTCATTTGTTTATATATTGTCTGTGACTATTTTCTCATTATTGTGGGAGAGTTGATAGTTGTGACAGAAATCATTTGGCTCACAGGGCCTAAAATATTTGCTACCCCTTGTGGAATAAGCTTCTTGGCTTCTGTTTTTAACTTTAAAAAAAAAAAAAAAGTTTATTTTATGTGTGCGAGTCTTTTGCCTACATGCATGTATGTGTACCACATAAGTGCCTGGTGCCCTTGGAGGTCAGAAGGGGGCATTGGATCCCCCTGCAACTGGAGCTACAGATGACTGTAAGCCACCATGTGGGTGTTGAGAATCAAATCCTGGTCTTCTGCAAGAACAGCCAGTGCCCTTAACCACTGAGCCATCTCTTCAGTTCCTGTTTTAGATTTCCAAATTCAAGGTGAGTTTGGGGTCATGGATACAGCGTGTCAGTCAAGGACAGAAGCTTATGAACTTTAAGCATGAAAAAGACACACTGTTAATGTCTTTGATTTCATTTTTTAGAAGGAAATCTTGATTAGAAAGGACCAGAATATAGTGATTTGTAAAAATGTTGCTTTATTAGGCTGAACTTTGCTTTTTAAGATAATTCATGAATGGTGTTCATAAAGCCAGCACTGAAAAACAAATCTGCGCATTATGAAAGGGCAGTTTAAATTGTTATTTTTCATTCCAAATTGGAACTTAGGTCTGAATTATCATTTACTTGGAAATCTGTCCTGTTTTAAGCAGTGTTTTTGCCTTACTGTGATATAAGTAAGTGTAATCCTGAGAATAAGCCCCTCAGTGATGTTCTCCCTCCAGTCTGCTGCCGAGTGGTGTGCAGAGTTACAGTTGTTTACCAGCCTTATGATCCACTGCATACAAATTGAACACTGAAGTTTCTGGAGAGAGGCACAGGGTTGTGAACAGGGCTGTGGAGCTAAGCATCCATATACTTGCAATAAGGAATCTCAGATGAAGTATACATGCAATACAGTTCAGCAAATCCTACTGGATCGCAGACCATTCGCTGTTCTCTTTTACTATTTCTGTCAGGCTGACCTGGAACTCTCAGACCTCCCACAGTGGCATCCGCCCACAGTAACACCCTCCCACAGTAGTCCTCCCACAGTAGTCCTCCCACGATAGCACCCTCCCACAGTAGTCCTCCCACAGTAGCACCCTCCCACAGTAGTCCTCCAACAGTAGCATCCTCCCACAGTAGTCCTCCCACAGTAGCATCCTCCCACGGTGGTCCTCCCACGATAGCACCCTTCCACAGTGGTCCTCCCACAGTAGTCCTCCCATGGTAGCACCCTCCCACAGTAGTCCTCCCATGGTAGCATCCTCCCACAGTAGTCCTCCCATGGTAGCATCCTCCCATGGTAGCATCTTCCCACAGTAGTCCTCTGACAGTAGCATCTGAGTGGTGAGAGTGGTAAACATGTTTCTCCTTGCCCAGTTCTGTGACACAATAAAACCTACACTCTTAACTAAGGAAAGAATTTATTCTGTATATAGTATATTTTAAGGTTGAGGAATAAAATGGTGTTTGCAGACACTAAGTGTGGTGATGCATTCTATAATCTCAGCATTTAGGAAGTGGAGACAGAATCAAAAGTTCAAGGCAAGCCATGTAAATGGTTTAGAGGAGAATTAACTTTATCTTAGCATTTTAATTTCAAAACAAAAAATAAATACCATATATTGGGCACTTGAACTACACTAGATATGTTTCAGACATGTTCATTTAATGTTTATAACCCCATAAAATAAGAAATAATGTTCTTCCCATTCAAGCTATGAATAAAGCAAACCTTAGAGAGTCTTTTGTAAAGCTGATAGCCAGGCTAGAACTTGAGTATGGAACCTCTCCTGCTGCGCTCTCTGCACCTCATTGCTGACCGGGTACCTTTCTGTCTCCGCCCTTTCTTCCTGTATCCTTTCTTCGCTTTCACTGCCAGCTACAGAACTAACCTGGCGACACATCAGATGGCACAAAAGTATCCCTAGGGAGTGAAAGGAGCCTTAATCACACCATCACCATGTCCCACTCCATCACCATGTTCCCTCTGCTGCCCACCGTTTTCCTGTCTCCCCCAGTGGTGCAGTGGTATCTTCAGCAGTTACATGCTGTTTACTTTCTTCACTTTCAAGCTGTTCTAGATCACTCTCTTGACTTCTGGCATCTCGTCATCTTTGTTACTGTTTATATAAGTTTGCCTAATAAGCATCTTGGTGTTTGTCTTGCCTACAGTAGTTGAGATTACTGAAATGTTGAAATACTTCTATCTAGTTTTAGATTAAAAAGGGCAGTAGCTTTGTTCTTCCTGTGATCTTAAGTGATATTTTACTGCATCTGAATTTCTTACATTTTGTTTTAGTAGAATTCAATCATGGAATCTTTCTGTAAATTCATTATCCCTAAGGCCCTTTGCATGCCGTATGCCAGCCAGTCACTCTTAACATCTGCATCTCCATCCCTTCCCTGATCTCATGTGCTTTGACTATAGTGTCTCATGGAGACAGTAAGAAAACAACTGTGCAAGCTTTGCCAGCGTCTTTAATTTCTCTTTCCTGTACTCAACAACCTTGTACCTCCTATTGGTAGGCCCAGTTGGCACTTCCCCCTTCTAAAAATATCCCAGGTAAGCCTCTTCGTCTGCCAGTTACAGTGGGCTCTCTTCTCACCTCTGCTGTTGACCTTAGCTGATCCACACTCTCCATGTTGTAGCTGAACGCATCTTTTTGCAGTGTAAAGGTCTCAGCCAGATCTTCTCATAGTGTTCAGCAGCTTTCCCATTGTACTTAGAGTAAAAAACTCAGATCCCTGCCTGCTCTAAGAACCCAGTAATAATTGACTTTCTGTATCTCAAACTTCATCTCCTGACCTTTTTCTCTCAACACCCTATACTTAGATATATAAGCCTTCTTTATTCTCTTTAGAATGCCAAGCTTAGAGTCTAAGTTGAGCTTGCCCGATTTGGACCCCACTCCCCACTTTTGTGCCATTAAGTCAGTGTTTAAACATTGCTCCTAGGGGCTTTTTCCTGGCCCTCCACTCAGTCACCGTAGCATATCTTAGCTCTCTGCATAACCATTTCTGTAGCCTCCATGATTCCTCCCTGCGAGGCTGTAAGCTCCCCAAGGCAGGCTTAGTGCTGTGTCTGCCATATGCACAGGAGTGTTTGCCACAGACCTCAGTGCTCAGCACATTCATAGAGTGAATGAACAAAGGGAATGAATTCCTTTTCAAAGTGGCAGATTTCTGCAGTACTTAAATGTTCTAGTCATCTGATTAACAATAGTCTTAGCAGAACAGGAAAAAGAACAACTTCTGATTGGGGGGAGGGGTACTAAGTAGTTATTATAATGTCTCTTAGAAAGTAATAATAGTCTTGTCCCAACCCTGCCTTTTCTTTTCACTTACATAATGCAATATTTAAAAAATATTTTTTCCTCTTATACCTTTATTCAGATGCAAGATTGTCATGTATGTTCTTTATTTTTCTAGTAAAGCATAAGAGTTTTTTCTAGTATAAGAATTGTCTATAGCAACAGACAACTTAAATGCCAAAATAATGTATAATTAGGTCTATTCATTATCTTGCCACATGCTAAGTAGATGCTAAGGGTTTATTGCTACAGTAAAAGTCAGTGGTATATTTAAGCTTATTTTATGAAAATGTATTTTAAATTTTACAATTCTTTTTTGTCAGTAGCAAATTTATTGTGTAGAATTTATACTTCTGCCAAAGACTCCTATAAATGTATGTGCTCCCTCCCACTAACAACCCACAGGGCTCATTTTCTTTTTTAAAAAAACATTCCAGATGTATTCATTTTATTTTGTGTGTGTTTTGCCTGCATGTATGTCTGTGCACCACATGCATGTGTGGTGGTACCTTTGAAGGTCAGAAGAAGGAACTGGATCCCGTAGATCTGGAGTTACAGATGGTTGTGAGCTACCATCTGGGTGCTGGAGACTGAACTAGGCTCTCTGCAAGAACAACCAGTGCTCTTAACCACTGCACCACTTCCTTAGCCCCACACACACATTTAATTTATTATTTTTAATTATGCACACATAAGTGCACTGCCCACAGAGGCCGGAAGAGGGCATATGATGACTTGGAGCTGGGATTACAGGCAGTTGTAAGCTACCTAGTGTGAGTGCTGAGACACAAACTTGAGTCCTCTGGAAGACAGTACACATTCTTCGCCATTGAGCCATCTCTTTGTCCCCTTTGTCTTTATCATTTTTGATAGTTATTAAAAATGAATGTCTTTAAAAGCCAGATTTCTTCCTTTTCTACTGTCTTCTGAAGACCCTGGGTGAGAAATTAGTAACCAGCAATGTGTGTCAGTGCTTTGTAACTGGTTGGCACTGTGTGGGGCTGGGAATGTCACTGGTTTGCCCCAAATGACAGTGATGACAGCAGCTATTTCTAATGGTTCTTCTTCTTGTTTTCAAGATCCTTTTTCTAACTTGTGGCTTTTCTTCTCATTTTCAAGATCCTTTTGCCACTGTTCCCCTCCCCTGGTTGATTAGACCTTCTGTAGACTTTTTTTCATAAATATATAACAGTGCGATATTGAGGGCTCCCAACTAGTAGCTCAGTAGCCAACTCTAATTATATGAAATCTGATATATTTATACTCCAAAGTTCTCTAACTATTAGATGCCAGTGACAAACAGCAGAGCCTGAGAGCAGCAGAAATGGTTAGAGAAAAGCACACTCCAAGGCTAAGAGTCTTTTGGGGAAACAGTAATTCTTTCCGTACTTTATAACTAAAGCGTGTTTATATAGTCTCAAACTATGTAAGCAAGTTGAAATTAAAATCATTTTATCCTTTTCCCCTCATCTTCCTGAGAATGGAAAACTTAATGGAAGTCCCAGGATCTGAGTGTAGCCCAGGAGTTTGTCAGTTTGCGAAACTGATGTAGAAAATGGCATGTGTGAGCTGATGGAGGGGCTGTGCGTGGTCCCCACAAACACGGTCCCGGAGTCTTGGTTATGCTCCTCAGATCACCTGTCTCATTTCACCCCCTCCATTCTTAGCAGATCACTGAACCTCCTGTTAAGGCTTAACTTCATTAGTGCTTTCCTGCCTTTTCAACCCAAATCCAAATCTGTCTATACCTTGCTTTATTTTTATTATCTTTTGTTGCCTGTTATTCTTGCTCTCAGAACCAAGAAAAAATTTTTATTGGAAATGCCAAAAGAATTCAGAGAAGAAAGGATAATTTTTCTACCAATAATGCTAAGCTATTATAATAGCTGGAAAGCCATATGTAAATCAAAACAAAAATCTATAAGTCTGTCTAATGGTATCATATATAAAAACTTATAACAGATGGATTATTGGCCTAAATTAAGAACAAAAAGATAAAACTTGTGTTTATAACTTTGATCTGATAACATTTTTTAGATGCTAAAAGTCATTAAAGAAAAATTGATACTGTACTTCATCAAATTTCAGACTTTATGTAATTAGACACTTGAGAGAACATAAAACAAGCCCCTAACTGGGAGTAAAATCACCTCTCTGCCAAGGACTTGATCTATGACTGTAAGAGCGTTTAGAACCATAAGCCAGCTTTTAAATAAACCAATGTATCAAACATATTCCACAAGAAAAGAACTTATACATAACCTACACATAATAAACACATGAAAGTGTTCAGTGTCATCAGATATCAAAATAGAAGCACCCAAGTCCTCTGGCAAGGCTGTCTTTACTGTGGATAACTGGGAACGCTCTCACATTTATGGATAACCAAGAACACTCTCACATTGGTAGATGATAACCAGAGACCACTCTTAACATTTGTGGTATAAATACGCAGCAATGTGACCACTTGGAAAGAAGTTGGCAGTTTCTGAAAAGTTAGTTATGAGCTTGATTGAGCAGTTCTACTCCCATTTATCTACTCAGGACTGAACTACATTTGCACAAAGATTCGTGCTAAGATGTTCTAGTGTCATGATTCCTCATAGCCTCAGACTGCACGTGGATACCATCTCCTGCCCAGATACTATGAAGGGGGAACAAATTGGCACTATCCATGCAACAGAATACTACCCAGACATCAAAAGAAAAAAACTGATAGTATAGTATAGATAAACTAAAAGCTAATGTTAACTGAAAGAAGACAGATGTGTAGATTGCATACCACATAATTATGTTTGAGATTTCCCATGAAGACAAAGTGTAGAGACACAGCCGAGATCAGTGGGTGTCGGGGCTAGACATGGAGGGAGGGACTGACTGCAGGTAGTGCACTGAGGAAGTATTGTGTTGATGAAAATGCTGTAAAACTTGATGCTGTAAGTGGACTTAACCTCATTGAAAGAAAACAGACTGAGTTGTTCACATGGCTTCTTGCTCACCGTAGCTCCTCCTTCACAGAGGCTCTTCTCCCCCTACTTTTTTTTACATCACCTTAACTATTGAAAGCCCTTTTTAAAAGTTCTGCTTCCTCTTTGAGCTTGTTGCCTTTTAAGTCTTCTTTAGAACACAGATTGGAAATCTGAAAATGGGTCTGAGATCCAGCTCTTTTCACACTGAGTGGCACTGGATGAGCCTCTGAACAGCAGTCTCGAGATCTGTGGGGCAGGTAGAATAACAACAGGCTCTCTTGGGATGTCATGAATATCGAATGCAACTATATATTTGAATCATTCAATAAATGCTAGCCGACTGCTTATTGCCTTTTTAAAAGGAGCATTAACCGCAGAGCAACAAATAGAAGGAAGTCCTGGTGTTTTAGAGCAGTCAGCTAGAATCAGAGTGGATGAAATATACTAGAGCTCTGCCACCTTCTACCTGTGTGAACATTGTTGAGTCACCAAGGCTCCACGTTCGTTAGCTCAAACCCATCTTCATTTGAGATTTTTAACAGTTTTCACATGAGGCTATGTTAGTCTTTGTAAAGGTTGAACACGGTGGCTGACGTAATGCTCACTACGTGCTTTGTGTCAAGTCCTTGGCTAGAACTTAGTGCCCTTCAGACCTTTCTGAGCTGACTTTAAACCCATAGCTGTCCCTTCTTGTGGATGAATCTTTTGTCCTTTTCCAGCCATCTTGTTGTGAGGTTTTGAAATTGGCGTGGTGGCAGTACACTTGATTATCACAAGTGTATTGCACTCAGGGCAGCAAAGGTTCAAGGGAAAGGATCTAATTGGATGTCAGTCAGGGAAGGGAATCACATTGTTCTAGCACCAATGTGTTAGCTTCTTTAAGAAAAAATTAACATTATCTGTGATTTAACAGTACTTCAGTGTTCAAACAATGCTTAACTCTTGGGAGTTCCCTAGAGAGAGATGGCTTTCTCGAATCTCTCCCAGAACCTGAGAATTTAAGGATTTTTCTCCACGGTGTGGCCTCACACAGAAAGACCAGATAAAAGCTTTTGAAGTGAGTGAATGTGTGCACAAGTTCGTGTTTTCTAATGTTCCTCAGCTACCCCAGATGGCTCTGCTGCAATCCTGTGGTAAACAGAATAACAACAAATTGTAGTCTGAGACTCAGCCGATACAGCACACAGCCCCAAGTGTGAGTCCCACCATACGGTGGGGAGAGCAATGTCTCAGTGAGAGCCATGCATGGGAGAGAAGGAAGAACATGAGCTCTCTGTGACGTCTGCTCAGTTGGACTGTGAGCCTAACACTGCTCTAAATACAACAGACTGCAGGCACAACTCATGGAGGCTGGGCATAGGGGTGCAGCCTGTCATTTAACCCAGGAGATGAGACAGGAGAATCATGAGCCTGAGGCTCCCCTGGGTAGTATGGCAAGGCCTTATCTCAAAACAGCAACAAAAAGCTAATGTGTTCATTTCCATTTTTGGGTTCTTGCATTCTTGCCCTTGGGTGGGTATCAAATAACAATGTAGGTCTTCAGAGAATGTGTAACTATCAGAGAAATAGACATCTTTTGGTTGAACTCTTAAAGCATTAGCTCTTACTGAGTAGCGTTTGGGAAATGTTTGTCTCAGGCTTTGCTGGTAGAAAGGGTAAGCCAGGAATTAAAGAATGATTACATAAAGTAAATAAAGATTAATGAAACAATAATAAAAGACATGGCAATGTGCACTCTTAATTCCACTGTCAGAAGATTGAGCAGGCAGGCACAAAGTCACAGCCTGCTTGGGCTGCCATAGTGCAACCTTGTCTCAAAAAAAAATAAAATAAAATAAAAGACCTGAATACAGCAAACAATTAGATTAATGTATAGAAGAGAGGACGGGAAGTGGTGTGGAGAGATTTAAAGGGTGAAATGAGAAGAGCAGGACTGTGCCCATGTTCTCTGAGTTGCTGCTTCTTCACCTGTCTCTTTCTCCTGTGTGTATTTGCTTCTTTTTTGGAATTGACTTCTTCACTCCTCATTATAAGCATAGCCCGACTTCTGTTGCTCAGAGTGTAGGATGCTTGCTGTCTGCTTCCAGATTCCTCAGATTAATTAGCTTTTTTCTCTTCCTAGTGTTGACACCATCTTTGTTCATGTAGCCAGTGTTCAAGTCCAGTATGGAGAGAATATCTTCAGAATACCCTTAGTGTTCATCTAGGCATTTTAGAACTTTACACCTACAAAAACCCAAGTAATTTCCCTCATCAGAATGCTTCCTGCATTCCCTCTAGACTTCCCATCTGTTGTGTGGCTCTTGGTACCTGCTTTTATCCATTTTATCCCTTGTTCTTTCTCTCCCTAAGCTTTTTCTCTAAAGATGGAACGTTCTGTAGCATGTAGTGCCCACAGACCTAGCTCTCAAGCTCCTTGGCGGTCAGAATGCTGAAGAAACTGTTTTGTCGGTAGTTTTCTTTGAACTTAACAAAGTTCAGTTTTCAATTTGCAAAGTTACATTCTCCCTAGGAAAGTGTTGAAGCTAATTGTGATTCCATACACTTTTTTCTCTGTGGTCCTCTCCCAGCCCTCAGTCTGGCGGTTGAAATCAGGGCCTTGCAGAAGCTAGCAAGCACTCTATCCAAGCAATGCCTTTAGTCCTTGATTTTTTTTTAATTATTTCAAATTATGTGCATATATGACTGTGCCAATATGTGCATTTGACTGTGGGGGCCCATGGAGATCTGTAAATGGAGTTAGAGGCAGTTTGGGAGACTCCCAACATGTGCGCTGGGAACCAAACTGTTCCTCTACAAGAATGACACATGCTATTAACTACTGAGCTACTCACCATCCTCCCCACCCCATCTCCCTACCCCTTTTTTTTAATGATAGGATTTCCTTATGTAGCTTTTGCTGGTGTTGAACTTGCTCTACAGCCAAGAATGGCTCAATTTCACAATCTTCTCTGTCTTCTTAGTGCTGGGATTATAGGGTAATATTTCAATTTTTGTGATTTTAAGACGAAAATGACACTGGTTAGCATATGTGCCCATTTGATGATAGAATTAGCTTTGCTCCATCAGAGGCTTGCTGCCTTCACTGTGTGCATGTTAAGTGTGCAGACACTTCCTACAGATACTTCTGGTTCTTGCTTGTCTGTGCAGAGAGAAAGCGGGAAGTGGGTATGAAAGAGTTGTGTGGTTGGGTTTCACTGAACTGCATGCCAGGTCTCTTCATGGAGGTTGAAATGCAACAGTGATAAATCTCCAGCATCCTAAAGTTCATGGCTGTTGCTAAAGCTTACCCAGCAAACCAAAGCAAATTATTTATGTTCTAATATAAGTATATATGTGTGAACTCATGGTTTTCTAGGATATTCATAAAACTTATTCTTTAAAATATGCAGTTTTGCTTGGATTGGTGGCATATACCTTTAATCCCAGCAGTGATTGGGGCAGAACTCTCTCAGCCAGGGCTACAGAGTGAGACCTGTATTCAATCTCAGTCAATCTCTCTCCCTCTCTCTCTCTGTCTCTCTCTCTCTCTCTCTCTGTCTCTCTCTCTCTCTCTCTCACACACACACACACACACATTCTCTCTGTCTCTGTCTCTCTCACACACACATTCTTTCTCTCATATACACACACACCCAAATTTTAAAAGATTCCATTTCCTACACTTAGCAACATTTGGGTCACGCCTGCTGTTGTGTAACATCATGTATAGTCTATTACATAATCTGTAGGTTAGAAAAATCAGCTTTAATTTGAGGATAGCAAACAATGACGCAAATGTATAGCAGTGTTTCAGCTCACTGCTGCTTACGCAGGAAGAATTAAATACCTCTGTAGAGAAAACTAAAGAAACAGCCAAGCTGCATGTGCATAGGATTGAAAATAAAGAGCAGGCAGGAAGATGAAAGCAAGCACCACCTAGTTCATGGATCATGTGACCTGACAGGTGGGCAGGAAGACAGGTGAAAAGTGAAATGGATTTTAGTTTATTGGCTTTATCAGTGCTTGTTTTTACATTTGGAGGGGTCACACTTTAAAATTCCTGTTTATTCCAGCATATTGGCACGCTGTGTTGACAGTTAAGTCTTGACACCTGGGGCTGAGAATTCGACAGCCAATAAGAGGGTTGCTGCGCTTGCAGAGGACCCAGTTCAACGCACATAGATGTGTGTCGGTTCAGTTCCAGGGAGATTTAAGCCTCTCCTCCACAACCAGGACTCATACGTACAGACCCACACACAAACAAATCATTAAAAAGAAAATAAGTCTTTAAAAAATATAGCATAAGTGTGTGTTTTAGTAAAAAAAAAAATAAGTCTTTAAAAAATAAGATCTTTAAGTGAGTCTTTTAAAAAGCATAGAGTATGTTTTAACAAAAGTATAGAAATGGTTCTTGTCTCATCGAGGTAAATGAAGCACCAAAACCATGAAGTTAAAATCCAGCCAGTTACCATTTGGCAGCTGTGCGTGGTGATTACAGTTGATGATCTTAGATGTGCAGCTCTGAGTTTGTTTGGAAGTAGGTCATGGCATGCTGAGATACCAAGTCATTTAAGTTAGATACCGAGCATGCTCCAAAAGAAGGACCTGCTCCGGAAGATTGCAGTGTGTTTCAGCTTCTCCTGGTGGAAAGAGCAGGAGGAAGAGCACAGTGCCATCCTGTCAGAAAGCAGAAGCCTGAGCTGAAGAGCAGAACTTCATTGGCAAAGGGCTGTTTGGTGAGCGAATGGTTTACTCTGCTTTGTCTATTCCCAGCAGGCTATGCCTTTACTTACATTTGCAGCTCGTTTGGGCTTAGCCAAACTGTGTGTAGCTAGTGACTTAGCTAAGCCTTGGAGAAAATTGCCCTGTACTCTAAATCTCATCCTTTGTAAATACTGCCAATGCCTTTTTGAGGTGACAAGCTCACAAACTGCTATGATAATACTTGTCCGAGCCTTCCACAGATCTCCTTGCTCCTTGTGCTGAATAATGCTGGCAGGATTGTGTGCCGAGAGATCAGGATTGTTCTGTTCAGACAGTCTAGCATTCTTGTAATTCACTGTTCTTGTATTATTGTGAATCACGACTTTTGCCTTTACTATTTTATATTGTATTTGCTAAAGTAATAGCTAAGACCTATTTAGCAGAAGATCAATTATTGAAGGAAAATAAAAGGGTGTGTTATAGTAATGTACATTTTAACTAGGTGGTTCAGAAATTAAAGTTCACTTTGCAATACAGCTAGTCATTTAAAATAATCTAAAGTGAAATGAAAACGGCAGCACATTGTAGAATGTGCTACATTTCCATACCCATGTTTGGAACCAGTTCTGTTTTTAGCTATTGCATTAACTGTGGAAGTGTTTGGAACAACGTTTTGCTGTTTTTAGTTCTTTAAATTCACTATCATGCTTGCTAGAAAGATAATCTTAAATATCTTTCTTTTTTTAATCCAAAATGTTTTAGTATGACCTTAAAAGATGGATGCTTTACATTTTTTACATATTTTGCTCTTAAGACACCAAGTAATATTTATAATATTATATTACTGTTTTTAATGTACATTAGGCTTTACTATCTGGAATAGATACAGTTGACAGCCAAGCTTCCTGGTATTCTTGAGATTAAAATTGCATCTCTGTGCTTGGGATAAGTGCTATAGTTTTTGAAGATTTTGAGAAAAAGCATAAAATTACCATATATCATTCCTTGGGGAAAAATTGTGTTGTACATACAAATGTCAGGTAGGGAATTTGAGGCTTCAAAGGTACTTTGAAGAGCTCTAGAAAGAATTTGTGGATAGAGAACACTGAAAGGTTAGTGCCTCCACGTGCCAGGCAATTATGTGATGCTTTCCTAAAATAGCTTTATTTTTATCAACGGCCCCCACTATGCCATTTTCCAGGATTGGCACATGGGAAGGACGTGGGTGTACATTTAAGCTAAGAAATCTATAAAGAGGAGTTTAGCAGTTAGACATGGGGCTGGGTGGAGGAAATCTGTCCCATTCCTCAACAGTCTTCCCCCATGACCTTGGGCATCACAGATATCATTTGTCTGCACTTATTTTTAGTGTAAGACTTTGCTATGTAAACAGCAAGTTTTTTAAGGTGTCTAAGTGTTTGTTTTCTGGACTGTGCCTGGATGTAGGGCCATAACACACAGCTGCTGTGAGACACTAGCTAGCTCTGCTTTTATGTATTTTTGCTGTCTTCTTTTTTCTAAGTATTTCAGATGAACAAAATGTGTAAAGCTCTGTTGATTTGTTAGTTTGTATACCTAGTCCTATTTGCCTCTCGTCACAGAGCATGATGGCTCTTCAGTGTAGGAGATGGCAAAAGACTTGCTTTTTCTAAGCACATGAAACAGTGGGGACAAAGCAAGGAGAGGAACGTAGAAACACAGTTGCCGATTTCAAAGGTTGTTGGTTTAAAGAGGAAGCATAAATCTGCTCATGGCCAAGTCAGTGCGTTCATCTCCCCTAAGGGGCACCAACTTAACAGCCTTCGTGAGACTCACCAGTGCTGGAAGCTCTGAGTAGTACTGCATGATGATGAGCCCTGTGGTCAAGTCAGTTTGAAAAAAGCAAGCTATCAAGGCCTTTTATACAGTGTAACCTTTTCCGTCCTGCTCGGGAACTTAATTTCTCCTGGAATATAGTTTGCTTTGAAAAGAAAAACTGTACAAGCCATTTAACGTTTGGCAGATGTTCTGATAATCCAAGCAGGAACTCCACTCAGTATGGAGATGAGTGAAGAGTTCCAAGGTGAGATGCATGCACAGTGAGCCTTGGCTAACAGGGCCAGTGATGCACTAAAACTGCTTTCCCGAAAGATGTGCACTACCCAGCCCAAGGTCTGTGCAAAACCACATTGCTTTTGGAAGCCAGTTGGAAATATAGACAACAAGTACAGGTCAAGGGTGTACTATGAAATAATGACAAGTGAAGATTTTTATAATTCCTACAAGTTTCTGTTGGTCCTCTTAGTCATTCATAGTCAGATACGGTGAGTGTGCCTGTAATCCAGTACTCAGAAGGCAGAGGCAGGAGTGCCTGGTACTCCAGGCCAGCCTGGGCTGTATCTAGCTGGATTCTGTCTTTTGAGGGAAAAAGAATATAAATTATTCCTGTGAAAAACAAACTTTCAGAAGATGTCATTTGGAATAAGAAGTAATTGGCTTTTGTGATCTGGTAGACTTGGCTTCATCTATTTTCTGCCATTTGTAACTTCATGCAGATATCATCAGTTCACCGGTCTCTCTTGTTTTTTTTTCAGCTGTGAACAGAAATGTCAATAATTTATCAATATGTGAGAATCAGATTTTATATTTTAGACTTGTGTTTGTAGCAAAAAAAAGGTGATTAAATACATATTATCTTAGTTTCCTTTCCAATTACATAATTAAAAATTATTGCCTATCTTATTAAAAAGAAAAATGGTCTTCTTTAAACTTATTAAAAGTGGTCTCAGCCTGGCTGTGGTGGTGTACTCCTTTAATCCCGGCAGAGACAGAGGAGAGGCAGACAGCCTGGTCTACAGAGTGAGTTCTAGGACAGCCAGAGTTACAACAGAGAAACCCTGTCTCAGGAAAAACAAACAAACAAAAAAGTCTCACAAAAGCATATTTATTTATTTATTTAAAAATTATTTGTGTATTTTATATTTATGAGTGCTCTAGCTGCATATACACCTGCATGCCAGAAGAGAGCACTGGATCCCATTATAGATGATTATGAGCCACCATGTGGTTGCTGGGAGTTGAACTTAGCAGCCAGTGCTCTTAACCACTGAGCCATCTCTCTATCCTCTAGCATACTGATATATAAATGACAGTATACTTAGGGTGTTTCATTTTATTAGATTTAAATATGTGTATGAGTGTTTTGGGCAAATGTATGTTTGTGCACTTGAGGAATAAAAGAGGATGTGGAATCTCCTTGAAGAGGAGTTAAGAATGGGTGCGAGCTGACATTGGGTGCAGGGAATCAAACCTGGGTCTTCTGCAAGAGCAAGTGTTTTTAATTACTAAGCCATCTCTCCATCTCCTACTTAGGTTATTTTAATAATAATATAGTCCCCCCAAAAAGAAAAAGAAACGGAATATGTACAGGATAATGTTGGAAAGAGTCTTCATTTTTAAATAAAGCCAGCTTTATTTTGAACCGTTTCTTACGAGTTTCTATTTTCCATTTTTCACTTTTATTATTTGCTTTTGAGATAGAATCTTATATAGCCAAGGATAGCCTCGAACTCTTGATCCTCCTGTATCTCCCTTCTAAGTGCTAGAACTAAAATCAGGCCTGGTTCTATGATAACTTTTTAGGGTGGAAACTAAACACCTATGCACTCTCACTATGATCTGCACAATAAGAACATTAAAAAGACTTTTGACTAAATTTCACTCAGATTTAGCCAGGTGTTATGATGCATACCTGTAATCCCGTCACTTGGGAGGCAGGGGGATCAGGAGTTCAAGATTATCCTTAATTGTATAACAACTTCAAGACCAGCCTGGGCTACGTGAGACCCTGTTTTTAAAATTAAACTTAAAAAAAAACAATTTTTAAAGATTATTTTTACTATTTTTAATTATCTGTATGCGTCTATGCACATGAGTACAGCTACCCACAGACGACAGGGGTGCCAGATGGTGCTCCCCTGGAGCTGGAGTTGCAGATGGGAATTGAACTCAGATCCTCTGGAAGAGCAATAGTGTACTTAGCCATTGAGCCATCTCTCCAGCTCCCAGCTTTTTTTTTTTTAACCCAGATGTTTAGTCTTACTATAAAAGCTATGTATGAATTCCTCAACTAGTTGAACAGAACAGGCCAGTGTGTGGTTAGCATTCACTAAATGTGGATTCGTTTGGTTCCATTTTGTTTGGGGCAGGGTTGGAAGCCAGGATTTGGCACATGTTGGCAAAGCTCTCTACCATTAATGTACATTGAATTAAAATTTTTGCTTTATGTTTTCAATCCATATCAACAAATAACTCCATTTAAAAGTTTTTATTTTCTTGGAAGAGATTGTTCTCTCTTTTTGTGAGATTGCTGTTCTTTTGAAACAACAATAAAACTATTAAGAATTAAACTGAGATTATTAGACACTGTTATGTAATTTAATTCTTTGTAATTATTTGTATCAAGTAAGCTCTATGGTTCATGAATGAGAATCCTCAGGATATCTCTTAAATAGCAAAGTTGTTCAGTTTTCAGATTGGCAAAGAATACATCAAATAGTGTCTTTACTTCTAAATTCCTACACTTTGTCTTCTCCCTGGTATATTTTTTCTAACAATGGCTTTTTGACAAATTTAGGGTGGTTCAACTGACTTGATATAAAAGTAATTTTAATGAGTTCTCAGGGGTATGAATGACTTAAGATATGTGTCTTAGTCAGTATTTTATTGCTGAGAAGAGACACCATGACCACAGCAACTCTTATAAAAGAAAGCATTTAATTGGGGCTGCTCACAGTTTCAGAGGTTTAGTCCATTATCATCATGGCAGAGAGCGTGATGGTACAGACAGACATGGTGCTGGAGAAGTTGAGAGTTCTACATCCAGATCTGCAGACAGCAGAGATACTGGGAAGAGAGATACTGGGCCTGGCTTGAGCTTTTGAAACCTCAAACCCACCCCCAGTGAAACACTTCCTCCAATAAGGCCACACCTATTTCAATAAGGCCACATCTCCTAATCCCTCCCAAGTGGTGCAGCTATCTGACAACTATGCATTCAAACATATGAGCCTATGTGGGCCATTCTTATTCACACTACCACAATAGGTTTTTCAGGAGTATGTGATTCTTACCTCAGCTGTTCTCAACCTGTGGGTCGCAACCCCTTTGGAGTTGAATGACAATTTCACAGGGTTCTTCTAAGACCATCCGCATATCAGATATTTACATTACAGTTCATAACAGCAGCAAAATTACAGTTATGATGTAGCAACGAAAATAATTTTATGATTGGGGTGACCACAACATGAGGAACTGTATTAAAGGGTTGCAACATTAGGAAGGTTGAGAACCACTGGCTTAGCTTAACCTAACTTTAGTTAAGCTAGTAACAGATGTCTTCTAACCACAGAGAAAATGCATATGCAGCTTAACCTCAATCTGGAAGGGCCTCAAAGTTTTGATGGAGCCCTTTAGTTGACCAGCTTCTTATAATTGTAGCTCTTTAGTGGTTTTCTGTCTGGATTTCTATTTACTTTGTTTTTCCAAGAACTCTTTTGCATTATAGCTGTTTCACCATTTCTTTTAAGGTTATTTTGATATTCTTCACATTTTTGTTCTCTCATATCTAAAGATGCTAACAACTGTCATGTATGAATCCTTTAGTAAGCCGAATGCTGTGGTCAAATGTGGTTTGAGTGTGTTCCCCATTCATGTGCTAGGTAGAAGCTTTGGTCCCACAGTGGAGGATGTTGGGGTGGTAAATCTTTTAGAGGTGAGGACTAATGGATGATTGGTTAGACTGTCTCTGGTTTGGACTCTGGCACAAGAGTAGCTGATGTAGTGGCCCCCGAATTTCTCACTTTCTGTGTTGCCATGTGATCTCTCTCTCCCACCATTGTAATGTTGATTGCTTGGAAGTCCTCATCAGTGGCCAACCAGATGGGGTGCTTTGGACTCTCAGTTTCTGAAACACTAAGCCAAATAAATCTATTTTCTTTATGTTCTTCTCAACCTTTGGTGTTTTGCTACAGAAATAGAAAACAGAATGTTTACTACATGTGTGAGTTTGGTTCCACGGAATTCCCTCCTAACATTCTCAGCTGTGTATGAGCTTGCTTCCTTAGGAGTCGTCACCCTGAGTGCTTACAAGTGAGGACCAGGGCTGACGAGATGGCCAGCAGGTAAGCCACTTGCTGCACAAGCCTGGCCCCCAGCTTTGATCCTTGCACCCACAGAAAGGTGGAAGGAGAGAAGCGACTCCAGAAAGTAGTCCGCTAACCTCCACATGTGTGCATGGCCGCCCTCCAGCACTGTACTAATAGTAATAAAGTTTAGAGACAACAAAGTAAAAGCAGCAATAGTGACAGCAACCTTCTCCTTTGGCTTTTAGTTTTTGAGAGTCTCAAGTTACCCAGGCTATGGAGCTAAAGGTGACCACAAGCTACAGATCCTCCTGCCTCCAGCAATTCTGGGATTGTGGGCATTCAGAAACTTCCTTTCTTTTCAGATAGACATCTCATTCTCCTGCCTCTCCTCTGTTATTAGAATAAAATAGACTATCTCAGATTCTGTAGTGTCTGGAGTAACTGTTTCATATGACTAGCTCTTGGCACGCTTCCTTATACATCTGTCACAAGTTTTCATTGGAGTCTAGCCTTTAAAATGGTTTGAATTGGGAGTTGGAGAAATAGCTAAGTGGTTAAGAGCACTGGCTGCTCTTGCAAGAGAACCTGGATTTAATTGTCGGCACCAACATGGTGGTTCCCAACCAAAGGCCTCCAAATGTACCAGGTATGCACATGGCACATAGGTATTCATGCAGGCAACACATCCAGTTTTCATAAAATGGTCGGAATTGCAGCATATATGAATAATAATATTTCATAACAATAATAGTATTGCAGCATTATCCTTAGTAGTGCTTCAACCAAATGTGTGCACCCTCCTTTTACTATAATTGTGAGGGCTTAACCTTTTTTCTTATGATATATGATTTCTTCTCTGATGCCCTGAATGATGATAGGTTGAAGAATAGCCTTTATTCTCATGTTTACTATAATCTTAAGCCTTCTGCCTCATCAGCGGCATATCTGTTGGCTGCTCTAATCTACTCATGCACTTCAGTGACTTTTTGTTCAGTTTTCTTGAGAAACTAGTAGTTTGATTTAGTTGCAGCTTGGCTTGTATTTTGACTGTTAATTATGAAATCTAACTTAAGTAGCAATTTTCCTTGCTTTTTGCCTATTGACTTGTATGCTCTCCAGTCCTCATTTACGTTGAGAAGAAGTATACAAATATTAATAGATCTGTGGCCAAGACCTCTTGTCCTTAACTGCTTTGGGGCTATAGGTGGGCTGTTTGCCATACCTCAATCTGTGAGCACTGAAGGTTGGGCTTATTTGCTAAATGCTACTCTTCCTGAGTGGAAGAGTAGCATTTAGCAAATGGAAATGGATCAGGTTTCTTATTAAGTTTGATATCTTGATGGCTTATTAGCCACATCTGTCCAAAAGTAGCATGTTAGATACTGAATGTGCAATCCAGCAAACCTGTAATAAAAACAAATACATGTCCTAGCAAAATCTTTTTAAAAATATTCTCAGATTTCTAATATTTTTCAAATATAAATTGAAAATATTTTGGGTGCTGGATAGGTGTTTCAGCGGGTAAGAGAGCTTGTTATGCAAGCATGAGGACCTGAATTCAAATGCATGTACCTAGAAAGCTAGACGTGGCTGCTTGTGCCTATAATCCCAGCACCTCCTGACCAGCCAGCGTATCTGAAAGTGTAAGCCTCCAGTTCAGTGAGAGACCCTGTCTTAAAGCAACAAGGTAGAGAGAGCTTGGTGTGGTTTCTGCACAGGCACTGCCACATATGCATATACC
Organism: Cricetomys ansorgei; assembly: GCA_026225945.1. Taxonomy (NCBI): domain Eukaryota; kingdom Metazoa; phylum Chordata; class Mammalia; order Rodentia; family Nesomyidae; genus Cricetomys; species Cricetomys ansorgei. The sequence continues at coordinate 7,023,493 of JAMJFZ010002307.1, read as the reverse complement.
ACATACACACACAAATAGAATAAGAAGATGGATTAACTCTACTTTGCAAAGATATAGGGCCACAGATCTTGAACACTGGGTCTATGACTGAATACCAGAAAAATGCCCCCCGAATGTCATGTAGCTTAGAAGAGTTTCCATGGAAAAAGTTCAAGGTTAGTTCAAGAAGATCAAGTGTCACTATCTTGTTGGAGCGGTGTCATCTTGGTGGCCGTCTGATAGAAGCTGTGTTTTGTCAGGCACAGATCTTGGACTTTTTGTTTCCTTGCCTAGATAAACTATGATATTTTTCCTTTGTCTATTAAAAAACAGATATATCTTAGATAAAACCATTAATTTTCTTTGGTGCTGTACTTTTTTCTTGAGAAAATCTCCGAAATATATAGGTCAGTGAGAAAATATGATCTGTCCACTAAAGGCAGTTTTATAAATTTATCAGAAACCTTTATTTTTAGGGCAAGGTGCTAATGGAAAGAAGGGAGGGTGAGAGGAAGAGGGAGAGAGATGGTAGTTAACATCTAGCTAGCTGTGTGTTTGGGAAATGGATACCCGAATCTTAGAAAATGGGGCCATAGCCTTCCCATGTAAACAAATATGAATTTTAGGGCAAAGAACAGTAAAGTTGGCAGTCAGTTAGCACAGATTCTTCCTTAGTGACCACCACATCCTTCATTTGTAGTGCTTTTTTTCTCTGCTTCACTAAGAGCTAAGAATTAATGATTTGGGGACAACTAAGAATATATTTTGCCCTCCCAGAGGAAGTTGAAGTAAGGTAGCAAACAGCTGTAAAATCTCCCAGCACTTGGATAGTTGAGGCAGGGAGGTTGTGGATTTGAGGCCAGTCTGCACTTCATAATGACACTGTCTGAAACAAATATGTGTAATAGAGCATTTTGATTTTGATTCGGTAACTAAGATGGTGATTTTAAAGAGTATCCAAGGTCAGTAGTACATCATGGATAGTGAGTTGCCATCTGGAGACTTGAAGGAAGTCATGTGTTCACACAATTACAGCCAAGATTTGAGTTCTTGAGCAGGTAACATGGCGTGCGGGGCAGCGATCGAGCAGATGGATTGAGAGTGAGAAGAGACTGAAAACAAGAGTAAAGGGCTGCTGCCAGGTGGTTAGAGCCCACCAAGGCCCCACAGTAGGCTCTGCTAGTCACCAAGGCCCCACAGTAGGCACTGCCGGTCACCAAGGCCCCACAGTAGGCGGTGCTGATCGGGTCAGCCAGCCTGGGGATGTGCTGCCTTTCATTTGAAGCAATCATGTTTTTTGCTGTTTTGTTTTTTTTTTCCTCAAATTTATTTGCTTACTGAAATCTATTTCTTTTGCAGTATTTGGCTTCTCCCGTCACTTTAAGCTTGTTAAAGGATTTTTTTACTGTGAAATATAAAGTGTTATGAGTTATAAATAATACAGAAGCAATAACGGCACACACACTTAGTCACTGTTTGGGTGTTTAGTGTTCTCTGGCATGAAGAGTAGCCAAGAAGATTCGGCCTTCGCTGTGTTGGCGGCCGAGATCTTGTTCATATGTGAGAGGGTGTGAGTTGTATAAGAGTCCTTTGGGTAACAGAACTTGCACCTTTATCCCCACCAGAAGCTTCAAGTTACATTTTTTTAATACATTAAATCATTTTTGTATTTGAAACCGTATCTTCATGGCCTCCTGAGAGCATGTCATTAAGTAAGCCACACAAAGGACCCACTCCCACTTCTTGAGTTACTTTAAAAATTTTAGCAGTTGTGAGCTATCGCTCAGCAGGTAAAGACACTTGCCCCGAAAGCCTGGTGATCCGAGTTCATTCTCTCAGACCCATATAATGGTAGAAGGAGAAAACCAGCTTCAATGTTTTCCTCTGACATCCACATATATGTCATGGCATACACAGTGAGCACACACGCACTGATTTTTAAAAAGTAAAATAAAATTAAAATTAAATCATTATAAAGAAATCTCAAGGCTACATTAGTGAAGCCCTGTTTCAAAAAGAAAAGTAATTAAAATAAATCTCATTTTTCAAAAAGTTTTAAAAATGTAATCACTATAACTAGGAAGTACTCAATAACTGCTGACATATAGGATGCAGCACACTGAGTTTGGTCATCTGGCAAAACTTGAGTTTTCGAAGGACAGATGATAATTTAACAATAATTTTTCAACTTACAAATAAAATGCATCAGAAAAGTTAGTATAGTGTTTGGTTTGGGCACAGTTTACATGTACTTATGGAATGTATTGTTTTGTGACAAGTTCCCATGTAGCACTGGATGGCTTACAACACGCATGGTAGCTGAATCTGGCTTTGAACTCTTGAATTCTTGGCTTATCATAAGAATTAGGATAGTGAGTGTGAGCCATCATGCCTAATTTACATTTGTTTATATATCTTTTTCTCTATAAAATATACAGCAAATCATGATGGCTTACATCTACAGTTACAGTACCCAGGACTGAGGCAGGAAGATCAACATGAATTCGAGACCAGTCTGAGTTCTATAGGGAGACCCTATCTTAAAACAACAGAAACAAAAAAACAGTATTGTCACTCAAGAACAGATAAGAATGAAACATGAAAGTCATTAGCATTGTAGCTTAAGTTCTCCCTGTTTCAGAAGAAGCCTGTTGGTTTGTCCAGAGAGAACACCTCGTGTGGGGTTTACCGAACATCAGTGGGGCAGTAGACAAGGGGTCTTTGGTGTTTTGCAGCAAATACGTAGGCTTTCTAAGGTGGGTCATAGAAGAAAAACTGTGAGGACAGACAGCATGGCCACACTCCAGTACAGACAGCCTCCTGAGTGTGAGGATTATAGGTATGCACCCACAACTGGTTACATGGTTAAAATGTATTGAGGTAAATCCTAAGTAGTCTAACAATCCCAGCAAAGCAGAGGCAGGCAGATCTCTGTGATTTTGAAGCCAGCTTGGTCTACATAGTGAGTTCTAGGACAGCCAGGGCTATGTAGAGAGACCCTGTCTCATAAAACCAAAAGAGACAAAAATACAGTCTAATACCGATTTACTTCTGCAAGCCTGTGATTCAGGGACAACTTCTGGAATTGGAGGAGGCGAAGGTGGGACATGGTATTTTCCCATCACATTTTATTCATATCCGAGCCCTGTCTTCTGTATCTGCTGCCACTGTCCACCTGCTGTGGTTCCTTTTAATACAACTTTTAATCATGTCCTGAGATGCTTCTCTCTTATCTTTTTTTTCTCTCTGAGAAAGTGTTGTCGAAGACTTTTTAAATACTGTCATTACAACTGTCATGCTGTTTTGATGGCATTCTACAATCATAGTAGCAAAACCAACGTGCACCAGTATCGCCTAAACTAAGTAAACACATTTCTGGTATCTGTTTTTGATCTTCAGTAGTGGCAAGGCTGAATAGTCCAATTCTGTGTTACAATTGTGACTTTTAAACTTAACTGTAGTCAACTGGTAAAATGATAGGAGAGATTCGTGGGGCTTTCTAGGCCCTTGGTTCTGTGCTCAAACTCCTACACTGTTCTTTATGCCAGGAAGATGATGGCAAGTAAGTGAATACAGCATTTAGAGAGCAGGTTTGACCGAAGCAGTAGATAAGCTCAATATGTGGAGTGAATGTGGGCTCTAGGGGCTTTCCAGGTAGACAGGATTTTATGTGTGATCTGTGAAGACCTTGGTGTGAGGCCTAGCACACAGTGGTCACTAAATTTTAATCATGGTTTGATGGTACTCTTACTGCTGTCATCGAACCTATTGTGTGAAAAGATGGGACTTTAAATCAAAGCATCTGTGTTTAAGGGCTATAATTAAAAATACTGCTTGGGGGGGCTGGAGAGATGACTCAGTAGTTAAGGGCACTGGCTATTCTTCCAGAGGTCCTGAGTTTGATTCCTAGCACTCATATGATGGTTTATAACGATCTATAACCATCTATAAATGCCATGAGATCTGATGCCCTCTTCTGGTGTGCAGATGTACTTGCAGACAAAATACCCACATACATAAATAAATTAAAAAACAAAAATAAAATTTTCAGTGCATGGGGAAATTTAGCAGTCAATCCAGAAACGCTTAGTGAGAGCTAAATAGCAGTTGGTAGAGTCTACAAATGTAAGGATTTCCAACTGTTAAAAACTGTAGATACCAAAAAAATAAGAGTCCGAGACTGATGTGACAGGCATGAGACTATTGATTGACCTTTAAGAACACAGTTTCAGTTGAATGATTGAGGTGGGCTCTAGAAGAGTTTGGCTGGAGAAAGATGGAAGAATACATTATCTGTTGTTATAACAAACTATCCCAAAACAAGTGTTTCTGTGCCTCAAGAGCTTGCTTTAGGACCAGCAAGATTAGCCTAAGCCTAGTCCTTATGAACCATGTGGTAGAGGGAAAAAACATGCTTCTACAAGTTGTCTCTGACCACCCCTCCCCAACCCCAAGTGCACCGTGGCAGGCGCGTGTGTGCACATACACACACACACACACACACACACACACACACACGCTAAACAGACAAACAAAAAACAAATAAATAATGTTTTTGAAAAAAGAAAGCCATGGATTACTCCAGTTTGGCTAGGTGTGATAGCCATTCTGATGAATAGTTGCTATGTGAAGTCCTGCCGCCCAACATGGGAAGAGAATGATTGTCAGGAGATCACCAGTTGGTGCCAGTTACTTCAGTAAGCCAAAATGGAAGACAATTTGTCAAGACTTGAGACTTGAAAAGTAAGTGGACTTTCCGGGGCTGGATGTGAGGCAGAGAGGGGCAGGTTTGGGGCTTGATGCTGCAGACGCTGTGCTCCACAGAAAGTGACAGACTTCCAGGAAGGTTGCTACAAATATGGACTCCCACTGTGTCACATGATAGAACTGAGTCACATCTGCTAAATCCCAGCTTTTAAAACCTGTGCGATTCAAAAATACATGGTACCAATGTTTTTTATTTAAGATTTATTCTTGTTTATGTTTGTGGATGTTTGTGTAAAGAATGCCACTTGTGCATGGGTGTTGACCAATGCCAGAGGAGATTGTGGGATCCTTTGGAACTGGAGTTACAGGCAGTTGAGAGCAGCCAGGTACAGGAAGGAAGGAAGGAAACTTAACTCTGGCCTTCTAGAAGAACAGCAAGCCCTCTTAACCACTGAGCCGTCTCTCCATCCATAGTATACGTGGCTCTTTAAAAATACCAACTGTTTAGTTGGTAAGAACAGTAATGGGGAGATCTAAAACACACATAGATAAAATGCTTTATTCTCATTTCGGAAATGATCCTTAGTTCCATCAGACCCAACAGGAGCAAGAAACTGCATATTCTTCACTACTCAAAAATTCATGTTCTCAGCAATCGTATCCAAAAACAGTCTACAGTAGAAATAGCTCCATAAAGTGTACTATTTTTATTTTCTCTAAAAAATATGTTTCCAAAGTGCATGATTGATTTTTGCCTCAGTCAGAAGGAGGGAATTTCCATAACTTGTCTATCTGCCCCCAAACAGAGATTGAACCCAGGGCTTTATGCATGCCTGGCAAGCACTCTACCACTGAGTTAGATCTTCAGCTCTCAATAATTTAATAGAAGAACCACAATGCTACATCTACAGGGAACTAACGTCCCTGGAGAGCCCCCAACTTACCCAATCATGAGATCTGTTCCAGTTGCTTACTTCTGTGGATCAGTAAATCCCTGGGAAATGGAATCTGTTTACTGTTTTATTCTTTTTTGTTCTACATGTATTTTTAAGACACCACTAAATATTATTAAAAGAAACTGTAGGAAGATATAAAATGTTTAAAGTGTAATTACATTTTCAACATTGATACAGAATTAAACATTTTTATAGCAAATCTTAATTTTAGCCTGGAAACATAGTATTTATTTTGGGCTTTCCTTATTTGAGGGAAGTACTTTTTTTTGTTTATTTTTGTTTTTGAGATTTATTTTTATTTTTTATATGTGGATGTTTTGTCATTGCACTCTATATCCAGGCCCCATGAGGTCAAAAAAGGTTTTTTTTTTTCCTCTGGGATTGGACACATATGCACTAAATCTTTTACAAAACAATATTGGAACATGTGGTTTTACTGGGAGAATTGTTTAAAATGAGAATTCATAGAGGCACTTTTCTGCCTGGTTATATGAAGTACACTGTAGAACTGTGGCTAACACTCTTGCCAGACATGCTTTTTTTCCCTCTCTTAAAATGAAATACACAAAAAGAAAGTCAAATTTTTAATCGCCATTTTATTATATCCTTGGTTAATGTATCTGTTTATCAGATTGGCTCTTTGAATGCAGTTGTAACTTCTAAGAAAAAAGGGACACTAACTTCCCTTAAATGCTATTAGCCACATGCCCCGGTGATATACCTACATTCTCTCGAGAGTTACCTCATTAATAGTCTGCATCATTAACCTTGACGGGGTTTGCAGGGAGATGAACTGTGGCAGGGGTGCCTCGTGAGCTCTGGAGTGAGCTCCTGTGTTCCTATGGCCCTACCCTCTCTTTTCCTCCTAACTCTCTTCCTTTCTTTTTTCTTCTAATAGCTTAACTTCAATGACTGTTCAGTTTTATAAATAACACATTAAAAATTCTTAACAGTTTGTGTGACTGCATCTTTATTTTTTTAAAGCATTCCTTCGTAAGGAATTTTGTCCAGTTAACTCCATTTTTTCTACTATTTTAAAAGGAATAAAACTAGAAGACTGAATTAGTTTGTTAGTGGTTATTAGAGAAAATGCTGACTTAGACAAGTTAATAAGATTGATATATGATCTGTCCCTAGCAAATAGTGTGAGTCTGGACAGAGTATAATTCCTTTGTTGAAAAATATCAGTACTCACCAACAGGAAAACAAACAACCCCATTAAAATGTGAGCCAAAGATTTGGTGAGATGCATTGCCTAAGGAGATACACAGATGGCAAACAAATACAGGAAGAACACTCAACACTTGTCATTGGGGAACTTGAATTATATAGACTGAGACACCGTACTGTGTTAAAGAGAGGTACCTGGAAGCAGGCAGAAAAAGTAAGCAGGGAAAGAGGGATGGGTGAGTGGCCATGCAGTGATTTATTCCCTTTATGTAGGCCCCAGCTCCTACACCAGCTTCCAGTGATGTGTCAGATGATGAGGTCATCAGTGGATCAGTCCTTTAGTGAAGGTTAAGACCTAAGGGCCCTGTTGTTTCTCAGAAGCCCATCAGCTGGCAACCTGGGGGCATGCTTAAAAACCACAGGGTCTCATTCGACATGCAAGCTGGTCTCAAACTCAGGATCCTCTTGCCTTCTGGTCCTAGTCTTTTAGGCATATGCCCCCAGCCAGACTCAGCAAAAACTACATTTTGTTTCTAGTCTTCAAAGTTATAGATAGATCAGGTCTGGTGTGTTTCTGTTCCTGTTCCAAATAGCATCCCAGCAATGTTTGTATTTTATTTAAAATCTTGGTAGAATTACATATCAAATGTAAGTGAAGCCTAATGTACTGATTTGTTCATTCCCAACTTTAGAAATTATGTAGTACTATTGTGCATGTGAACAGCTTGCACACACAGTCTCTATTGATGTGCACACTCAGGTTTTGATTGAAATAGTGAACATGTAAAGAACTGGTTTATGTCCTAGAAACTTCCATTTATTCATATCTGACTCTTAGGAAAGTTGAAATGCTACATAACAAAAAGGCATCCCATTAATAATACACACATAAGAGGACATAGAAAAATATCAAAAATACATTTAGTCAGACCCACAAGAATGTGTGTGTGTTTTTTAAGCATAAGCACACCACTTTTTATTTTAGCTGCTGCCTTGCTGTATAATGACATTCAAATGCCTGTCAGAGCTGGGCTGAACACATGTGCAGTTTAGGTCAAGTGTGGACAGAGGAGACGAGAGCCTCTGCTTACCTTGCCACAGCATTCAGATACCTGTTTTGGAAGATAGCTGCCATGTTGCTTTTATTTAGGCCTAAATTTTTGCGTGGCAAGTAGGCCGTGTAACCCAAGGGTTGCTACTTAGAAAAGTATGTTTGTCTTATACAGAAAAACAAAACATGTGAGTTTTTTTTTAATTTTCCTTCAGTTGTTTTGTGATATCAGCCAGGTGTGGTGGTGTATGCCTATAATCCTAGCATTGTGAAGACTTAGGCAGGAGGATCATAAGCCCAGTCTTGACTACATAGCATAGTAAGTTCTAGGACATCTTGAGCTACATAAGGAGACCTTGTCTTGAAACAGGTAAAACAAAAGCATCTGTCAAAGAATATACACTAGATTGGTCTGTTTCTAAAGTTTATGTTAGTGTATCTATAACTCATGCTCCTCAGAGCCAGTGCTAACTGAATTTGGTGCTTAAATTAATATACCTCAGTCTTTAATTAGTTGATCTTTTACTTCTATAATAAAAGTAATACTTTAGAAATATGTAGCTGATCTAGAGTTGAAGTTACAAATGACTCCTAAAATTGATCGCCATTTTAAAAATGTTTTAGTTGATTGGCGCTGCTTCTATGTGAGGGAATTTGTTACAGCCTGCCAGTCCCTGTTGATTGCATATTTAGTGATACTTTCTGTTATGCAGAACTTAAGGTTTGGCATCTTCATATGCCTCTTGCTGTTTGTTGTCAGTGTCACTGAATGCACTGAACTGTCTCTCATGCTATATTTCATTTCTTGTTGATTCAAATGTGGTTTACTAATTTGAAATAAATGTAATGGACCAGTCTTGTACCTACAGGCTGCTCTCCACTCTGCCGTCCAACTTCCTTCCAGTTGGAAACAATCCCGATTTTATTCTAGATGGGTTTTTCCTCTTATAGGCTCTGGGAATTTGAGCTTCCTAGATCCTAAGGCATAAATAATAATTATTCTTAGATAATTAATTCTCTACCACTGTCAGTAATTGGTTTATGATAAAGAGCTTCTTTTTAAACACAAAATAGTGCGTCCTCTAGTAAAAAATCCCCAGAGATCTGCATCATAGAGTTGCAGTAAGCCCTTCCATTCTCCTACTTCACTACCTTAAAATATGACTTCTTTTTTTTTTTTTTTAAGATTAATTTATGGTCCAAAATGGCTGTCATAACATCCAAAATGAATAGAAATGAGGAGGGGAATTTCTAGCTGAGTCAGTTTCCCTTTAAAGCATTCTTCAGAGACATCTTGTAGTGTTTGTTTCTTAGCTGATTATAGCCATAACTAGCTTCGGGGAAGCCAGGACAGCTGTATTTACTTGGGTGCATTTCTTCGCTGAGTAACACTGAGCAGGAGAGGAAAAGTAAACAGTAGGTAGCAAAGATGATCTCCATGCCACTGTGGTTGCTAAAGCCTGGCCCTACTGAGAGTTCATTAGTGACTGTTCTAGACAGTCCTTTGTAAGAGAGTGTTTCATTCAGAATCTACGTAGTGATAAACAGAGTCAAACTTGTCTCGTTTTCTAGTCTGGTATGGTATGCTCTTACAATCCCATAGCCTGAGGTAACTGGATCACTGGAGCCCAGGAATACCAAACTAGCCTAGGCTATGTAAATCTCATTTTTAGAAGCAAAACAAACATATTTTTCTTTCACATTCAGTTCTATTTTTGTTGTTGCTGTTGTTGGAGGTGGTAGTGGTTTGTTTGGGTTTGACTTTTTAAGGCTAGCTTTTACTCTGTATTCTAGACTGAGCTAGAATTCATTGTAGGACTACTGATTCAGACCTAAGTTCTGAGATCACAGGCCTGAACAACCATGCCCTGCTCTATCTTATCCATGAGCAGTGGAGCCCACTGAGGCCCCAGCATAGCACTTATAGTGTGGTGGCTACTGTTGATCCTGTTTTACAGTAAATGAAACTGCCTCATAAAAACAGTAACTTCCCTGAGGATGTTAATAATAAGCTCACACCTTCTTGTAACTTAAAATCTGCATAAATTTCCTTTCATCAAACCCTTCTCTCTTTAGTAGGTAAAGAAGACAATATTCTCCATTATTCATCCTTATTTGTTCGTTTGGTTTTTGTATTTGTTTGTTTTTTCCCAGTGCTGCAGATGAAATCCATAGGCTTGCATATACTAGGCAAATGCTGTACATCTAAGCTACATCCCCAACCCCTGGTTTGTTTGAAACATGGTCTTACTACACAGCCTGGATTGGCCTCAGAGTCAAGACCTTTCTGCCCCAACCTAGCCTTCCAAGTGCTAGGATTACAGATATGCACAGGTCTGGCTCATTTTTGACTCTATATTTTTTCATTTTGACTTCTGTGCACCTAAGTGTGCCAGGACTTGTGTGTGCGTGCCTGTGCCTGTGATGAGAATTTACCTATAATGTTTTTAAATTCATTGTTTGTTTTACAATGACTATAACTTATTTCAATTACACCCATCCCCCACTCCTGCCCTCCAGCTCCTCCTGAATCCCTCCCCACCACTTTTCAGCTTTTGTGTACCCTTTCAAAGTCAGTGGTCCACTTAGCACGGGCAGGACATGAGTGATTTTAGACCTTCCACTGGGCCGTCCAGCCTATCAGGGACCACATTCAAAGAAAGTAGATTCCTTCTTCCCCCATAGCCACACCTGCCTTAGCGCCACAGCTAGGGTAAGACTTCATGAGCCTCTTCTCGTCATCCAGGCGGAAATAGGCTGGCTTAGTCTTATGTGGCTCTTGTGTATGTAGCATTAGGCTTGCTTGTTTTCTGTTCTTCCTACTCTTTATAGAGTTCAAGGTCAAAATTTATACTTATATTGTCTCAAATATTCATCCAACTCACCCATGGCCAATTTACATTCTCATTTCTTTTTCATTTTTCATGCTCCCACAGGTCCTAAAAACATGCTGCTTTTACAGAAAAAAAGGAAAAGTTATCCTCTGTAAATATTTATTAAACAAATGGCAAATCTATTATTAGCCAAGGAAATTAAATTTCAACTCAGGTTTATCTGTTTTACTTTAATTTTAACACTAGACAGCAAAATATGTGTGATGTTTCTAATAAAGACTTTCTTCTAACATCTCCGTAAAAGAAAAAAAAACTTTCTGGCTAAGGAATGTGTACAAATAAGAAGGAGTGTGAACAGATGAGGTATGTACAGATGAGAAGGAATGTGAACAGGTGAGCAGTGTGAACAGATGGGAAGGAGTGTGAACCAATGAGGAGTGTGAACAGATGGGAAGGAGTGTGAACAGGTTGAGAAGGAGTGTGGACAGGTGGGAAGGGGTGTGGACAGATGGGAAGGAGTGTGAACAGATGGGAAGGAGTGTGAAACAATGAGGAGTATGTACAATTGGGATGGAGTGTGAACAGGTGGGAGGGAGTGTGAACAGATGGGAAGGAGTGCGAACAGGTGGGAGGGAGAATGAACAGGTGAGAAAAAGTGTGGGTAGATGGGAAGGAGTGTGAACAGGTGAGCAGTATGGACAGATGGGAAGGAGTGTGAAGAGTTCAGAAGGAGTGTGAACAGGTGAGAAGGGGTGTGGACAGATGGGAAGGAGTATGAGCAGGTGGGAAGGAGTGTGAACAGGAGGGAAAGATGTGAACAGTTGGGAATGAGTGTGAACAAATTGAGAAGTGTGTACAAATGAGATGTGAGAACAAAAAGTTTTTCAGTTGCAGAAATGAGTCCAGAAGTAAACAAGCCAAGGCAGATTCCTTGTTTCCTAAATAAGTAGATAGCAAAATAATGCACGGTTTTCTTTTTTTTTTTAGTTTTAAGAGAAAATGCTCATGTCCTAATAAAACTTGGTTTGGGAAGCTAGAGAAATGACTATGCGATTAAGAGCCTCTTCCAGAGGCTCCAGGTTTGGTTCCCAGCACCCTGTGTGGCAGACTGTAACTACCTATAACTCCAGTTTCAGAGATCCAATGCCCTCTTCTAGCCTCTGGGCACTGTATACATGTGGCACATACACATTATACACATAAATAAAACAACTTAGTTTGAGCAGACAGACTTCTTGTTTGGACCTTTCATTGAATCAGCAGTATAGCTAAAAGTGACTCTTACATCCCAAGGCCGTATCTCAGTCATCCATCTCCATAATGTATTCTATCCTGTGTATAAAGCCTTCATCCTGCATTTTTCACATGCTGCTGTTAGAATTTTTTCTAAATTATTAATGCAGTGAAAATGTAATTAAAGATTAACAACTCTATCCTTTCCCACCCCCTTTCAAGAGAAAAAGGAGTGTGGAATGTTCCAGGACCAACACAGATTTAACCACACGATTCTCTCTAGTTCAGAAGTGGAGGTTTCTTCAGACAGCAAGGACACAGGAAATAATACTGACAATTTTAATGCACCTTTGCTGCCTTTTACTTGTTTTGAGACAGAGTCTCAGTCTGTAACTAGCTGGCCTGGAACTCACTGTGTAGACCAGACCAGCCTCCAACTCACAGAGCTCTGCTGCCTTTGTCCCCAGAGTACAGAGACTAAAGGTGTGGCCACCAGGTCTAACTTTTTATTTTGTTTGCTTCCTGTTATGGCATATCTCTCACTTTGATTGTATGTGGTTGGATAAATGAGTTATAATTAGTCCAGTGTCCATGAGTGCAAACTTTTTATTTATTATGCAGAAAAATTTATTCTACCCCATACAGACATGCCCTTTGAAATGAAAGTATGGAGCTGTTCACACTGACTTACTATAATATGCAGTACTACCTCAGCAAACAGCTTGGGCAAGAGCTCTCTGAGAAGATAATATTTGAACAGGACTTGAGTGATGTAACTTGGAGAGTTATACAGTTTATAAACTAATTGAATCAGTTACAACTTATGTAAAAAGCAGAATTTAGAAAGGGCTAGCAGAAGAAATAAAGAGAATATATTAAAGTCTTAAGTCAGAGGCTTACTGAACTGGCCTTGGAAAGAAGGTCAACTTGCTCATTAATGACCTGAGAATTACATATTTTCAATTCAAAAGTTCTGAATCCTGTTAGTAAGCAAGTATGTTTCAGTAGCTACCTCTCCCTAAGGAGGAAGATTCTAGTGTGTGAAGGGCTTTTTCATTATAATTGGTTTCTTCCTAAGCAGGTGTTTATGGACTAATTGGATTCCTAAATCATTCATCTCTTCCGATTACTTATTCCAGACGTTTGCTGTTTTGTGAGATTTTATCTCTAAAGGAACACCAGCTTGAAACACAAAAACGTCTTTGAATATTTCCTGGATAGTAAATGGAAACTCACTCCCGCCTCCCACCCCTTCTTTCTTTGTTGATTTTTAAGACAGTCTTCACCTCCTGAGAACTGAGATCACAGGCATGTACCACAAAGTCAAGTTCATTCTAGTATTTTTCTGATCAGAAAAGTTTGTATTAAATGACCTAGTAGATGAAAATCACTAACCAACCAATGGGACATCATATGCTTACTGTTTTACAGTACTGTTAGATACTGGAAGAAAAGACTAGGTGCTGTGTTTCTTTTCCATTACAGGAACCTCCATTCTTAATATTGGTTATGGATAAATTAGCCCCACATTATGTATGGAGTTGGGTTTCAGATTGAGATATTCAGACATAAGTCTGTTTTAATAGTGTGAATGTTGAGGATCCAGATAGGTCGAGTTAGTCAAGGGCAAGGGTGGCCTTTTCAACATTAAATACCGCAGAGAAGTGAAATAATATATAAGGACTGAAAAATGACAGTATCACAGCTGAGCCTTGGGTCATCTCACAGACATGCCTGAGGTATGCTAGAACGTGTATTAGTCACGACTGGACCCTCAGTCACCCCAGAGATAGAGCAGAGGTATGCTGAAACATCATTGTTGGTGTGAAATTCTAAGGAGAACCTCACTGAACTTTCTCTGTTACTTTTCTTTATTATTTAATATGTGTGTGCACACACACGTGTTTTGGCAGCATGATGTTTGTATTATGTTTTTACCATGTTTGTGCCTGGTACCTGCAGTGGCCAGAAAAGGTTGGATCTGCTGGATATCAAACCCTGGTCCTCTGCTAGGGAGCATGTGCTGCTAACCACTGAACCATCTCTTTAACACTTCTCTTTGGTTTTTAAAAATGCTTTATATTTATTTGTGTGGGGGTTGTGTAGCCGTTTTGGAGAGTTCATTCTGTCCTATCATAGGCTTCAGGGATTAAATTCATGTCATCAGGCTTACATGGCAGTGGCTTTTACCAGCTGAGCCACCACACTGTTGCTTTTTAAGGAGGCCTGGCATGAAAAGAAAATGGGGATTAGTTGAGATTTAGGATTCCCCACTGATTTGAAGTTTATTAGCTCCAACAGCATGGTGGGGTGTCTGTCCACACAGCTTTTCCCAGCTTTCTTCCTTATTTGAGACCAGCTGGACAGAATTGTACAAGGCACATGAGAATTACCTTATTATTAGTCATATTTTTCTTCAAGTAAATAGTTTGTCTGCTATTGGGACATTTTATAGGTGTGAAGTTTAGATTTCACTGACATGTGTGCTCTCAGTATCCCTTACAGATTTCGTCTGGGACTAGTCAGGTCAGCTGTCACTGGTTAAGTGGTTTGCTCATGTCCCCGGGCAGTTAGCTGTCACCTCTTCTGGGCTCTACAAATCAGGTTATGTTTTAATGATTTGTTTATAGCTTTCTTTCTCTTATTAGACTGTCAGTTTGGCCTGTTATGACCTTGAGAGGAGGGACTTACCTTATTCTCCCTTTGACTCCTGTGTCCCCATGACAGGGAAAATGTTGCAGACTGTACACAGTGAATAAGTGAGCAAAGGCCAGAGAAACATGCAGGCTCTGGTAACCTCATAAACCAAGTGCTTGGCTGACTTGTCACTTCTTAGCATCTCTGTAATCCCAGGACTCTTTGAACAGATCTTTTTTTGCTATATTTTATTCTTTTCCCTCTCGGGGCAGTGATTCTGCAAGCACTGAGCTATGTTTTCATTTCATTTTAAAAGTTCTGCCTTCAAATGGGATCACATCTAAATCAAGTATGCTTGGATAATAGAAAACTTTTTTTTCCGTACATTATTTTGTTCATCTGAGTGGTTGGTCTTTGTTTGTTTCCAGGTTTGTTGTTCTGTTGTTGTCTGTTTCCTTAAAACAGGATAGGATGGCACGGTTTTAATCTGAAATGTTCTCCCAGGCTCATGTATTTGAACCCAGATCCCTAAGTGGGGGCACTGTTTTGGAAAGCTCTGAAACCTTTAGGAGGTGAACCTTGAAGGCTGTATACTAGGCCCTGGTTCCTCTGTAGCATTTCCTGTTTCCACTCTGCTGTGGTGTGATCAGCCTCTAGCACACCCCTCCTTGATGAAGTGAACTGCCCAGGCATGACTTCCCTGCCATAATGGAACAAATAACTGAGATAAATCTATCCTCCCGTAAGTTGATTCTGTCAGAAATTATGCCTGAACAGTGTAGAAATAACGGATAGAGATGACTGGTGCAGAGAGGGAGGTTGCTGTGACTGAGTCTGACAGTGTGGCTATTAGGTTTGGGGAACTGGTGTATGAGGGGAATGTGAAAGGAGTTCGGAAATGCAAACTAGAGCATCCCTTGAATGCTTTAAGCAGAGCTAAGTGGCAATTCTGGTGAAAGTTTAGGTAACTAGAATCTTACAGAAATGCACAGTAAACACTGTTCTGTGAGGTTTAGAAGGGAACAATGAATCTAGTCTGAACTGGAAACCATTCATGTTACATTTTAGCAAAGAATCTGTCTGTAGGTTATATATGTTCTGAAACTTTGAGTGAGTATAAATTGAAAAATGGTGACCCTTCAAGACACTATAGCATTTATGCTATGCCATGTTAGTGCTAACTGCCTTTAACCAAGTTTACAGTGAGAATCGGGCTTTTAAGCAGAGCAGAAATGCATGGGGAAACGTTCAGCTCATTTAAAGTTGCAGACGAAGAAACCCTTAAAGAGAAGCCAGTTTACCCAAGAATGTTAGAAGTACCTTGGATGTTTCAGGAATTGAGGAGTCCTCATTCCTGGTACCAAAATTTACATTAATCAAGATTTTCTAGAGGATCAGAATTAAGAGAAAAAGCGTGTGTGTGTGTATATATGTAAGAGAGAGAGAGAGAGAGAGAGAGAGAATGTATAATACCAGGGGATTTATTAGAGTGGCTTACATAACAGAAGGCATGTAGCTGTATAATGGCACTGCACACTGGAGAGTCCCTGGTGCTTAGTCCCCATTGAAAGGCTGGCAAAGCTGGAGCCTGATGCCCATAGGCGATGGCAACAGTGATCATGTGCTTACTTAGGAAGAATGGAGCTTGCTCGTGTGCCCTGCCTTCCTATTCTTCTCAGTTATAAACATAGAATCTTCATCTACATTCTTGATGAATCTTTGACCCACCTACCCCCTATTTTGCCACATGTCAGTCTTCTTTGGAAATCCCCCCAAAACATACCCAAGGGTGTGCTTCACCAGTCTTAGTGCAGTCATTTTGATAACTTAAGTCCAACAATCACAAAGAGTCTCATTGTATAACTACAACTAGCCATTACCTCATAGTCCTCTAGTCTTGGCTTTCCTAAATGTTGGAATATAAACATGCATCATCCCAATTGGGCTCAGTGAACTTAGGAAGGCTCATTGTATAGCTGTCCTGATGAGGAAATCTTCATTAGATAATAGAAAGTCTAATTGCTGTGACAGATAATAAGCCTTCCTCATTTTAGATCTCTCATACTCTGTTTATAAGTTGTTATGGTTTCCGCTATTTAAGAAAGGACTCTCCTTTGCCTTTGGAGTTACGAGAGAAATTTTATTGGCTTCTTTTTTGTTTCTGAAAATGGAGTTGTTTTCTCTCTTAATGTAAAAAGTTTAAGTTGAATATGATTGAAATTAGCAAAATCTTAACCTAAAAAAAGAGAGGAGGATTATGGACCATATATGTAACCTTCTGGTTTTAGCAACCTCTTGACCTGCTTTCTTATATTTCAGACTACATAATGAAGTGATTCTGTCCTCTGCTTTTAATTTTTGTTATAGCAGTTTCATAGGAAAGGAATGTTTTAGCACCCATTAGGTTGTGTGTTAGATTTGATTGTAAGACAGCTCCATGTTAACATTAACAAAATTAACATATTTGAAAAGTATTACACCATTAGCATTCTAACAGAATATTTACAGGATATTTGGTAAAGTGGTTTGCCCATTCTCCTATTAATTACCATTTTGTGAGAGAGGCATGAACTATAGAAGAAATATACTCAGCCGTTAAAAAGTGAACTTTTGATTATGCGACTTTATATGACTTTTCTCATTCTCACAAAAAGCCCATGGGATTATATTGTTAGATTTGTTTTCCATAAGAGAAAGCTGAAGCTAGGTGACCTGTCTGTGGTTAGAGAACTGTTGCAAAGGCACTGAACTTGAAAGTACAGTATCTGACTCCAGGGCTGGTGTGCCTTTGACCACTAATTGGGCTGGATTATTTCCAGCAGGGCCACACATCCACAGATAACAGTATGGTAGCACAGCACATCTCCTGTTAGGTTTGCAACGAAGAAAAATGATTGTCAGTGTTTGGTCTGAGCCAGGGAAAGAAGAAATGGGGTGTACTGGAATGCAGGTATAAACTGTTAACCTTTTCACGGGGGATAATTTAAATGCCGAAGCTGTGTTCACTCTTCGATATCCATTCTGCATCTAGGAGTTATACTATGTAGCTAAACGCACAAAAAAAAAATCACTAAGGTAGGCAATGTCATTTTTTTTCTTTATTTTTCTTAATTTACTTGTTTATAGCAAGAAATTGAAAATAAGTATTTATTAGTACACGGGTTTAGTTAACTGGTAGGAAGTCATCAAAAAATGAAAGTTATGAGCGTTGGTGCTGGTGGGTAGAATTGTGTTATGAGGCAGCAGTCTACTGGGACAGCATCCTGTGAATAAATCCCTGCCTGTGTCCACAGACTTTGGGCTCAATTTGTGTTCCAACGGTGTCTTTTGAGCATTAGCATAACAATAATAAAATACCTGGGCAGTGGTGACATTCACTGTTCCAGGTTTTATCAGCATTATGACCACAGGTCAGTGATCACTCTGCCTCAGTTTCTTCAGTAAAATGAAGGTAAGAACAGAACCCATCCTCTTGGATTATGAGGCCTATGTGGGTATGTAAGGTGCTTGACATAGTAAATATTCAGTGTGAGCAATTATCAGTGTTTCTGGGTGGTGGAAATCTAGGAATTTCAGCCTTCTCTTTACTTTTTATTTGTTGAACTTTGAAATGATAGGTACTGACTTTGGAAACAGCAGTGGGAAAACATTTCAAACAGAGTCCTTTTGGTTGTTATGCTTACAAACAGGAAATGCTTAATTCTTTAGAGGATTTATTTTAAATTTTTCACTAAACATTTTCTTCAAAGGTGATCTGTAATCATATACCTTGATATTTTAGCCTATCTTCTAAACCAAATTTAAAGAAAGTGAAGTCTTTTTTTTTTTGGCTAGGAGGCACGCTTAATCATAACACGTTCTTCCTGGAGAAACTGCTTTAATTTGCGGCTGCAATGACAGGCTAGAGTGTGATGTCAGGGTGGTGTCAGACTTCAGAGTAGCAGACCAGCCTGACAGCCACAGTACATTTCTTTGGTATCTGGTCCTCACAAGACTCGCTGAGAGCTGCTCAGAGACAAAGGAGTTGGGTCTGTTTCTCCCCCAGGGTCTTCTGTGCCGGCAGCTGAGTGTCTTGAAGGATGTGGTTGTGAGGAAGGAGGTGAGTGGTTCTCCTTACTGCTGTTGTAGGAGCTGCTGCCTTGCCCTCCGTGACTGGCCTGTAATAAGCTCTCTGCAGCCCTAGAGCCACGCAGGGTGCCTAGTGCTGAGGCTTCACATATCATAAATATTTCTAAACTCTTACAGTCGTGCAGATATGTTTGCTTGGTTTTCAGATGACTTAAACGTTTTAAGAACTCAGTGTTGGAAATGTTTTCCTCCTAGCCTGTCCTTAACCTCAGCGACATAAATACATTGTAGACAAGAAGTGTTTTTTTTTATTCTTTAAAAAACTTAATTTTTTAACTTACTCAAATGAGAAATTGGGTATCTGACTCCCTAAAATTAGATGAAAAACTCTTCAGATATTCTTGTGGAAATATAGACAATATTATTGCCTAATGTTTTAAATTTTAACAATTATCTAAAATTGTCTTTGTTTCTCTAATCTGGGGGCTGCTTCTGTGGTGTGATTAGGAAACCGTACTAACCTAAACGTTAAGAACAAAATACTAGCAGAAAATTTCATATTACAGACAGTATTTTCTTCCATTGGCAGAAATTTTAGGAACTTAAATAGTTGGGGCTAAGATATATGCCTTTAAGAATTTATTCCTATTGGCAATACCGATTCATGTTTCTTTGAATTATAATATAAATGGATTTAATTTGAAAACGTTGATAAAAAGTTAAGTTGCATGAGCCTCCTTTTGTTTTTGAAATGCTCTTTTACTTCCAATTTCTTTACTCTGTTCTATAGATGCATTGTTTGCATCGTACTATTGGAGAGTCTAAAGCCTTTTCCTATTGATATTCATGACATCATGCGTTTCATGAAGGTTTTCATTTCAACTTGTTAAGAATAGATGTTTTATATGAGGAGTGGGCAATAATTCTTAATAAATGTCTTGCTTCAATTTTATGTAACAGATAAAAAATGATTTACTGTACATATTTTTGTGTGAATAATATATTTTATGTTATTATTTAAGATACTAACTTTAAGGAAGTGATTGCTACCTTATGGTTTCCAGTATAGTATATTTTACGTACATATTTGGAAGCACAGAAATACAGTTTCAAGCTCATTTTATTTAACTTGACAGCTTAAAGATTCAGTTCCCCCCCGTGAAGTTGCTGAATTTTCAACTCCCACCTAAGATTCTGCCCAAAGCTAGAAAATTCAAGAAGTGCTGTATATGAAAAAATCATGAATATTTTTATACCCTTTAAAAATTTATCATGAATTCACTTAAAATATTTTAACATGTTTTTAAAAGTCTGTATTTTAAACCTAAGCAGTACATTGTATGGTGTGATGCCTTGGAACAAATGAGGCACAGAACTTAGACAAAGATGGTTTTGAGACATTATGACATCAGAGGTCATTGGCTGCTACCAGAGTTCAAGTGAGAAGAATCTGCTATAACTTCTTTTTGAATGAACAGGAAATTAAATCTGACAAAAAGATGGTAAGCATAGCTGTAGGGAAATGACTTAAAACGGGCCTGAAAGTTTTCTTGGCAAGACTTTAGTGTGGTAAACTCAGATGACTGACTGTCTCAGCCCTTTTCAGTCTTAAACTATATATTTCGTTCTCTTGTGGTGAGCAGAACAAAACATTGGGTGTATGGGATGCTTAATAACATGTCACGTGATTAACTGAAGTTACTAAACAAGTCAGAATTATCTCGCTCTTTGTATTAGAGATTCCATCTTACTGCATAGGTCAAACTCCCCACTCAAAGCTAGCCAACTGAGGGCGTTCTACACAGGCACACGTTTAGAAGTCAGTAGACACAGGACCCTGCAGAAGCCCCTGAATTGGGCCTGAGCTTCTGCCCATGTGGCTAGCTGTTACCACTCTGTTCATCTGCTAAAGGAGGTGCCCAGTTCTTCTGGGTTGGACGGTCATAAGAGCTGGGTAAACCTCTGCTGCCCATATTTCGTCTATAGTTAATGTTCCTCATTATTTGTTTGTATTTGAGACTGTGCTGCCAGTGCAAAGTTGAATGGATAAAAAGCATTTGCTGTGCAAAGAATGACACATCCATTTTGAAAGGAAGTTGATCTTGTTTCACATTGGTATTATTTGACTTATGCCCATGAAATGATTATTTTAATAATGCTCATGTAGTTTCCAAAAATAAGTAAATAGTGTGGAATGAAGAATAGGTAAATGAAGGAGCTGGAAGGTTGGCTCAGTGGCTAAGAAAACCAGCTGCTCTTCCAGTGGTCCCAGGTTGGGTTATCAGCATCTACATGGTGCCTAAACTCCAGTTCCAAGGGATCCAACTCCCTCTTCTGGACTCTTCAGGCAGTGCATACACATGGCACACTTAAATACTTGCATGCAAAACATGCATATACATAAAATTTAAAAATAAATTGTTTTTAAAATAATCAGTGAATCATTAGCATTTTTCTATTTAATTATTTACTTGGTCAGTTTGGCTCTTAAAAAGAATGCTTCATCTACAGTAAAGCAGTTGAGCCACTTCAAATTGTGGTAATTTACATGTGGGCTAGAATTAGGTTACATGTCTAAAGTGATATGTCTAAGAACCAACACTCGAACCTGACTTTTTCTAGTTTGCTGTTCACTTCCTTCCCAATGGTACAGTAAATGTCTGTTTAATCTATGTTACTACCGAATATTACTAATTAGCATTCATTAGGGAGTGGTAGAGTTGTCTGAATTCATGAAATTATAGGTTATATATTTTTAATGCCACATTAATTCCTTTTAAATGACAAATGGAATATTTTTGCCTGTTTCTGTGTGTTTCTAGTTGAGGTTCTGAATTTTGTCTTAAGAATTCCCTGGTACAAGTTTCTTTGATATTTTTCAAATAATCCTTTAGACCGTTGTAATATAACCTGTAATCATTTTTATTCTGCTTTTTATGTGGCTTTGTATATGCTTTTTCCGCTCTAGATCATTCAACAATAAATTTTAAGCATAGGCCATATTCATTAAATCCTGGTTGTCTGTGTCGTTTCACTTCATATTAAAGATGGTGCAGATAGCCAGCAATCTTTTAAGGCAAGGAAATACCCAGTTGTAGTTGTTTTCAGTAACTAATTCTTTTAGCACAGTCTATGTCAGCTACTATTTGGTAAAGGCTATACACCTTGGTGCTTCCACATCTTTCCAGAAGGGTAGGGATTGTGTGTTTTGTAGTTTTTCTTCGGTGCATTTTATAGTTGTGGTGCAGCATCAAGAATGCACAGGAGAAGCTATACTTGCAGTGAGGCAGACGAAAATGCTTTCTAAAACATCTTGGGGTCACAACATGTGGTATGTGACACACACAGAAATGTATCTGGTAATTTACAGATTAAAATTAAGAAGTGTGTATGTGTAGACCTTGACTCCATCCCCAATTCTGCTCCCCTTCCCACCCTTTGAGGGAACTTCAGAGGACTCCAGGAGATACAAAGCTTCAGTGCGGCACAGGCTGACATATTACAGCTCGTAGGATGAGTTCTAGCACTACCAGAAATATCGAGGCTTAATTCTTTTACTCTGGCAAAAAACTACCTTGAATTTTTACGCATATCTTAAATTCATATTTCTGTCTTAACTATATAATGCTGGCTATTGTTTCCATTAAGGTAAATGTCCTACGTTAGACTCACACAAGTTGCCTATGGGTAAAAAGATGTGTTGAAATTATTTTAGTCTTTTTTGCCTTTAATTTATCAAGTGGCCTGAGACGTAAGCCTGCCATGACACTCTGGCGGATGTGACAGGAACATCTTGTCTCTAACTAGCACTGTGCTAATGGAATTGTTCTTGAGTTACTTCAGAGTTATTTAAAATATTACAAGTGTTGGCTTTTGTTTTGTGTTGTTTTGTTTTTACAGGTATATGTAATGTATGTGCTATCTTTATTTTTAAAAGCTTTTTCAAAAGACAGTTTATGAATTCTCTGGTATGTGTGCCCTCGGGTCCCACACTGCTGTTGCTTAGTCCGTGAGGATGCTTCCAGCCTTGTGCTTGGCTTGCTGCAGTGTGCTCACATTTTCCAAGCCAGAATTTCAGTTCCTGCTGGTGTGATGCATGCCTTGGAGTTGGTGGCATTTGTACTCCTTGGTACCTGTGACAGGGGAATGTGACATAAGGTTTCTAAATCTGCTGTGGTGATAATTTTTTATTGGAACAGCTGACTAAGAGAGGGAAATGATTACGAAACTTCAGAGCATAGCAAGGTGGGAAGGCACAGGGTTTAAATTAAATTGGAATTGGGGTTCCGTGACAGCTTCAGATGGAATAGTCTTGATGAGGCTGGAGGCAGCCCCTGGCTGCATGTGCCTGCCCAGCGCATATGAGCAAAGGGTGGTTTGTGCTGCCTGCTCTGGGTGCCATTGCACCAGACAGTGAAGACAGAACCAAAAATGCCATCGAGTGGTAAGTCAAGGAAGGAGAAGCTGAAGGAAGAGGAAGCAAGCCTGGCCCTGTAAGCTTCTTTCCCCCTGTTCTGGCAACTTGGTCACTGCTGGGAGTGGGCTGACCTACTTGCCATGTAACTGATAATCCCCTTCAGAAGGCTCTGTGAAGACTGCCAGGCAAGTTAGCTGGGTGTGCGAGCAGTGCATCATCAGGAGTGCTGTCACTAGTGACGTCTGTGCGTGTTGCCAGGTGAGGAGCAAAGTCTTCACACACGTGGTCTCCCTCTCCCAAGACATCAGAGATGTTGTTTTCTAAATGTGGAGAGAGGGTGGAAAACTCAAGGTTAAACCCTGAGGAAATCTGCATGACGGGTAAATGAGTCCCTGTGGCCAAGCAGGATGTCTGGAAGCATTTAGGGTGGGAGAAAGGCAAATGGCATTTAGAACTGTGTGGACAGGAAATGTATACTTCTTGTGTTTTTCAACAATTACATCTTTCCAATTGCTAACCATGTGTTGGTTTTCCCACATAACCAAGGCCTAAGAATTGGGTTTTTCTCAGAAAGTCATGATGCTTCTGGTTTTAAGCTGCTGCTGCTGCTTCTTCTTCTTCTTTTTTTTTTTTCCTCTTCTGTTCCTGAAATATTGCATTTAATTGTAGGCTAAGTTTCCTATTCCAGCGTATTTTTAGTTTGTAAATAAGTTGCTAAAACAATCACTATAGCAGCCAGATTTCAAAATAATATTTCCTCCTGTTTATTAAATGAAAATAGTTTGCTATGCGAAGCATTAGTGAAATTTCCATTTAATAATAACATAAACATTATTTTGAGCCAGTATAGAATCTATCAACAACCAACTAACTGCTAAAGGCATGTTTTTAAAGCTAATTATATTTGATTGGGTGTCAAGGGTGGCAGTTACTATATGACTTCTTTTTGATAAAAAAAATCTCTCCAACTTTGAAGCAAGCCGGAGAATATGACTGCCTGGTGATACCTTGTGTTACGGCCTCCAGCTATTAACTAGATTGGAAAACATCCTGAGCTCTGATGCTCGTTCATTTTAGCAGTCTTGTGCACAAAATGAGTTGCAAGCTCACGTTGAAGCTGTGACCAGGTTTCTTACCCACCTGAGAGAAAGACAGTGGTTTCCATGGTTCCCCCTGGTCTTTGCCTCCTGCCTGTGCTCACACTCACACTCACACTCACACAATTGCAGGTATTTGGAAACTTTTGTGGGTTCGGCCCTTGGACAAGTCCAAGGCACGATGCTGGCTTTGTTAGTGGGGCTGCCAGAAGAGTTCCCAAGCCGCAGCTGCCAAGCCTCACTGTGATATCCTATTTTGCTTACACTAAATCAAATCCTTTTCTCTTTCCTTTGAAATGATTCATAGGTCATATTGGCTCATGTCTGAGTGTAATAAGAGAAACAAAATATTTTGGCCAGTTTTCTAAAACATACTTTCTTTTTTTCTGCATAGTGGGTGTATTTACAGTATTGTTGCCAGTTACATAAAACACTGCCTAATAAGCTTGCTTTGTTTAGTTGTAGTCTATCATTCCAAAGAATCACATTAGCTGTTATTGGCAATGTATTAGTAGTGGTTTCAATATTTGCTTCTTAAATGGAAAAATGAATCCGTTTTATATTAGTCACTGAAGTTAACCACATGCTATAGTTTGGATGCTGATATTCCCTCAGAGGCCATGTGTTAAAGGCTGGATCCCTAGAATGCCACCATTGGGAAGCAGTGGAACTTAGAAGAAGTAGGCCTCTCAGGCGGTCTTTCAGTCCTTGAGAGCATGTTCCACAAAGGACCCTATGGGGCCTGGCAGCCCAGGGAGCAAGGCTTGCTCAACCATGTTCTCACCATGAGGTCCTTCTCAAAGGCTCTAAGCATTGGAACCAATCTGCTAATTATTGACTCTCCAAAATTATGAGCAAGAACAAACCTTTTCTCTTATTAACCATCACAGATAGTTTATTATAGCCACAGAAATCAAACTAACACACCATGAAATATTTTTTTTCTAAATACAACAAAAGTAAATGTTCCTACAGGAAACTGTTACAGTACTAAGAATAGCCAGAATATAGTTATTGGCCAAAATATTAAAAACATTTTTGAGACTGTGAGGAAAACCTCAAGAAATCTTCTGTTCAAACTGAATAATCTTTCTGACCTTCCCAAAACTTCCCAAAGGAAGAACATAGCAAAGCCGCCCTCTCTTACGTTGTAGAAAATGAGAGTGCTTTGTAATCTGCTGGTGTGGGTGTTTTCCTTACACCATGTGGAAAGCTGATGTGTGTGAGAAAAGCAGGATGTTTCCTAGCTTTACCCTTTTCCTTCCTAGGCACTACAGTGTAGTCTCATTTATTTATTTTCCTCCATAGGGGTTACAGATAAAGTCATGAGTCTTGATGGTGTGGATTATGTAGCCTTGTATCAGTGCAGTTATTTCTGCATTACTGAGTTAGGCATGGACTTTGGTCTCTTTGACTGACAGTACTCTGAGAAGAATGGCTGTGAGCATTGGCTAACCTGGAAAGTGAATGCCACGATAAACTGCACTCTGAACTTTTACAGTCTATATGCATGATACAGGGACACTGTGGCCACTTGGGGCCTAACAGGGTACCCAAGTAAAAAGGACAAGGCAAACAGTAAAGATGAAATCCTGGGGGTTGCACCTAGGACCTCATGCAGGCTAGGCAAACACTCAGCCACCCATCCCATACAATTTTGTGTTTTAATATGGGAAATAGCCCTTTCCCATACTTGATTCAAAGAAGTCATTATGTCCTAACATGTGTAACATTTATATCTGCTGTTCTTGGTTGGATTTTGCACTGGAAAGATCTGTTTAGTGTAGAACTCACTAGACAGCAGTATTTACAGCATTTCCATTTGTCAGTGGTCTGAAGGATGATATTGTGCTTCAGTTATTCTGGCTTCTATCATTTTAGAAACTAGACAGTCAACATGCAGTTAATAACAGGCAAATTTTATCTCATCCTACAATTTTATTAGAGTTTATATTTGAAGTATACATTTTTGTATGTTCTATTTATTTTATGGGTGTGTGGTATTTTCATAGGAATATCTGTGTCGTTCTTTGTTTCTAGAGAAATGGAGGATAGTAAAGAAATGATGCTCCCACTCAGGGAAGCTCACTGCCAAGGGCTGCACTGGTGCAGGGCAAGTGTTCCTCCCTCAGCACTGGGACCCTTTATAGGGGTTGCTTTCATGTGAACTATTCTCTGTAGGCTCCACCTAGTAGACTCCAATAACATTTCAGTTAGGACATTCAGAAGATGTCTCTGGTAGATATACCCTAAACCACTGCCACGAGCCTCTGATTCTCGTTCTACAAATAGAGACATTCTAGACTCTAGAATCTAGAATCTAAAGGGAACTGTGGAAGAGTAGGAAGAACCTGCTATCGTCTTTAGACAGGTGTGGCCTTCCTCCTTTACCATGTTATGGTGAATTTCAAGACAAGAGGGAACTTACTAGTACCCTGGCTATAGGTATGTTTCGTTTCAAGATCTGAATTTTATCCCCTTTTGTAAAACTTTTCTTAGAAACACAAATTCACATTTTAAAAACATACTAAGATGTGTCTTTTCCATTTTCCCTTTTCATTCATGAAGAACATCATAGATCTCTTGACAAATTCCTTGTTTCATTTTTGAGTGGTGTCTAGAGATCAGACCCAGAGTCTAAAGCATACTGAGCATATGTTCTACCACTGAGCAGCAGCAGCAGCCCAGAGTGTAAATGTCCTAAGGCTGAAGAAATGGCAGGGTTCTGAGAGCATTTGGACAGGAACATGATGACAGAAGTTCCCCCACCTCACACACACAAATACTTGGTATGGCTGAGCATGCAATAACCCCAACTTTTAGAGTCAGAGACAGAAAGATTCCAAGAGTTTACTGACCAACCTTTCTGGTTCAGAGACTGTGTCTCAAGATGATAGTAGAGAGCCAGTGAGTAAGACACTAAAAGTTCTACATGCATGCATATGGGTATGCACAGCATCACACTCACTTCTCTCTCTCTCTGAGAGACAGACGAGAGAGAGAGAGAGAGAGAGAGAGAGAGAATATCAGGCAATGAAAAGCCCAGAGTTTATGGAGAAAATGGGGTAGAAGCAAGTAAGAATTTCCTTAGCAACACAGGAATTCTTACGGAACTGACAGTACAGGTTCATACATTAGCAAATGCAGAGGATGCTATGATACGATTCTTGCCTTTGAAAGTGAACTACAGTCTGTTTGGAGAAGTGGGCATTGTTGGAAGGGCTTCAGCGCAGTAGTTACTGACAAGTGTTAGAGTGATTGTCTGGAACTAAAAATGAAGTGGTATCATTAGGTGTGGGTGTGCTTCATAAATAGCCAATGAACTAAAAGCAACTGGTGGGTATTAGAGATGTGTGCAGATGTATGTATTGTCAGTTTTGGTGGCTGTGTCTGCTAGATGGAGTTTTCTGCACTTTGTAGGGTTTTCCCACAAATTTTTAAAAAAATATGTAAGCAAACACAAAATTTGTGCTAAGCTTAGTTCATTCTTTAATGTATGAACCTCCTTAGAAGACATTGCCAAACACACACTGCAGCAGAACTGAGGATATTCTTGATCTGATTTTGAGCCTTCAAAAGTAAAATCAAGACTAAAACAAACCTGGTGAACTATGGGAAAGAATGTTAAATACAATGTGAACTTGTGGTTTGCAAATAAGCAGGAGACCCATTTTGATAGAATTGAGAAGGAACTGGAAATCATTGTCTTCTCTGCCTCTCTGATCGGGATCAGTTAGCTCTCCTTTGTACCAGAGACAGTGCTCAAGACCCAGCAGCAAGAGGCCAGCTGCCTCTAACAGGGTCCAGTGGGTATCTGTTAAAGAATCTATTAACACAGAAGGGGATAAAAGGGTGGGGCTTTGAGTGTGACCAGAGTGTAATATATACATGTGTGAAACTGTTAAAGAACAAATTAATTTATGCTCTGTGGGAATTTAGTGTGCTGGTGTCCCCATTCTGATTAATGTTTCTCCCATATATGACTTAGTGTTGGTCTCTGAGATGTGCCAGAGTTGACTGAAATTAAAGGAGGCTGATAGATGCTCATTCTTTCTGTTCATGGCTCACCTGTGAAATATAATCTACAGTGATAACTGGCCTGGTGAACTTGACTTGTTTATGAAATCTTGAGAAAACAGACCAATGAGGGCGTGGGCTTCACAGCACTGTAACCGTGAGCAGCGCTCACACAACACACCTGCAGCAAGCTGAGGGGAGTATGTTCAGTGGCTTTAATGTCAGAGTTGTAAAGTAGGTACTTTGCTACTAAAATATTAGAAAAATGTTTAATATTGTAGAGGTATCTACACAGGATTCGTTTTTCTTTTATTCTTTCAGCCATAATGAAAGGAAAGTGACCTGCAAGCATCCAGTCACAGGACAGCCATCCCAAGACAATTGTATTTTTGTCGTGAATGATCAGTAAGTTAAGAATTTCTTGGGGTGTCTGTAGTCAAATGGGTTTACATGGGATTACTGTAAGCCATGTTTACTGCAGAGCTAAACCATTAGCTTAAACCATTTTCTTTATCTGGATATATGCAGTTTATTATTGTAGAAACACATGATGGAACTTTTTCCCTGAGAAATATGATTTTAGAAGCTGTTTCATGAGAACTTAAATTCTGGTTCTCAGCTCTAGAGCTCAAGGTGCCAGGCTAAAGAAACTTAACATTGAAAATTGTATGTTCATGTGTGTTTGTGTGCATGCATATGCAGGGACCTTGTACATGCCAGTCACATGGCTCAAGTCCTTGTAATCATTTTTATTTTTAAATTTTCAGTTGGGTGACCAAAAAGAATGTCTGTAGTAATGCCTGTTTAACTATAGTACTAACTTACATTGGGCTAGAAGTAGAAGTATTGGTTTTTTATGTATGTAAAGTGGTGATAGCATTAAATATTACTGTACAGTAACTAGACTCCAGCTATTTAAAAAAAGGATACCTTTAAAACCTCCGTGGGCACCGCTGTGAAGCAGTTCACATGGACGCCAGCTGTAGCATCGATCTTTCTTTCAGGACTGTCGCAACCATGACATCTGAAGAAAAGAAGGAGCGACCCATAAGTGTGATAAATGAAGCTTCTAATTACAACATGGCTTCAGACTATGCAGTGCATCCCATGAGCCCTGTGGGCAGAGTAAGTAATTCTGCTTACTGTTAATTAGTTATAAGTACTAGTTTGTATCTATTGCTGTTACTCATTATAGATTTAAAATTGAAATTAGAGAATAATAATTACATTTTTACTGTTGCATGGTACTAATTATATTGACAGTGATTGACATAAAGAATAGCTTTGAATATAAATATAAATCAATAAAGTTTTAGTGACCTACTTTTAGATATTGAGTAATTTTGCAAACATGGATGTTTGTATAAGGGAATGAGCATTTTTTTGAATCAACTAAACTTTTAGAGGGAAAATTAATGTGGTAGCATTAAAACCACATTTTTTGGTATGTGTACAATTCTTATACTTGAAATAAGCCAGCAAAAGTGGAATTGTAATATTTCCTGCTAGTATCATCAGAGAAATCTGAAAAAGGATGAAAATTGTAGAAATGGAGAAAATCTTAAAACTCCTGTCCTTAATACTACATGTTCTGTTCTGCTTTCTCCTGTTTAGACGTCACGGGCTTCAAAAAAGGTTCATAATTTTGGGAAACGGTCCAATTCAATTAAAAGAAATCCTAATGCACCTGTGGTCAGGCGTGGCTGGCTGTATAAGCAGGTAGGTCTTTCTCTCTATTCTCAAAAACCTGGATGAACGAGGGTTAAAGTCCTACTGTCCAGGAAGTTGATGACTAAGGTGTTTTAGAAAGTAGGAGTTCATTTTTACTGTATTGAAATTGTTTCCTGTGGCTTTCAAACAGGTGGCTGCCAGTAACTAAGATGATGCCCAGCATTGTTCTGTCCCATCCAGGTAGACACCAGTTTCCAGACCTAGCACATCTCATAGATGCTGAAATGTCTTAGTAGAGTCCCTCAAACCTATGGTTCCCAAATTCATTGAACTTAAAAGTACTTTAAACCAGTTGAGTAGCTCAGCCCTGTAATCCCAGCAGCATGGGCAAGAGAATGACAAGTTCGGGGTCACCCTGGGTTCAATTCCAAACACAAGGGGAAAAAATTGATTACATCATCGGCTTAGTGACCTTGCAGAGTCATTGTTTTTAGTCAGTTTTGGCTTTTGGTGGACCTGATAACATTTATTCATTCAAACTTATAATAAATTTGCCAGAAAATATTGATGAGATGCTGGAGGCAGCTAAAATAATGTATTAGAGAAGGACCACCCTAAGGTCTATGCTCAGGCATTTCTACATGTCTAGTTTGTAAGAGAAGACTCGGTATTCATCTTACCTGTGTTTTTGCAACTCTTGGATATTTAAGTAGTGTGATACACCATCGCATCTAGTGGAGGCCAGCGGGGCCTCACCAAGACAACTATCTTGTCTCCTGCTCCCATAGTTGGACATTAGGATATTTAAGTAGTGTGACACACCATTGGACCTAGTGGAGGCCAGCGGGGCCTCACCAAGACAACTATCTTGTCTCCTGCTCCCACTGTTGGACATTATGGCACAAGTGTTACTAGTGTGAGTGTTCAGTGATGGGTATGTGACCTTAAAAATGTTTGTAGCTTTCCTGTCTGTTCAAAGAAGGAATATAGGAGCTGGAGAGACGACTCAGGTGTTAAGAGCACTGGCGGCTCTTCCAGAGGATGTGGGTTCATATCCCAGCACCAACATGGCAGCTCACAACTGCCTGGAACTCCAGTTCCAGGGGATCTGACACCCTCATACCAGTGTACATAAAACAAAAAATTTAAATAAATAAATAAATGTATCAATCTAGAAAGGAAAAAAATATAACTAAGTCTAAAAATGTCACAGACCATTCATGTACATGTCCCTTTGGTTTTTGATTTCTCCCTTGGGTCACTGTTGATTTTAAAGACATTTTATGTTTAGGACTTTTTTTCTACCCATATTTCATCTCCATCATTTTAAGATCATGGTTACATTAACTAGAAATATATTAAGAAGTATTAATGTGCCAGGCTGTGGTTGCACATACCTTTCTTTATTCCCAGCTCTTGGGAGGTAGAGGCAGGCAGATCTCTGTGAGTTTGAGGCCAGCCTGGTCTACAGAGTGAGTTCCAGGACAGCCAGAGTTACAACAGAGAAACCCTGTCTCAGGGGGAAAAAAAAAAGAAGAGGAGGAGGAAGAAGTATTAATGCAGACATCTAAACAAGTCTCTGGCATTTTGAGGACATCCAGTTTTGTCGAGCATTCTTGGTTATTGAATGTGAGAAAGTAATTTTCATTAGAAGTGTGATCTTGTTTGAAGCTGGTAGTCTTATGAAGTAGATCATTTAGCATTAGCTGAAGAGAGGCAGTCTTGTTCAGGATGAGGAAAACCTAACTGTCGATGGAAGAAGTGTTTATTCACTGAACTTGTGTATTAAGATTCTTCACTCACATTCATTTCTCTGCACATATTTTGCTTTTTGTTGGCAATTAACATATTAAATCTGGTTACCAGATGAGGCTGTACACCGTCGCATACAACCGTATTCTAGTCCACATAGCTTACGTGTTCAGAAGAGTGAATTTCAAATTGCTTCAGCATACTCCTTTTTTACATGACAGCATCACTTCTCAGAGGACAGTCTACTTGGGACCTTCTTAACATAATATGAATCCCTGGAAACTTCCCATTAAAATTTCTTTAGTCAGCACATAAAAATTGTATTTATCTATGAGGAACTATGAGACTGTTTCATATGTGTAAGTGCTGTGATCAAATCAGGGGCAGCATGTCTGCACTCTCAAACGCTTTTCTACATCTGTTGTTTAATGCAGGACAGTACCGGCATGAAGCTGTGGAAGAAACGCTGGTTTGTGCTTTCTGACCTTTGCCTTTTTTATTACAGAGGTGAGTTAATCAACTGCTGGGGCACCTTACTTCATAATTGCAATGTATGCTAAGCCCTGGATATTTCTTAAGAGAAAAGACATTAGTGCTTTTGCTGTTTACAGTGAACAAATAGTGTCAAGAAAACCTTTCTTCGCTGACCCCAGCTTCAGAGTCCTAGAGTATGGCAGAAGGCAGAGCAGAGCTCCAAGCAGAGTGGAGACAGGGTCTCAGTGTGGCCTTGGCTGGCCTTAAATTCACAGAGATCCACCTGCTTCTGCCTCTTGAGTACTGGCATTAAAGGTGTGCACCACCACACCTGGCTGGTCTGACTTTGGTCCACTTTCTGTATCCTGATTTTTTTGTGTGAAGAGCTAAGGAATCATCACACTGTTTCAGTGTATTTGAATACATTGCCTAGCAGATAAAAGTTCCTTGGTTGGGTACTTTGTTTTGGAGATGGAATACCATTTTGTACCTGAGCTGCCCTGGAACTGGTGAACCTGTTTCAGCTTTCCAGTTTCTGGGATTTTAGACATGGCTGTCACTGCCAGCTGAGGTTTATATGTTAATTCTTTAGATCTAGGTGTGGATTTATAGACTGCCCATAGCTGTGATTTTATACAAATGAGTGTAATGTCAGGAGCTATTATAATGGGGAAAATGAAAAATGTGGATTATTAATATAAATGTGTACACATATATATGTATACACATACATACACACACATATATATAAATAAATGAATATATATATATACATATATATATATATATCTTCTTAGTCTGAGTACTGAAAATCAATGATCATTTCTCCCTAAAACATGGGAAAGGTTATGTGAAAGATACATACCAGGCTCTTACTATTGACAGTGAAGAATTGCAGGGATTATTGGGTAAATAATTGTCCTAAATGGATGTGAAAGATTTTTTCTGGGTTTTTTTGTTTGTTTGTTTGTTTGTTTGTTTTTTGCTTATTAGGAAATTATTAAGACAAGCTCTCATGTTGTTGCCTAGGTTAGCCTCAGACTCTTGGGTCATGAACAGTATATCTTAGTTTATCCTTCTTTCTCCATCAATCTCAATTTTCTCATGTACGTTTGGTTATTTTATTTTATGAGTATGAATGTTTTGCCTGCTTCTATGCATGTACATCATGTGTATGCCTGTTGCCCACAGAGGTCAGAAGAGATCAGATTCCCCAGGAGTCAGAGTTAACCACCGTATTCTCCATCATTTTAAAAGATGTCTTTGCAGCATGTGACAATCTTGGTTAGCAGTTACTAACTTTTGTGGCTTGGATGTGTGTTTTGTGCTTCCCTGGCTGTTAGTACTGCTGTTAGAGAGCTGATGTTACTCTGATAACCTTAAATTTGTAGGAAAGTCTGTGTTTTTCCATTATAGCTTTTAATAATTGTTTTTCTGTTGCTTTGTGTTTTTGACATCTTAGCTATTAATAAGCCATAGAAAAGTTCCCTGGTGATATTCATCTTGAGTGCTAAATGCTGCTTTTGTTTGAATGTCTATTTCTATAGATTTTGTAAGTTTTCTGCTATAGTTAATTTCTCTCTGTTTTTGTTTGTTGGTTTGTTTGTTTTTCTCAATTCCTTGTACCCTATGGATTCTTAGACTTGGTCTCTTGATTATATCTCTGGTTCTTGGGCATTGTGGTCATGCTCATTTACTTATTTTTCATTACTGATATTTGACTGTAGTAGACCTTGCCCTCCATTCCTGGTAATTCTTTCTCCAGCTTGGTTCCACTTTTTTTGTTTTGTTACGTTTTTTGACTAACTGATGTATTCATTTTCAATGATTCTTTTTTTTCCCCCCCTAAAAAAAAAAACCTCAATTTCCATCTTGACCTTCCACATTGCTGACTTTTTCCTCTGTGTCACTGACTATCCTTCCCTGGGTCCTAGATTAAATTTATCTGTTTTCTTGTATCATCTTTGAGGTCACAGATCAGTTTTACTAATTTTGAAATCATCCAGCATTTACTTGCATCAACATCTTTGTTTTGGGTGTGGCGTTGTGATCTCTTGGAGGAGTCATATTGTCGTGCTTTTCTAACTTGTTCATGTGTCTGGGTTATGATTTGCAGATCCTATAGTTTGGTTATTTTTATTTTACTTGGAAATATGCTTATTGCACAGCCGACTCCTGAGCTAAGTCACCAGGACCACTCAGAGGAGCCAATACACTGTTTCTGAGTGACACTTCCTCCCTGCCCCCAGCTGGAGCTGTGTTGGCTCTCTTCTTTCCTGTGACCTGCCAAAGCTTTTCCTTTCTTTGTCTGTGGAAGTCTATTCTGTCTGAGATGACTCTTCTTAATGGGATCACATGCAGGCAGCTTCTAGTCCTGCATCTTACCCAGAAGTCCCCTCTGTTTGCAATTTTTAAATTTACCTTTGGGTTATACAAAAGGTGTGTGGCAAGGTTCTATGATCACCTACCAAAGCGACAGAATGCATATCCATCTTCTAAATATAGAGTTCCTAGAGTTGTTTTCATCAGTTCACTCCCCAGTAAACTCTGGATGAGGGGTACTGCTAAATCAGAATTTACCAAACCTATACAATTTCATTCTGTCTAGAGACGTTGGCCGAGCATCAGTTGTGGTATTCTCTGTCTTTAGTTGGCGCCAGGCTTACTATATAATTTTCCTCATTGAGTTTCCCACTCCTGGGGAAAAGTTAAGAGTTGTTTCCAGAATTACCCTGAGCTGGTTGTCTGTGTTTTTCTCCTTTTTCCTGTATATTTATCTACAATTCAAAATATAAAGTGATAGCACGAAAATGTTTGCTATTCCTAGCTTATTTCTTGCGTTAAAAATTTCATAATAATATTTTATAAAAAAAAAAAAATACCAAATTCTTGGTAAGGGTTTTGCTCCTGAAAGGGGCTTGTTTTTATTTATTAGTGATGTATGTTAGGATGTGGATAGGCATGCGCATGTCACAGCAGATGTGTTGGGGTCAGAGAATACTGGTGGGAATAATTTCTCTGCTTCCATCTTGTGGGTCCTGGAACTTGAACTCAGCTCATGTGGCAAATTTCACCCACTGATTTGTTTAAAACATACTGTAAAATGTAAACTGGATGTGGTGGTGCATACCCAGCCTTTATTCTAGGCCAGCTTGGACTATTATATAATGAGACTCTATTTCAATAAAATACGAAAGAGATTCAGGGAAATGAAGGACTCAGCAGGCAAAAATGCTGTCTACATTTTTGCTGTCTACAAAAAATGCTATTAGTAATTTGCCACAGATCTCACAACTAGGTAGTGTCATGGTAGAAAACAACCCCAAGTAAGGCTGGGAAACCCCAAATGTAGCTTTAGAAACATGGTTCTATTGAGGACACTGAAGAATATATTTGATAGAAGTGACTTTTACAAAAGGTGACTTTATGAGCCGTTGCTCATGGTACTTTTTATGTAAATAGAATTGGATTCAAATTAGGATGTGACTTGTTTGTTCAAATTGCCGTATCTGTCATTGATGACTGCTCTCCAACTTTTCCCCTTAGATTTTTAGGCTGAATATGTGCTGCTGCTGTTGTTGTCATTTGTTTTTAAGATGGGGTCTCTATGTAGCCCTGGCTGGCCTGGAACTCGCTGCGTAGACCAGACTGGCCTCAAACTACCTGCCTCTTCCTCTTAAAGTGCTAGGATTAAGGGGATGTGTACCATGTCTAGCCTGGCTTCTTGTGCTCTCTTTTAGAAATTCTACTGTATACTCTAGAGATGCAGGGGTGTTTAAATTTGTAATTCTGGTTTTGTTTTGTGATGGTATGCAGGCTGACCTCAAATTCTAGATCCTTTTGCCTCAGGTGCTGGGATTGCAGGCATGTGCCACCATGCTCAAGAAGTTTATGTTCATTGCCTTAAACAGGGAGCGAGCATAATAAAGAAAATTCTTTTAATGCACAGCTTCCTTAGCCTGTCCAGTGGGTCCATAACAGTGACAGTGGATATCAGGCTCCCACACATCCTCATGCAGCGAATTCCTCGTGGGAGATGAGTGGTCATTTCCTCAGTGTAGTTAATGTGCTTGCTTGGTGGGCCTGTCCCTTAACCCCTCAGCTGCTAGTAAAGGCAAACCTAAAGCTCCACAGCTTTAAAATTCTGCGATTTTTATGGCATATTTGGAAATCCTTTTTTATGTAAATGTATCTGTCTAACATATCTCTAGACACCTGCTCCCACCTCTCTAAGTATCATCATAGAGCTTGCCAGCCAAGTAGACTGGAGGCTACATGAACAGCTAGAACATGGAGTGTGTTAGAACACAGGGGAAACAGCAAAGTTCCTGAAGAACAAAAACTCTAATCAAACACTAACTTACCTTTTAGATGAGAAGGAGGAGGGTATTCTGGGAAGTATCCTGTTGCCTAGTTTTCAGATAGCTATGCTTACCTCTGAGGACCACATCAATCGCAAATACGCCTTTAAGGTAAGAAAATGAGCATGCTGTTTTATCCTATATTTGAAACTGTAAAAAAACAGACATTGACCC
The DNA here is from genome assembly GCA_026225945.1 of Cricetomys ansorgei. Lineage (NCBI taxonomy): Eukaryota > Metazoa > Chordata > Mammalia > Rodentia > Nesomyidae > Cricetomys > Cricetomys ansorgei. Next base: position 6,986,895 of record JAMJFZ010002307.1, on the reverse strand, counting down.
ATAAATTATTATTAAAAAAAAAGCAAAAAAGAACTTTTCTGGTAGTGATGCTTACATTTAAAGTGTATTGGTGGTGCTGGAAAGATGGATCAGTGGTTAAGAGCCCTGGGTGCTCTTCTAAAGAACCTGAATTTAGTTTCCAGTGCCCACATGGTGCCTCACAACTGTAACTCCAGTCGCAAAAGATCCAATCCCCTCTTCCGGCACAGAGATATATGTCAGCAAAACACTCATGTGCATAAAATAAAATGTAAAAATAAAAGCTAAGCATATTGGTTAGTGATGTTATACTCTAGCCATTCCAGAGAATTTTTCTCCATAAAGTGTGCATAGCAGAACGAACATCATGGATGACTATAACTAGATAGATGTCTTTAGTGATCATTCTTCTTTCAGTTACTATTTGAATTTTGTTGGATGAAATATGTGGAAAGTGTGTTGCAGAAGACAGCTCTTCAACATGACATATTTACAGATTTGCAGGATAGCCACAGACATTCTAAGGATATAATGCTCATCTCCCACTTTAAATACATGCTGCCTGAGTCCCTGCTGAGACCTGCATTCCCCCACTCATCTTGTGCTATAGCTGCTAATTTTTTTTTTTTTTTTGGTTTAAATAAAAAAAAAAAAAAAAACCAAACATACTGCATTCTTTGCTTTAGGGTTATTATGGATGATATAAATCTCAGAAGTGACCCGAGTTGGGTTTGGAGATTATTTGGGTTTTTTTCCTCCTGATTTTTTTTATACACATATATGTATATATACATATATGTGAGTATATATATATATACACTCACATATATGTATATATACATATATGTGTGTATATATATATACACATATATGCACATATATATTAATAATGATGACAAATTTAATGTGGAAATTTTGTTTTAAGACTAAAGGCACAAATGAGAACAAAAGATAAGATTTAACAATGAAAATCTTTGTGCCCTTACAAAATGTATACAACTTTAAACATTTGTTTTAAAGAATACTCAGGACTGCGCTAGTATGTAACTTTCGCTAATTAATATGTTGTATTATTATTAACTGTGAAGGTAAAAGAGGAAGAAAACTAAGAGGGCTTAAGCAGGGTGAGAAGGTGATACTAGAGCAAGGCCTGAGGGTGGGAGTAGCTTCAGGTATGAGTAAACCAGCACAGCATGCATATACAGGGAAGGCTAGGGGAACAATTGAATTAAGTTGGGGGCTAGAAACTACCTCAGTGGCGGAGTGTCTCCTGTGCATAAGCCCTGGTTCAATTCCCAGCATCACAAGAAAACATTGAATACAGGTAACTTCAAATAAGAACTTTGTAAAGTACATGTCTAGAGCCATGTGATGATACTTGGCCATAGGTTTAAATTTTTCATCTGTTATATTGAATGTGTTCTCTTTGAGGGACATTTTGTCTGTACTCTTAAGAGTCTCAAAGAAAAACAAAAAACACTGCAGTATAAAAGAAAAGGCATTTCAGGGTGGGGAGTGGGCCTGGAGAACAGTTAGAGCACAGAGGACCTAGGTACAGTTCTCAGCACCCAAATGGCAGCTCACAACCGTCTACAGCTTCCATTCAGGGAGTCTAGTGCCAGCTGTCTTCTGGCCTCGGAGGATACTGAATGCACAGACCTCCATGCAGGCAAAACACTAACACATATAAACTTTCAAAACATTAATAAAAGTCAGTTAAAGAGAATTTTAAAATCTTCAAGGTTAAAATAACAAGCCAAATGGCCACTCAGGTTGGGTAGCTTCTCTGTAACTGTTAGATTGGGGTTTTCTTTTGCCTGTGCCAATAGTAATTACTGTTTCAACTTCTCTTTTGTACTGTTTCCCCTAAATTCTGAACTACTCTATGACTGCATTTGTTGACTTTGAGTCTACACTTATCGGCATGGTAAGTAAACACTTCACAATTATGAATTCAACCGTGGGGTTGGCTGTGTGAATGGCTTTGCTTGTGTTGAGTCAGGGTGGGAACAGGTTCTTGTTAACGCCAGCCCAGTTCCTCCCACTGATCACAGATGTGGGCAATGTTCTTCATCCCGTTTTCCAAAACCCACTCCCAAGAGACCCATGACTACTAATCATTTTAACACCAGAGCACTTGAGCCTTGTCTAAGGCCATTTCCACATAGCTGTCTGTGACCTCATCATGGAGACATGTTAGTTATTACATTATAGCAGTCACTGTGCTTATGGACTGCATGTGTATTCTAAAGATGTAGATCTAATCTGACCTCGGGCACAAAGCAGATAAGATCTTGACGTGAAAAGTGATCTCAGATGTAGAGTTCTAGTTTAGCCGACCAACTGCCTAACACCTCACTTAGGCTGCAGTAGCCCTTGTTCATTTGCCCATGCCTTCAGGTGTCTAGTGGGAAACAATCACAGGATTTTTTTGTTTGTTTGTTTGTTTGATTGGTTTGGGTTTTTCCAGACAGGGTTTCTCTGTTGTAACTCTGGCTGTCCTGGAACTCACTCTGTAGACCAGGCTGGCCTCAAACTCACAGAGATCCACCTGCCTTTGCCTCCCGAATGCTAGGATTAAAGGTGTGCACCACCATCGCCCGGCTGACCACAGGATTTTTAAATGGAGATTAAAACTGTTTCCTTCTCCCTGGTCTCAGCCTCCTCTTCCTTCCACAGTTTATCCTCCGTAGCAGTCTCACCAATGTCTTTTTTGTTGTCCTTCTGGTTTTCTGATAAAAAGAGCCCCATAAAAGAAAACCCCACCAATCATTTAACATCCTCTTGAACTTCAAGTGCTTGCATTTTAACTTGGAAACCTGAAAAGAAAAACTACAAGGAAATGCCAATGGGATCATTTATGCATAAGTGTCCATACGGTATCTATAAAAGACGTTAACAGCATCAGCTTTTAAAGACTAAAAGACATTGCTAACAATCAGGGAGGATTCTTGCCATGGACTTTCAGTTTTGTTGCTGATTGCTCTAAAGCATACCCCACTTACGGGTGGTTTTGTTTTGTTTTTGGAGCCTGAGTCTTCACTCTGGATCACTCTGTCTTAGAACTCACCCTGTAGTCCAAGCTGGCCTCCAGAGTTATGCCTCAGCCTCCCAAGTGCCATGCCCACCTAAAAATATGGTCCTTGAATGAGAAAGTATTGATCGCACCAAATTAAGATGTTTGGGTTTGAGTGAATGGCCAGACCTCACAAGTGTATTTTGAACATCCTTCCTAGAGCACATGTTTTTGTAGCTTTGAAGTGTATGCAACTGAGAAAATATTAAGACAATAATTAATACTGTGCTCTGCTGGGGATAGTATGTATTTTCCTTAAGGCATTTCTGTATCTTATGTAAAAGACCAGTCTACTTTATGTGAAATTTCATAGTAGTGATCAGATAATGAACGACGTCTTCTTCTTTTTCAGATTCCAATATCCTGATAAAGTGATGGTGTCGTTCTCACTCAGGCAGCCCATCCGAACATGCGGACCTATTACTTCTGCACCGATACAGGGAAGGAGATGGAGCTGTGGATGAAGGCCATGTTAGATGCTGCCCTGGTGCAGACAGAGCCTGTGAAAAGGTACAGCCTGTTGTAGGGGAAGCAATACTGACTCCATCTTCATTTTACTCCTGCCTTGCAAACACCATTGTCGTAGTGCATGGTCTCCTCTCAGCCAGGCCTCACCCTGGCCTGACGCCTCTGTCAGCTGAAGACCCTGCTGCACTCATACCTCTTGCCTCGCCTCCACTTGTCAGTGTCTGGGGGGCTCCAGAACCCTAACATTCAAACTGAATCTTCTTTCTTCTTACAGAATTACCTTTAATTTCCGGTGAGTACATCTCTTTATTTCCTTAAAGCTATACAGATTTGTGTGCTCCATGGGAGAATTGTTTTAAAGATCCTAAAGCATAGAATTTAATTTCATCATGTTTTTATATTATATTGGTATTTTGGAAGTAAGTAAATAATAATAAATTCTGATGAGTTTTATTTTGTTAATATTTTTTAGTTAAGTCTGATTATTTTATTATTAATAACTCCAGAAAATAGTTCACAGAACATTTTAAATTATTTCCAAATACATCTACTTCTTGATGTGTTGGGCTTTCATTTAAAACTACGGTATGGGTTTCTTGTTAAAGCTGACCCCAGAGTTGTTTATTTTCTTCCTGCTTGAATAATGTGTAACAGGTCACGTTACACATTTTACTGAGAATTAGGCTGCTGGTCATGGTGGCACACACGTGTTTGTGCACACGTGTTTGTGCACGCATGTGCTGCAGTGTTTGTGTGGAAGCAAGAGGGCGCCTTTCAGGAGTCTGTTTTCTTTCTTTCACTAAACGGGTCCCAGGGATCTCACTCAGCACTTCTGCCCAACGGCGCCATCTCTGGTGCATGTCACGCACTTACAGTCCAAACATTCCTAGGCAGAAAAGTCTCAGGCTTAAAGCCAACCTGACCTATATAGCTAAGCCATGTCTCAAAAGAAGCAGACCTAGCAGACCTAGTCAGAGAAAATATGTTCCTCGAACTGTAAAAATAGAGGTTGAATTGAGTATGGTTTTGTTTTTGTTTTTGTTTTTTTGAGACAGGGTTCTCAATGACATAAAGTCTATGTAGTCATAGCTGTCCTGGAACTTGAGATATAGACCGGACTGGCTTTGAACTCACAGATCCACCTGCCTCTGCCTCCTAAGTGCTGGGGAATATACTTATTAAAAATTTCTGTAATTTGAAGGTGTATAATGCAATTAAATTTTGTTTCCAGTCAATGATAATTTTAAGTTAAGTTCACTCATATAAGAAAACTGTTAACTTTCACATTTAAAAGTTTTCCCCATCTTTTTAGTGTACGTGTGTCCCAGTTAGAGATCAAGCCCCATGACATCATGCATACTATGTCAGTGCGCATTTTAAAAGAACAAATTGAGGCTTTATAAGATATTTGTACTTTTTGTTCCCTCAGAGTCTCAGTCATACACATAAAATAAAATTAATAAATCTTGAAGCAGTGTCTCTCTATGTAGCCCTGGATCCTGAAATTTTTTTATGTAGACCAGGCTAACCTTGAACTCACAGAAATACACCTACCTCTGCCTCCCAAGTCCTAGGATAAGAGGTTTCTGCACCACCCCTGGCTCCTATTTGTACTATTGTTTTTAAAACCCAAGTGCTCTTCCAGTAACCCACGCGTGGAAATGAAAACAGGTTCTGGAATTTTGATGGTGATGGTAGCTATGCTGAAGATCATTCCAGGGCCTTGTGTGTACTGGGCAAGTGTTGTACACTAAGCCATTGTCCCTATCCTTAGGACGTCTGATGCCAGCACTTGGGTGGTGGAGCCAAGATGGTCAAGCGTTCAAGGCCAGGGCTAGTGTTCAGGGTGGGTAAAAGTGTTTGTCTCAAAAGCCTGATGACCTAAGTTCAGTCCACGGGAAAAGTAAATGGCTCTACAATATTGTCCTCTGACCTCCACATGCACACCACGGCATACATAACACACGTGAGCGTGCGTGCACACACACACAGAATGAGAAGGTCACCTATACTCATGTACACCATGCACACCCACATACAGTACTAAATTGAAAGAGAAATTTAACCTTGTACTTAAAAGGAAAAAAAAAAAAAAAAAAGAATGGATGGGAGGCAGAGGCAGGCAGATCTCTGTGAGTTCCAGAACAGCCAGGGCTACACAGAAAAACCTTGTCTTGAAAAACCAAAAAAAGAAAATTAAAAATCTATGCAAATTTATCTCTAAGTAAAACTTCTAGGAGACCATGGGGGAGGCATGCCTTCATCACTGACAGAGCCAGTTCATGTCAGACAGTACACTTTACTCAAGACTTCACTCACTCCCTACAGTACAGTTTTGCAAGCTCATTTCTGCTAAATTCATAAAGGGTTTCACCCAGAAACTACAGTGTTTTAGTGCCCTAGTGAATAGATAGTTGGTGACGTTTTTTAAAAATCTAATACACTTTCTCCAAATAATTTTCATCTTTTAGCACATTATTTTCATTTTGAATAGCCTCGTTGTGTTTTCCTTTAACTTTAAAAAAAATTATGTGTTTTGCCTACATGTTTGTCTGTGCACAACGTATGTTCCCAGTGTCCTTGGTTGCTGGAAGAGGGCATCAGATCCCCTGGAACTAGAATTACACAGCTGTGAGCTCCCATGTGGGTACTGGGAACTGAATTCAGGTCTTCTGCAAGAACCATAAGTGCTTGTAACCGCTGAGCCATCTTTCCAGCCCCACCCCACAGCCCCACCCCACCACCACCACCACACACACACACACACACACACACACAATGTTTTTTCTTTGTGTGTGTGTGTGTCTGTTCCTATGCTAGGGATCCAGCCCATGGTCTCGCTCATGGCACTGTCACTAACCTATATTTCCAAACCTATATTTTTATTGTCAGTTGACATACAGTAATTATATATATTACTATACACACAGCAATTATACATGGGACATTTCACATGTATACAGTGTGCACTGATCAGATTGGGGTAATTAGCATAGCTATCATCTCAGACTTTGATCATTTCTTTTTGCTAGGGTGTTGAAAGTCTATACTAGTTATTTTGAAAAGTCATTTTCAACTGTAGTTGCCTTACAATGCTGTTAAAATATAGAAATGCCTCCTCCTATCCAGCTGTACCAATTATCTGTCCTCTCTCTGCCCGCTTTTCCCTCATCCCTTCCCTGGCTCTGGTAACTACTTTTCTGTTCTGTTTTTGGAGGTAAATATTCTAGGTTCCACGTGTAAATGCGCTGGTATGGTATGTATCTTTCTGGATCAGTCATATTTCACTAGCATAATGATCTCTGGGATATTCATAAAGCTGCATTTTGTGTGTGTTACAAATTCTTCATCCATTGGTGCGTACATTATATATCTTGGCTTTTGTGAAGATTGCTGTGCTATAATAAGCATATAAGTGCTGAATCTCCTCAACATACTAATTGGATGGATTCCCAAGAGTATGATTGCTGGATCATAATGCATTTCTCTTTTTAATTTTTGTTTTATTTTTATTTTTTTTGAGTCAGACTCTCATGTAGCCCGTGCTGGCTTCAAAGTCAGTGTGGATTGAAGGATGACCTTGAACTCCTGATCCTCCTGACTGCACTGGGGTAGCAGGTGTGTATTGCCACACCTGACTTCAGGTAGCAGTTATGTTTCTTGGTTTTGAGGAACTCCTACCATTTTTCTTAATTGCCATACTAGTTTCTAATGGCTTTGCTGTTGTAACTTATGTATCATTTTCTTAAATCAGGAACATTTCTCATGGTTTATGTTCTCATGGTTTTGAGTCAGTTTTGTATCATTTAAAGAAGAGTCATTGTATGCTTATGTTTCTTCAATGATAACTTTTTGGAGAAAGCATTGGGTTTTTGGGTTTTTGGTTTTTCAAGACAGGGTTTTTCTGTTGTAATTCTGGCTGTCCTGGAACTCACTCTGTAGACCAGGCTGGCCTAGAACCCTCAGAGATCCACCTGCCTCCGCCTCCCAGTGCTGGGATTAGATACGTGCCCACCACTGCCAGGCAGTTTTACATTCTTAAAGATCCTCACCTTTCAATGTTAAACCACCTCTCCCTGCAGACTTCAATGGACTTTTGGTGTCAATTTCTTAGTGATTTCCTCTTTGAAGGGAAGAAGCTCCCACAATCCATCTGTTTAGACTGTCCTGTATCTGCTATTATGTCTCTTCTGGAAACAGTGGTTCTATTTAACTTAAGTGTTTGTGCTGTGTGTGATTTCACTCCAAGAAAAAAAAAATCATCTTTCACTCTTTCTGGAGTCCAGTTCCAGAATATATGTAGACTTAGAGTTGAATGGAGGTACATACATATGAATGTATATGTTTTCTACACATCTCAGAGCTTAGCAACAGCTTAGCAACAGTACCACCCTTGGGATCTGACAGCAGCACCACAGTGTGCTGAAATGGAGGAGACAGGCCACTTCTGAGTTCTTGATGCATGGGGTGATCTTGGCAATTTTGTGTGGATTCAGACACAAGCCTAGATATGATTTGGCTCAGGAAAATAGATTCTTATCGTATAGACCTGTAGCAGCTGGATAGTAAATTACACACAGTTGATGAACACCATTTTCTCTTGGTCACAAGGACCAGGCACAGGGATTCCACAGAGCTGCTTGACAGTAAGGACAGTAGGGGCCATGCCAGTACTCACTCGGTTTCCTCACAGCCCTCTGACGTGGCTGAAATTATCCTCTTTGCCAAAAAGGAAATTGAGGCCATGTGTGCTTCTGTAACTTGCCCAAAGGTCCAGCGAGTAAGAAGTAAAGGTGCCCACTGAAGCTGGCACAGTGGTACATGTCTTTAAAGCCAGGCAGAAGAAGATGGGTCTCTTGAGTTCCAGCCCAGTCAGGCCTGCATAATGAAACTCTGTCTTTAAGATAATAATAATAATAACAATACCCACTGAACATAGCAGCTTGGCCCTGAGAACTCCGAACCCATGTTATGCTGTCTTGGGTATGAACATCACACCTGTAATGTCAGCAGCGTCAACATTTGAGAGGCAGAGTCAGGGAGATCATTTTAAGTTTGAGGCCAGCCTGGGCTACACGGTGACATATCTTCAAAAAATAAAGCCACACACAGGTCCTCTTGCATACAAACAAAAGTTAGTCATTCAGTTCAACTCTTTGGTGGCATCAGACTGTAATTGCCTGTTGCAGCAGCTTCATGACTGTCTGATGAAAAGCTGACCTTCATGACTGAGAGGCATACATTGTTATTTCAATTGACTGCTGCTTTAAGTGGTTGTGGTTTAACTGTTAATGGTGAGAAATAGCATTTGCTATGTTTCCAGACTTTGGCAGGCAGAGGCACATGGTGCTTGTCTCAGTAGCTTTTGCTACTTGTTTTCTTGCATTCTAGTGTTATACCTTCATGATAATGCCACAGTGTGAGGTTCTGACTCTGCTTGTTCTCATGAAAGTTAAGATTTCCTAGGTTGAATCTAAGACAGCGGTTCTTAACCTGTAGGTTGAAACCCCTTTGGGGGATTGAAGGATCCTTATACAAGGGTCACCTAAGACCATCTGCACATCAGATATTTATATTACAATTCATAGCAGTAGCAAAATTAGTTATGAAGTAGCAACAAAAATTAATTTTATGGTTGGGGTCACCACAACATGAGGGGAACTGTATTAAAGGTTACAGCCTTAGGAAGGTTGGAAACCACTGCTCTAAGGTATAATATACACTTGTTCCTTCTGTTAACTATGCTTTTCTCCTCTGCTTTCAGAGTGGACAGGATTACAAATGAAAGTGCATCAACTAAAGAAACCAATAACATTCCCAACCACAGAGTTCTCATTAAACCAGAGGTCCAAAACAATCAGAAAAATAAGGAAATAAGCAAAATTGAAGAAAAAAGGGCCTTGGAAGCTGAAAAATATGGATTTCAGAAGGATGGTCAGGATAGACCATTAACAAAAATTAATAGTGTGAAGTTGAACTCTCTGCCATCAGAATACGAAAGTGGGCCAGCCTGCCTGCCTCAGCATGTGCACTACAGACCCATCAATGTGAATAATTCAGACAGCAAAGCAGCAAATGCCAGCTTGGCAGATGGCAGGGGTGGGAGTCACCCAAATGCAGGGCCCCTAGCCTCTGAAGCTGATCGAGTCATCCAGAGAACAAATTCAATGCAGCAGTTGGAGCAGTGGATTAAAGTCCAGAAAGGACGGGGCCTTGAAGAAGAGCCCAGAGGGTAAGTACCATTTCGTTACCAACCCAGTTTCCTTGATGAGGGACAGGTTGGCTTCAGTTGCAGGACTGGTTTGAAGTATGTTTTAGGTTTCACACTTTAATTACTGAGGCTTGCTCATGGTGATCAGACAATAGTATTTTCTCTGTCTCATGTTTCTGTCAATAGCCTTGCTTTGGTAAAGAGCCACCTTTCCTGACCCAGAACAAGGGACAGGCTGAAGTTGAGGGGAGAGATTAGTTTTAGGGGGGTGAAGAGGAGCTCTATCCCTCTACCTATCCTCCTACCTTCACCCCTGTCTCTCCTGTCCTCCTAGAATTCTGAACTGTGATGAACCAGTGGAGATTTGTCTCCAGCCCTAATCTGTCTTCCATTAGCAGCTTCTATAGCCTAGTGGACTGAAGGATCTCCTTAGACAAGAAACACACACCTGTAACCACCTGATAGCACACACCTATAACCCCAGCATTTGGGAACAGGGGGATCAGGAGTCAAGGCCAGCTAGAACTGCACAGTGAAACTTTGTCTCAAAACAAAACCTATGGGATCAAGGATGTAGATCAGTGTGCCTCATATGCCTTGGGTTTGAGTCCCAACACTACAAAAAGGGAAAGGAAGAAAGTTTTATAATCATTGGTTTATTACCTAATGTTTTGGAGAAAGTTCACCTATGAGTTGAGGAGAGAAAAGGGATCTGGGCCTTCTGCCTGTGGGTCTGCATCTCTAGAAGTAGTCTGACTTTGAGCATGGTTTAGATGTCGCCAGTGAATCTAAAGTGGTTAAAAGTGTAAGAGTGAATAAATTCACCCCATGAGAGACTGGAGAAAAGGAGGTCGTAAGGAAAAACCTGTAAGTGCCAGGTGCGGACCACCACATGCCTTAATCACTGCTTAACCACTCAGGTGGTTGAGCCTGAAGACTGAGTGTTTGGGGCTAGCTACATAGTAAGACTCTGTCTTATTTTGAAATAAGAGAACAAAACATTTAATAAGAGAACAAATATTTAATAAAGAAATGGTAGAGCTTGCAAAGATTATAAGGAAAATATGCTGAGAAGTAGTCTGTTACAAAAAACATTTTTCTTTGAGACAGAGTTACACTATGTAGCCCTCGCTGGACTGGAGCAGGATATGTAGACCAGTTGGCCTCAAACTCACATTCTGTCTTTGCCTTACAAGTGCTAGAATTAAAGTTGTGCACTACTACATCCAGTACACACACACAAAAAAAAAAAAATTAAGATGTATTTATTTTATGTGTACAAATGTTTTACTTGCATCTGTGTGTATATATTTTGTACATGTCTGGTGCCTGCAGAGGCCAGAAGAGAGTATCTGTGATCACCTATAAGCAGTCATTTCAGTGCTAGGAACTGAATCTCGTCCTCTGCAAGAGCACCCAATGCCCTTAAGCACCAGCCTGTCTCTCCAGCCCCTCAAAACACAAAGTTTAATCAGATGTGGTGCTGCACCCTTGTAATCTCAGACTCTGGAGGCTAAGACAAGAGAATGTCTTCAAAGTGCAAGGCCAGCCTGGATTATTACATAGTAGTAGTAGGTGAGTCAGGGCTACGTAAGTGAGACCCCATCTGAAAACACTGAAACAGTAAATAAAACTTTTGAAGTAAATTTTAGGGCTAGTGGTAGAGCACTTGCCTGGTATGCACAAGGCATGGATTTGATTCCTAACCCTTAAAGATCAACAAGTTTTACATTTCTAAAACTATTTTGTATTCTTTCATGTTCATTAAAATCATTGTAATTTTTTTCTTAAACACAAGCTCTTAGATAAAGTATGTTTTATTTGAAATGTATTTTCCAAGTTACCTTACATGCTTTATATTGATAATAAAGTCTAGGTTGTGAGTGTATAGTGATTTTCGTGCAGCTGTCTGTGCAAGGTAATGTCATTGTATCTTCTAGGACATAGAAAACAGGAAGCGCGACTTAAAAGGTATCTTAGTTTACTGCTGGAGCTTGGGTGTGGGGATGCTTTCCCGGTCTACTCTGTTCCAGTGACTGGCTTGCAGGTCAGAAGCTGTCTTTAGGAGTCTGGCTCTAAAGCCTGGGTAGGCTGGGCTTGTTAGCTCTCCCAACACTCCAAACATACACCCCTGTGAGGTGTCGCTCATCCCTGTCTTCCGCATCCTCAATGCTCATTTTTAGGGTTTTCACAAGAGAAAGTTGTGAAAAATACTGACTTCACATCTGTAGGTTGCAGTCTATTGTACAGCATTGTGATTGAGTTGTAACAATGAATTACGTACTTGAAAATTGGCAAGGCAGATCTGTTTGTTCATTTTTGAAACAAGGTCTCACTGTGTAGCTACATCCTGGACAGGAACTCATAGACACCCACCCCCACCCTGCCTCTCACCATTGCTGAAATTAAAGGCTGCTCCTCTACATCTGTCCTCCGAGATATCAGAACTACAAGTTATGTGCAGTAATACACACACTGATTAGTTCGATTTAGCGTTTACATGGTGTCTGTTTTAGAGTATGTTGTACACCGATGGTTGCCAATTTTTTAAAAGGAAAAAGGTATGACTAAATGATGAAATTCACCAGTAACCAGGTAACTATACCTTAAATAATGAGATACTACATTTCACTTCCGTATCGGCCACAGTCGTAAGCAAATTACTTAATGTATGGGTGAGAATATAGAATTTAACTATTGGATGAAATTACAAAGATAAACTAACTCATTATCAGTAGGAAAACAAATACATAAATTTGCTTAGGCAGAAAAACAGGAAGTAGTTCTGAGTGTTTGGAAGCACTACAGATCACTTTCAGGAAATAATTCAGACTAGAAGTTTGCCAGGTCGCTTCCTCTCAACTTAAATCTCACTTCAAAGAAAAATCCTTCCTTCAAATAAAACATTTCTTTCTTGAGTTTAAAAGTGTAGAGTGTGCTACAACTTAGCCAGTGCCTGGATTATGTTACGAAGTACCAGTTAGCCGGGCCTGGTAGAGGGTTTTCTAGCCTTTTCAGTGCTGCGCTTCTGAAGCACTTTCTCTGCTTCTTCTCTTCAGGGTCCCATTGTCCGTTTCCCTGAGTGCTTTAGTGTCACATTCTTTTGAAATGGCTCAAGGCCACTGGAATCTTTGAAAAGTATCCTATATGTTACTAGATAAACTTTGTCCCCCCCCAAAAAAAAATTGCAAATTTTTACTGGTGAAAAGAAGCATTGTAATTCATAGAATCATTGATCTTTTTAACTTTATGAAAGACTTTCTTTAACTACTAAGACCCTAGTAGGAAGCAGGGAGGTTTAATGTTTAGTCCTATAGTAGGGCCCTGCAACCTGTAAACAAAGCTGCAAGGCTCTTTGTGAGTAGCAGAGCTGTTCAGAAGCAGTGCCTTCAGCCTGTCCCCCAGGGCAGATCACAGGCAGCTGCTGCTGAATGGGCTCATTTAAGGGTGCATCACACTTTGCTTAATTTGAATTTCTTTGGGACAAAGTCACTAAAGTAAATTATACTTCTGAAAAACAGGTCTCCTGATGCTAGAAGGTATATAAGACAAAAATGACCTTGTTAATATCTTGTGTTTCTATTAAAAGTCCACCAAATTTCAAAGATGGCAGATGAGCCTTTCAAACTCCATGGCCCTTAGCCAAGCTGATGGGAAACACCGCTGTTAATGACACGCGAGGACTCAGCAGAGATACATAGACAAAATAGAGCAGCTCGCATGGGCAGTTAGAGGAAACACAGCAGCTCACATGGCAGGGAGTGCTTCAGAGCCCTGACAGTGTCATCATTCCAAATGTTAGCGTCTAGGTCGTTTTTGGTGCATTTTAAACTGGCACCGCATGTCTCTTGAGCAGACTCGTTCCCATGGTGGCATGCTGCGCTTAAGTTATACCCGTTTGTAGTTAGTGCTTCTGTAGTGTTTCTTAAATTTATAACTTAAATTCTTATATTTCTGAAGCAAGGTGTGCTGGGTAAGTTGCTTTAGAGTTAGTTTCTCAGGCAGGACCAACCTGAGGTAGACTGCGAGTGCCAGAGTGCAGGCCTGGGTGGACTCAGATTTCCGGGCTGCCATACTTCAGAAAACATGACTACTGGGCTGCCAGCTCTTCATTTTCCCCTAATTTCTGTCTTTTGTGTCATCAGAGAGAAGTTGGGAGGGAAATGGAGTACAGAGTGGGGGTGGGGGTACCACACAAATAACTGGACTCTTTTACATAGACGCTTTTCCTCACTCCACTCCCAAAGTGTTGCCCAGTGATTAGTAAGGGGGTGGTTTCCTTCGATTTTGCAAGAGCCTGTTTTTGAGAAGAGACATTGAAAATATGAAAGAGAAACCAAATGATGAAGGAAATATTATTCAGGAGAGGTGACTGAAGGGATCAGAATTGTGTTGAATATTAATGTGATCTTAAAGTTCTAGACAGCTTCATGACAAATCTCTCCTAGGCAAGAGGGCAGTCACTGAAGGGTTCACTTGGCTATTGGGTGATGGGCTCTCCAGCCTTCTGAGGTTATGTGCTGCCTAAGCTTTTTGGCATCTTTATTTTTAGTTTTGTGTTCAGTTTTCATTTGTGGGTGTGAGCATCATGGATGTGGGTGTGCAGGGTGCTGGAGGCCAGAAGTTGAGGTGGTGAGTCACCTAATGTGGATGCTGGAAGAGCAGCAGGCACTCAGCCGCTGAGCTGCCTCTCCAGCCCTGATGTCTCTAGTTTCAATTAATTCATTATAATAGGTGAATAGATTGAATATTTTTATGCATAACATACATGCCTTTGGCAGATTTTTTTAAATGGAGGGATAATTTTTAATTTAAATATAAATATCTGGGAATCGCTGGCATATAAAGAGTGCTAGAACTGGGACACCTTTGTTCTCATGCTGGCGAGCTCGCAGACTCTAGAGTACCAGGCTTTCCCCAGACTAGAGATAGAACACCAGGCATTAAGAGAATATAGTTATGATAACCTGGCTGGCCTGGAACTTGGAATGCAGACCACACTGGCCTTGAGCTCCCAGAGCTCTAACTGCCTCTATCCCCCAGGTACTGGTGTTACAGGTGTGCACCATCTCTCCAAGTTGTTCCTACTCTGCTTTCCCTCTAGGTTGGAGTATTTTTCACAGCCTCCAAAAGAAGGTATACTCCACTTAATGTTAATTTCTTGGTGAAAAACGATAATATAATTTTACACACCAGTAGGAACTAACTAGCCCAGTATGCACCCGATTCATTACACTGGGTCACAGTAAAATCTGTTCAATGACTTTGGTTGTTGTTGAGACAAGGTCTTATTCTGCAACCCAAGACGCCTCAGACCTGTTGCATTTCTCCACAGAGTACAGAGAGGTATGCCATCATGCCTGCTTAATAGTATTGATGCGTTTCTGCCAGTGACAAGTCTGTGTCAAAGAGATCTCTAGAAAAGCCAGAGAGATGATTCAGCAGTTAAAAGTGCGTGCTGCTTTTATAGAAGATTCGGGTTCAGTTCCTAGCACCCATATCAGGTATCTTAGAACTCCAGCTCCAGGGATCTCACATTCCCTTCTGGCCTCCTGTATTCAGCACATGCATGGCATTCACTCACACCGATGCACACATACACTTAAAATAAAAATAAATCTTTAAAGGAATCTTTGGCTTCCAGATTATTAGCCAATTCAAATTAAAAGTCTAGTAAAGTAGTGGCTGGAGAGATGGCTCAGCAATTAGGAGCACCGATTGCTCTTCCAATGGACCTGGGTAGGTTCTGTTCCCAGCACCGGCTGGATTAAAGGCTTGTGTCACTACTGCCCAGCTAAAATATGTCATTTTAAAAAAATAAAGTCTGATACATACTAACTTACCAGGAAAACCAAAAATACAGTGTCATTTAAAATTGCAAAAACAGCTCTCTATTATTTTACATAGCTTTCATTTTCACAACCTCTTTTTTAATTTTAGAGTAATTTCTTACCAAACATTGCCAAGAAATATGCCAAGCCACCGAGCCCAGATTGTGGCCCGCTACCCTGAAGGTTACCGAACACTCCCAAGAAACAGCAAGACCAGGCCTGAGAGTGTTTGCAGTGCGACTCCCTCTGGTCATGAGAAGACAGGGCCTGGAACAGAAGAGAAGCGGCGATCCGTGAGGGATGACACCATGTGGCAGCTGTATGAATGGCAGCAGCGCCAGTTTTACCACAAGCAGAGCACCCTTCCTCGGCACAGCTGCAGCCCGAAGGTTTCCGACCAGACAATGCATTCCATCCCCACCTCACCTTCCCATGCGTCAGTAGCTGCTTACCAGGGATTCTCCCCTCAGCGGACCTACAGGTCTGACGTGTCCTCACCAATTCAGAGAGGAGATGTGACTGTAGACCGCAGGCACAGGGCTCACCACCCTAAGGTAATATGCTAACTTTGTGTTGACTCACTGCTTAATGCTGTTGTGTTTCCTTTCCAATATACTGTTTTAAATTAAGTAAGGGAAAAGAATGGGGACGTTAATAGAACTGTTTTGGTCTTAAAAATTAAAACACTGTCAAAGTCCTCTGTGTAGAACCTATGCCTTCAGTACTTAACCCTCAGAATCACAAGCCTGGTTCCTTTAGTTATTTGTGGGCCAAGCCTCATGTGTGCAGGCAAGTGTTGTACACTTGAAGTGTCTCTCTCGTGCTTTTGAGACAGAATCTCTGTAAGTTGTCCAGGCTGACTTCAAACTCCAGGTGCTCCTGCCTCAGCCTTTTTAATATCTTGGACTATAGGCTTAGGCCATGTTTTAGCTACTTTGTTATTGCTATGATAAAACACAGTGACTAAGGCAACTTACTGAAGGAAGGGCTTATTATAGGCTTACAGTTCCAGAAAAATAAGAATCGTATAACATAATAACCATCATAGTTGGGAAACAGGGCAGCAGGCAGAAACAACCAAGAACTCACATCTTGAACTGCGAGCAGGATGAGGAAGCCTAGTGGGAATGGCTGGTGCTTTTGAAACATCAAAGCCCATCCATCCCCAGGGACATACTTCCTCCAGCAAGACAGACCACCTAAACCTGCCCAAACAAGGCCACTCACTAGGAACCAAACATTCAGATGCCCAAGACTGTGGGGGACATCTCATTCAATCACTACAGGACACCACACCCGGCAAAACAGGTGTTTTGTTTTGCTTTGTTATGTTTTTAGTAGATGCATTATTCATTCTTCTCCATCTGAGGATATACCTTGTTTTCCTTATGTTTTATCCCCCATACTAAGAATCAAACCACAGACCTTGTGCATGCTAGGCAAGTATTCTGCCACCACGCTACATCCTCTGCTCATATGTGTGCAGATGGTGTGCATAGCCATGTGTGGGAGCCTGAGTTCAGTGCTGAGCATCTGCCTCCATCACTCTCCACCTTATTTTTTGAGACAGGGTCTCTCACTGAACCTGGATTGGCTAGATAATAAAGATGTACTTATTTTATTTATGTTAGTCTTCTATCTGCATGTATACCTGCATCCCTGAAGAGGGCATCTGACCCCATTATAGATGGTTGTGAGCCACCATGGGGTTGCTGGGAATTGAACTCATGTCTTCTGGAAGAGCAGTCAGTGCTCTTAACTGCTCAGCCATCTCTCCAGCCCAACTCAATTAAAATTCTTAATTGTGAATATGTAAAATAAATAATTTCTCATTACTGTTTGCATTAACCGTTTAGAAGCCATGATGAATAAAGCTTCTGCTGCTTTACTGTAAAGGTGGTGGCTTCAATCTAAACTAGTGGTCATTGTATGCTTCACTGCCAGACACTTGAAATAAAAACGTTAGTTAGCAGATTCACTTAACCCCCTTGATTATGAGACCCTTTCTCAAAAACAGAGAATGAAGCAAAGGAAGCAGCTCGGGAGCAGATGGTTCACGTCTGTAATTCTAGAACTTGGCAGGTGGAATGACTGCATAGCGAGTTTAAAGTCACCCTGAACTGCATGATAACCTGTCTCAAAAAACAGGGCTGGGGGTCTGCTCCCTAGAACTTACCTTAAGAAAAATAAAAGCTGGAGCCGTAGCGTAGACTTGCCATCCCAGTGCTGCACAGTGAAGGCAGATGGCCCGAGGCCAGCCTAGCCTACTTGGCACGTTCCAGGCCCTCCAGAGTCCTGTCTTTAAAAATATAAAGCATATGGCAGGGCTGTGCACAGCCTCTTATCCCAGCACTCGAGAGGCAGGGGCAGGCAGATCTATGAGTTTGAGGCCAGCCTGATCTACAGACCTAGTTCCAGGATAGCCAGGGCTATGCAAAGAAACCCTGTATCAAAAAACAAATAAATAAGTAAATAAAAATTTAAAAATAAATAAGGTCGATTTTGCCTGAGGAACAACATCTATGCTTGCGCTCATACAAAAAAATCACCTTGAGACAGTTTCTAAATTCCTTTTTTTTCCTTTTTAATTTTAAGACAGTCAGGCTGACCACAGCCTCCCGGGTACAGGAGTATCGCCACACTCAGCTTAATTTCATTAAATCAACCTTTTGTTACACATTGTTTTCTATTAGAATACACATAGGACATTTCTAATGCATATCAAAGTGAGTTTCCATGAAAAGCAAAGATTATTTGAGAGAAGTTGAGAACTTCGTGATAGCCATTGGTACTTGAAGGAGCAACAGACAAGGATCATTATAGACTTGTTATTTGACAGACCTCTCCCAAAGTGACATGGAGCCTGTCACTTCAAAGAGGAAAAGTCAGTGTTTGTCACCACTGATGATATCTGAATTTTCAGGCAAAAACTGGAATTTTGGAAATCATTGTTTTGCAGACTGAGTTTGATGCTTTTCAGGACTCAAAGATTGATGACATTAACAAATGTAATCTTTTGGTATTTTAAACTGAAACATGTCAACATGGAGAACATTACAAAGCTCTGAGCCAGTACTTTGCAGATGAACTCTTATTACCAAATTATGCGCAGCCAAACAAAGTGTGATAGAACAAGGGACATTAGTGTATGCCTGTGTCAGGCTTCATTGGTGCACATTCAGATACCAGTTTGATAGTTAGCTTTAAGAAAATCCACTTTATTTTGAGCTTAGCTACAGATCAAAGGTGAATACACTTACCCAGAGAGCTGCTAAATGTATCCCCTCCTTACCAACTACATATGCATCAGGTGGATTTTGATAACATACTTCCATCAAAATACTTCTCATAGTGAATATAAAAACAGGTATGAGAAACTAGCCAAACATTAAAATTTGCAAAACTGTCAAACTGTACCCCTGCTGTCACTAAGTTTTCTCTGAAGAAAATAGAGCAGGGCCAGTGAGATGTTTCAGTAGGTAAAGATGCTTGTTGTGTCAGACTAGCAAGCTGAGCTCAATCTCCAGAACCCACATAAAGGTAGAAAGACAAAGCCAATGCACAATTGTCCTCCGACCTCCATGCATGAACCACACACATCATACCATACACAATAATAAATGCAAAATAGATATATGGGCTCAGGCATAGTAATCTATGCCAGTAATCCTAGCACTTGGGTAGTGGAATCCAGTGGATTAGGAGATCCAAGTGTGAGGCCAGCCTGAACTTCTGAGGTCCTCTTTCAGAAAATCAAAACAACAGGGTACACACACACACATATAGATCTTGAGAAAAAGGAGTTTGAATGCTGCTGAACCAGTCTTCATAAAACTATTCTTCATTAGCATCTGTATTTTAGTTAAGTAAGAAATGTTCATATTTCTCTCAAAAGCACTAGTGATAATTTTAATTGGTATTTTATAATATAAATTTAAGATTATTCATCAGTGACATTGAACTCCCAACCCAGAACAGCATTGACCCCTGAACTATATTGTATCTTTATTTCCCAGCATGTGTATGTACCTGACAGAAGGTCAATGCCAGCTGTATTAGGTGTGCCGACCGTGAGTCCTCAGACCCTCCAAAGCAGAACGGTGAGTGTGGTAGGTTTCCTTATCATATGCTTATTCTGTCTGCTGCCCAGAAAGATATGAATCCGACAGAGTTTTTAAGTGTGAATTCTCAGAGACATCACCTACAGAAGAAAACCTCATTACTTTTGTGACAAAGCTTCAGCATCAGAAGAATGTAGGCTCATATAGCCATGTCAATGTCTTTGTGGCTGCCTTCCCCTAAATATCAAATAAAGGAGCATATTTGAAGTTTACTATTTAACTCTGGGCTTTTGATTTTTTAACCCCCTTATCTTTAAAATAAAAGCCAGGAATGCCGGTACACAGAAGGATAGCTATGAGTTAAGGCCAGCCATAACTACATAGTATACATGACTACATAGGGGCTTTTTTGTTTGTTTTGTTTTGTTTTGTTTTGTTTGTCTTAAAAACCCATGTAACTCAGTGGTGAATGCTTGTATAAGTTATACAAGACCTGGATTCAATCCCAGGACCACCTACACGTACGTACCCAGCACAGACAGTGGAGTGATAATCATCAGAACAAGCCCAGTGGGCAATCTGTCCACGGCCACATGACAAACCTTCAGAAACATTTTCCCTGTGGCTTTTTTTTTTTTTTACTCTGAAGCCAGGTCTTGGGACATAGTGCGGACTGTCCTGGGACTCAGTCTCCCTCCCTGCTTGTTCTCCTTGGAGTTGGGATTGCATGAACACACCGTCATTCTTGACTTTTTTGTGAATTTAATATAAATTAGCTACTTTAGAGCCAAAAATACATTAATTTATGTATTTACATGAAGACTGTCTAATATTCAGAGTTAGCCATGGTGGCTCGTGCCTTTAATCCCAGCATTCAAAGAAAATAGATGACTTTTCATTTGCTTTGGCTTGGTTTTTTTTGTTCTTTTGTTTTGATTTTGATTGTTTTTTGGCAAGGTCTTGACCTGACAATCTTCCTGCCCCAGCCTCAGGAGTACTGAACTTACAGGTGTACCAACACTGCTGGAATTCTTCTCTCTGGGACCTGACTCTGTTGTCAGTAGCTTTGCTTGAGGATGTGATTTTAACACCTGTAGGATTGTTCATTATCATTTAAAATTCTCCTCCTACAGTAATCGAAACAAACTCATCTGTATTTTTTATAAACATCTTGTTTTATCTTACACGCTTAGATAGGAAATACTTCCTGGATTTAAAGTGTTGGAGTTTGTTTATTAAAGCTTGTGAATATATTATTAAAAACCAAGAACTATCAAATACTAGATTATCACCTGAGAGAAGCAGGCAGCCGTCACGGAGTAACTGCTGGCTGGCTGCTGTTTTCTTTTCCATTTGCTCCCTCTAGTGGATGTTTGGAATCAAACTTATTTACAATCACCCCTACGTTTCTCCAGCCAATAATGCCTCTTTATTTGACCCCAAAATGTGAATATACACCTAATTTACAGTCTTCTGTCCTTTTGAAAATTTTCTCATCATTTTAGTCTATACATGAACTAATTTATGTAGCATTTTCTGTAAGAAACCAGCCTGATGTTTAGAACATCCCCTTCTACCAAAGAGAACGAAGAGAATATGGCGGTCCCTTACTCCACCCACATTTCCTTGGCAAGACCTCAAGAGCTAGACATGTTGGGGAGGAAATGTAGCCTGTCCCAAAGTTGTCATAATCACAGGATGTCTTCAGCTTCAGAGCAAAAACAGCTGGGCTTTTTGTTTGTCTTTTGTTTTGTTTTTTCACTTAACAATAGTTTGAAGTCACACACACTGATCACCATTGACTGCTAACTATAAAAGCCATTTGTATGTGCCCACCTTCATCTGAGGAGCCCGTAGCAGGTGTCGTCTACTTCTGCAGCGCTGTGCCTGTCTGAAGGCAGCAGTGAAAATGATGGGGTCTCAAAAGAACTTTATGGCACAGAAAATAGGGAGCAATAGCAAATGAGCAAAAGAGGGCCAGTGTAAAACTGTGTGTAAGCAAAGTGAGCTCAGCAGCGCCCCAGCCTGGGACTTAGGTTCCCCACTCCTTACAGTTTTTAAACAAAGCTTAGAGAAACACTGGATTAAAGTTTATAAGCTGCCCTTGTAAGCTGCTGCTGCAGGGCACTCCTAAGCTCTGCAGGTGTGGAGGGATCCCCCCCACTGTTGAGACCTTTCCTCCTCAGGATTCCTGGGTCTCCACTGTTTTCAGAGAGTATGTGGGCGGGGACAGGGCTGGGGTACATCCATAGCAATCTTTGTTTTCCTCTTTTTCCCTTGAAAAAAATCAATTGACGTTTTAATGATAAACGTGCTGTGGAAACTCTATTGGTGGCCATTACAAAACGGGACAGGCCTCACACACAGATTCTTAGAATTCAGAAATAACACCCAAGTTTACATTCCTTAAATGTAATTGTTTTTACTTGTTCTTTAAAATGGTATTGGATGGGCCAGCCTTGCTCTGTTGCTGGAGGAGTCTTAGGTGTAACTTTACCATCCTGAGAAAATCTTCAATGAGCATCTTAACAGTTCTCTGTGCAGAGCTTTACGGAGGGTTTGTGCTTTTTTATGTTGGCGTTGAAATACTCTAGTGAGTGCTGAGAAAATGCCTGAATGTCCTGTTCTGCTGTAAAGTAACACTATTCCTTCTGTCTCTCTAGATGTCTATGCATTTATGTAGGACCTATCATAGTGCCTAGGCACTGTGATGCCAACCGTAAGAGGAAACTTGCCAAGAAATCTTGGTTTAATATCTGTCACTTAAGGCAACAATTAATCTGTTTTCCACTGTTTGGATTCTTAAATTGTACTCCTTCAGCCAGAGGAGCTTACGCTGCTGCTAATAAAGCTGAGACGGCAGCAAGCTGAACTGAGTAGTATCCGGGAGCATACCTTAGCACAGCTCATGCAGCTAAAACTTGAGGCCCACAGTCCAAAGGTCAGCTCTGGAGCCGTGTATGTGTCTGACATCATCACCCATCAATGCATTCTGTGTCGTTGGTGTCGAGCATGAGCCTGAACCATCATCACAGGGACATTACAGTCTCTATTGACCCTTTGAGAATTCAGCTTACTTACATGGTTGTACGATTGAGAAAATACAATGAGGACGCATTTGTTCGTAGCCTGGTTGTGGGGAGGGAGGAAGGAGCTGCACTAAGGTCTCAAGATAATGCTGCTGCTCAGTAAGTTCCTTGACTTCCACGTCTGATAAAACAGGTACTGAAAGCTTATGTCTTCCAAGAAAGCAGTAAGGTGAAAACTCATTATAAGCCTTTGGTTCTTATGGAAAAGACATGTACACATAGGAATGTTTCTCAGCTGCACAACTGTGATCCCAGCACTCAGGAAGTTGGAGGCCAGTCTGAAATCTCTCAAAGGGTTAATAGCCTGTGTTTATATGAGAAGGGAGGGCTGTAACACAGAAAGGACTGGCATGTGAAGCTTCTATCTGCTAAAGCCATTGTGTTTTCCTGCTTAAACTCGGTGTCTATGGTTTTATATACCTCAGTACGTCATCTGCGTGCTGGCAGCATGTTTGTGAAAGTGTGCACTGTAGTACAACATTGTAATAACTGCCTATTATTTTTATTCCCAAATTTGACCTTTTGATGATTTGCTCTCTATCCCTCTTTCCTTGGTTCATGGCTACTAGAATGAAATTCTTTCACATCATCTTCAAAGGAACACCATATATTTGGATCATCAGGTGGGGTTTGTAGAATTTTCTTATTATGATACCAATTAGGACTTATCCATTATAGTACAATTTTTCTGGCTGCTTAGGTATTTCAATCACTTTAATTAATAATGTGACTTCTACAAGGGCATTTGTGAGGGTAAATGGGAGACAGAAAGGCTGAGTCGCCTAAGATTGAGAGCCTGTGTCCTCCGTGTTTCTTGATATCTCATAAAAACCCTCACGTATTGAAGTGTATCTGAGCTTGGGGGCTAACCAATAAAGGAATGGATGCTATGGATGTCCTGTTGGCCATTAGGGGAGGAGGGCAGATGTGGTGTGTTCCATTCCCTAAGAAGCGCTTCAGGGTGGGTGGAATGTGCTAGAAGCCACTTTTAGTCGCCTGAGTGCTGTCTCCTCAGGGCTTAGGCTGGGCAAGTGTCCAGAGCTATTTCACAGTGACCTGTCACCCTCCCCGGCCCCCTTGCCTCAGTGGTGGGTGGCCAAAGGGAATGACCACAAGTAAAAAGTGAAAGGCATGGTGGTGCATGTTATCCTGTCTCAAAAAGGCAAGCACACCTTGAAAAGTATCAGTAAACAGGGATTGGCCCGGGTTTTAGTGTTTTTCTATTAATATTTAGTGAGCCTTGGCATGTTATCAGATATAATGAATGAATAAATTCTTTAATACAAGTTAAACCTTTAACTTTTTTAAAATGTGTAGATTTGAATGTTTTATTAAATAAAGTTCCTATGGAAAATTCTATAAGACAGATGCTTACGTCTTTGAAAGAAAATTGTAAATGCAGCTTTATAAATTACTTCTATTTAAGGAGAGGTTTTATGCCAAGATATCTCTTTGCACATGTTCAGCCATTTTAATTTCAAGGAAGTAGACTACAGTTCTCTTAGTATGTAATTTATATACTTACCATTAGTTTTTGTTGAGATTTTGCCTGTTGAAATGCTTCAGAAATCAGCATTTTTTTATCCAAGTTCGGATCTTCACTGCAGAAACTAGGCTGAAAAAACTTACAGCTCTAATATATACTTTGAGAGGGGTATAATAAGGATACCTTACATTCCAAAAACTTTCTGGGGTCTATGGGAAATAAACTGTCTTTAAATTTCCCTTGGGTTGTAAACTAGAGCACCTGGCACTGTAGTACACGCCCATGCTTCCAGCAGTCCAGAGGCAGGAAGATCAAAACATCAAGACTGACCTGAGCTACATATCAAGACCCTGTCTCAAAAGGAAACTTACCTGACAAATAAGCAAACAAACCATAGATCGCTCTGAAAACCTGTGCAATATCGCAAAAATTAGCTTTAAAAAGCAGGAATCTGAAGTTGTCTAAAGTCTTTGGAAATAAGCCTAGTGGTTTGCTCTGATCACAGTAAAGTCTGTGGTGCAGTCACAAGGACAGAACTTCGGGGATTGCCGGTCAGATAAGAGTGCTGCAGCCACCTCTGCCCCCAAGATGTTTTTCAGTCCTTTACCTGTTTTCCAGAATGCTCAGATCCCTGCACAGGCTATGTGCCAAAATTCGTCCCTAGGCATGCTATTATGCCAAATCCCCACTGGATGGCTTCTAAAACTTTCACCCTTCTAATACAATGAAACACTGGTCATAGTCTCTGTCAGCAGAATTTTCAAGTAATTTGCCTTTTTCTCAGATTCTGAAGCAGTTGCATTATTTCCATTTTTAAATTTTATGATAACAAGAATAATTATAGAAATGGATGTTTTGAATGATACTTTACATTTAAATATAACTTCTTCCATTAGTGAACGTTTGATCATTTTTGGATAACAGAATGTAAAACCTTGCTGGGCAGTGATGGCACACACCTTTAATCTCAGCACTCAGGTAGCAGAGGCCAGCAGATCTCTGAGGACAGCCTTGTCTTCAGAGCAAGTTCCACGACAGCCAGGACTACACAGAGACAAAACAATGTCTCAAGTAACAAAAAGCACCTCATCTATATCTAAATGTTTATAACCTTTAGGTTACACCTTGCAGCTGGACAGGTGGCTCGTTGGTAAAGCACTTGCTGTGTGAGGATGGGGTCCATCCCAAGCGCACAGCGGCACACACTTGCAATCCCATTGCTGTTGTGGCAGAAACACACAATCTCTGCAGCAGTCTGGCCAGCTAGCCAAGCCAAATAAACAAGCCTCAGGTCCTCGGGGGTTCTCAGAAGGGAACAAAAAACAAGATAGATGCCCCTGAGAAACAAGGTCGACCCTGGCTTAGACACACACATACACTCACAAAAGTTACCTAAAGAAAATCTCTCAAATACATTTAAAAATTATCTCTCGCACTGTATTGAAATGTAACGTTTTTGAACTGCTGTGCATTGTATCTAACTACAGCTGCACAGTATGTAAAGATGATTATGATTATTTAGTTCGGTAGAATTCCTCATTCAGCTCAAACCTTCCCAGCTGTCTGTCTTGTCCCTGCCAGTACCTGTCTGAACTGTGACCAGGTCTGTTGTTTTTGCAGGTATTATTGGGTGTCTAGGATTTATAGGCTGACTCCTCAGTTTTATAGAACCACAAATTAGACAGCAGATCAGAGGAAGATGCTCTAGGCAAATTTTAAAGTACAGACCTCAAAGGAATATATGCTGGCTGACTCTCCCTCTCAGCTCCTGCTCTCTTTCCCACCTCCTCACACTAAGTAGAAGCAATCAATGCGGTCTTCCTCTGGCCTTTCATAGGTGCCACAGTCACCCAAAGGAAAACTTTAGTTCATTTAATTCTCTTAATTTCTAGCATTATTCATGAAAAGTAGAACCAAAGTAGAGCTATTTCAGAGGTGAGGTGAGTCATTTCTGTTCCTAACAACAGATGCATGACCAGCCATGCCAGTGTGAAGACTGTGACCTCTGCCCCAGTAGCTTAAGCACTAGAATATGATCTCCCATCACCACCTCTAAGGACAAGTGATTACCAAAGAGGCTTAAAAACCACAGTGGCGCTGGGTATGCTGGTGTCTGCCTTTAATCCCAGCTCTCTGGAGGCTAGAGTGACAGGGTTGCTGGGAGATATTTGCAATGGGTTGTAGGCCTGCTGGGCCACAGAAGTATGCCCTTGTCTCACAAAATCAAAACATAAATAACAGTAGAATACAATCCCTTCCCAGCTGCATGTCCTCTCCTTTTCCATAACCCCTTGCTACCAGTCAGGTGCTACCCCATCCAATGAACTTATTTGGTTCTCCCTACCCCTCATTTCCATTCAAACTTCCCTGATAGTGGCTAAGAGCAATGACAAGAGGTGATGTAGACATTTTCTTTCCCTGAAATGTGACTACCCCAGAAGATAGCATGATAGGGATGGTGGCTCCGAGGAGAGAGAGAGCATCACCAGAGGGTGCCAGTCAGCTGGGGCTGAAGTTGGGGACTAAATATTTTTCTAGAGGTACACTTACTTTAGAAGAAGGTAAGAAAGTCACTTTATTTAAAGATCTATTTATACTAGTGCTCTACCTGCATGTATACCTGCTTACCAGAACTAGGCATCTAATCCCATTATAGATGGTTGTGAGCCACCATGTGGTTGGTGGGAATTTAACTCAGGACCTCTGGAAGAGCAATCAGTGCTCTTAACCGCTGAGCCATCTTTCCAGCCCAAGAAAATCACTTTTAACACTACTTTTTAAATTTTTTTTTTTTTAGGTTTTTATTTTACGACACACATAAATAAATGTCTCACCTGCACGTATGTGGTAGGCACACCACATTTGTGTCTGGTGCCCAAGGAGGTCAAGAGGACATTGGATCCCCTGAAACTGGAGTTATAGGTGGTTGTGAGCTTCCATGGGGACTCTGGGAACCAATCCTAGGTCCTCTGCAAGAGCAATGCATGCTGGTAACCACTGAGCTATTTCTCCAGCCCCCTCACTTTCTCTTTTGCAAATGTTACATAGTAGCATTTAGATTTATAATGCAGTACCTCTCATGAACCATGTTCTACAAGCGAAAGTGAGTTTAAGTGAAGTCTACAGTCTCACACTTGGGTGCTGTGAACTTTCCTCATGGGTATGCTCCCTTTGTCCTTTGAAGAAACAATAACGGGTAAATCCGTGCAGATAAGAACTCTTGCCATTTTGGACAAGTCAAGCCGAGGAGATTGCAAAGAGAACAGAAAGCTCTGTGTTGACCATGTGTGCTTAGTGCTGCTCAGTGCTGTAGCTGTTCAGGGTGAAATCCCAAGAGAGTGTTCTGCATTCCTCCTTCCCTGGTGTTCCTGATGGCAGTTCAGCTGCCTTCTCTTGATTCCAAGCAGGCTCCCATGCTAACAGCTCAGGGTTCTGGAGCTTTTATCTGTAGGCACAAGGGAAAGCTACAGTGTTTCAGAGGTGCAACTGGGTTTCTCTATGTAGTCTTGGCTGTCCTGGAACTCTGTAGCCAGGCTGGCATAAAACTCAGGTTTGCCTGCCTCTGCCTCCCAAGTGCTGGGATTAAAGGCATTAACCACCCCAACCCGGCCCAAACTAGACTTAATGACCAAGGAAATTGATGTCTTCTTACACCTTGCTGCTGAGAATAGTCTTATAATATCTTCACTCCTTCTTAAAATTATTACAATAATTGTGTACCTGCGAGTGTGCATATATGTATACATGCACAAGGGAAAGAGTACATGAGGTCAGAGTCCGTTCTTCATCCATGTGGGTTGTCAGCCTTGGCAGCAAGTGCCTTTAACTTGCTGAACTGTCTCTCCATCCCCTCATGCCACTTTTGATTTTTCTTCTCCATTTCTTCTCTTTTTCTCTTTTGGTTGAGACATAGTCTCATAACCAAGCTGACTCTGAAACTGCTTCCTCTACCTCCCTATGATCTGTTTTTGTTGTTGCTGCTGTTCTGTTTCCTGGGGGGAGGGGGGATTTCTCTCCCTCTCTTCTCCCTTGAGCTCTGTGCATGTCTGCCCCCCCCCCGCTGTGTCTCCCCCTCCCTCTGTTGTGTGATAAAACTTTTTCTAGGGAGATGCAACACACATTGACCCATGATAGGGGACCCATGACAAACCAAAGTATGGATATCACAAAAGTTCAACTTGGTGAATCAGTGAGTCTTACTGTTACTTACAGGAGTGTGGGTGAGGGCTTAGTTCCAGAAGTAGAAATGACTTAAAAACAGCTGCACGACCAAAGCCCACCCCTGCATGGGTGACAGCTCACAAAAGCTGGGAACCTGGAGCATACTGCACAGCCTGCAGGCAACTCAACAAGTTGGAGAGTGTCCTTTCCAGGTTCTGAGTTGGCCTAAATCTCTTCCAGGCAGCTTGGCTAGCTTTGCTCTCTTCTAGGCAGCTCAAAGTCTTCCTTACAACTTGGTTTGTCTGAGTCTTTTGCAGCTTGACTCCTCTGAGAATGACTCTCAGCTTTTATTGTTTACGCTAGTAGGGACTGGTCCAATGTATCTGGTTGGTTTTGAGAATTTCCTAAAGCTGTTTTGAATTGTTTACCAATCTGTCTAAAGAGCTTTCCTGCAGGATGGAATGTTTGGTTTCTTGTTGTTGTTATTGTTGTTTTCAAGACAGAGCTTCTCTGTGCAGCCCTGGCTGGCCTGGAACTTGCTCTGTAGACCTGGCTGGCCATGGTCCGAGCTGTCTGCCTTTGCCTCCAGAGTACTGGGACTAAAGGTCTGCACCACTACTGCCTGGCAGGATGGAATGTTTTAATCTAGGAGGAAACCGCTACAGAAAACTCTTCCCCCACCTTCCACCACCTCTCTCTGTCTTCCCCCTCTCTCTCCTTCTCCTCCCCCCTTTCCCTGTCTCCTCCACCTCCTCTCTCTTCAACTCTCCCCTCCCTTCTCTCTCTTTTCTCTCCTCTCCTTCTCTCCTTCCACCACCACTCTCTTCTCCCCTCTCTCTCTTTCTCCTCCCCTCTCTCTCCCTCTGTCCCATCCCTAGCATATTTGAGCTTGGAAGTTGAAGCTCAGAAAGCTTGAGTAGACCTGAACACCATACTGGAAGGATTCTGTGAAAACTAAGCACTGGGTAGATTAGAATCCTGAGTGTAGACTTCATACCAACTTATATTCCTCTGATCTCTTAACTTGGCCTGTCCAGTGCCTACCTGGTTATAGTTATTGTCACTGTTGATCTGGTCCTTGTTGATAACTGTTTCACCTGCATTAGCCACAAAAGCTCCTTTTCCTCTCTTTCTCCCATGGAGTTCATCTCTTCAGTTTTCTGCTTGTCACTGTGTCCTCTCATGTTTCTGTCAGAAAGTGGAGCTTGTAGCGTAAGCTTCCTTGATGTGGGCTTGTTTGCAAGAAGTTTACGTTGAGAAATGAGTCCAGGTGAGAGCAAAGAGTGAACAGAGAGTGACAACCGTAGGTACCCTGGGCCTCATCTCTTTGAACTTTGACAAATGAACAGAAACCATAGGAATCATACAAATTCACTGGGGAACTGCTCAGGTGAACCAGACAGGAGATTGGCCCCAACCCCCATGATCTAGGACTACCACTGAGACTGGCCTCCACTGTCCTGAGGCTGTGTTTGCAGACGTAAGCACTATATAAGGGTTCCCACATTAAAACAAAAGAGAAACCGATAAGATACGGAGAACATCTCTTTCTGCAGTTTCAGTCACAGGTGTTTAGATCTTCAGCACAGGCCCAATTTCCGAAAGTGAACTCATCTATAGCTCCCATGTCTGCCAAAATTGCTAACAGCAAGGAGTAACTAGAGGAGCTGGAGAGATGACTAAGTGGTTAAGAGCACTGGTTGCTCTTCCAGAGGACCCGAGTTCAATTCCCAGCACCTACATGGCAGCTCACAGCTATCTGTAACTCCTGTTCCAGGGGTTCTGACACCCTCACATAGACATACATGCAGGCAAAACACCAATGTACATAAAAATAAATTATTAAAGAAAACTAACAACTAGGATCCCAAGGAAGGTGTGAGTCATTCTGTCCAAGGACTTTTTAGTGCAGACTGCATGGGATTATTCTGTCCTCAGGTTGCACAGTAGTGTTGCCTGGGAATCGGGTGTCCAGTGGTCCCAGTGTGTGGGTGAGAGACCACTGCACTAAGTAGACTTTTGATTCGGAAGTTTAGATCGTCCTGTGCATTGCAGTGCTTTATCATCTGTCCTAATTTAATATGAAGAGTCAATAATTGGCTGCACTGATGAAGTAAGATCTGGTTGCTTCACTGCAGTCTGTGAGGTTTTTGTGACGTAGTAGAGGATAGTCAAGTGCCTCGAAAATTCAGTGGGTGGTGCACCTTCAACCCTGGGAGAACTCAAACTTGTTTTCTAATGTGTGGAAAGTCACATAAAGTATTACAAACCGCAGTAGTAAACACCAGACCTGTCTGCTCAGAAATGCTGAAAATTTTGTTAGCCATTTATTCTCCATATCAGAATGCTTGTCTTTGAAATGCTTCAGCTAAATACAAAGCCTGCTGCATGGAACTGTGCTCATCTGGAAGCAATAATGAAGTAGAAATTAGCTGGGACTGGAAGTCCTGCTGTCAGCCTAGCATGCTAGGAGCTAAGGAGATAATACTGAGTCCTACTGAATAAATTTTATTTTAAATGTCCTTGAATGATTCTACATATGCCATTATACTGAGAAAAATCCAAGAGTGTATGAAAATGTCTATCAAGACTAATTTTAATAAAATACATTCTCTAAGTGATAAAAATGTTGAGCATTTATAAAACTAATAACCATGGCGAAATGATTTTTTTTTCTGACTAGCCTTAAAAAGAACTACATTTCATTTCTATTTTACTGCTGAATAAAATTAAATAATATCATTTTTTTCCTTCTGGATTCATAGATTGTCTCCCCCCTTTAGAAAGTTTAGATTGTCTTTCATACTTACCATCTAACGTGTAAAGTAGCTGTTAATTGGCTGTATTGATTAAAGTAAAATTTGATTGTAGCACTGTAGCAGTCAGTAATGTTTACTTTATAAATAACCTGGGTATATTTTATGACTTTAATACTTGCTTGAAATTGTTGGTATACGTAAGTCTATGCAACCATGGGGTGAAATGTAAGCAATTGCACTGTTAGGAAGATACTAAAGTAGAGGATATATTTACAGTGTCGTCTTTCAAATCTACCTGTGCTGTAAACTGATGTTTGCTGTATGCTCCTCCTGATTTGAAATAGATGAAAGAAAATGAACCTATTATCACCATGGTTCACACAATGATTGAGAACTCGGCGCTAAGACCACAACTGTACCAACAAGTAAGGTCTTGGACAGTGAATGACACTGCATTGTCATCTGCAAACCCCTCAGTGACAGCCTTGTCTGGCCTCAGATCTCCTCATAACATCAATGTCTTTACCTTTTGTTTCTGTTTGTTTGGGAAACCACACTTCATCCATGCTCCCCAAGATGCTGTGGTCCCTCAGCATGGCTTCGCTGAACACTTGAATATTAAGTGTGCCATCTTCCTAAAGCTTCTGTGTACATCATGTGGTTGATAGATACTTGGAGGTCTGCAGTGCACTTGGCAAGAGTTACTAGGTGGCCGTATCAACTCTGAAGGCATTACAGATGGATTTCAGGGAGAAGGATTTGTAAAACTGTTTCCTTTTAAGCACAGCCCTGCCAACCTCTCCTACTCCATTGTTAGTACATCCGTGTTATGTGGGAGGTGTTATCTAGTTTCTGTATTGATGGAGTAGAACCTAGCCAAGTTGAAACAGTAGGGCTATTGGTTCCCCTGTATTGTCGTTTCTATGCATCCATCAGGGTAATCCCCTTGCCCTGTTCCTCTCTCTTACTCAATGTGTCGGGGAATTAGCAGGCTTTGATTTAGGAACCTTGGTAACCTGCAGATCTGCAAAAGAAGTCACATGCTTCTATCCATTGTTTCCAACTATTATTTGTCCATGGTCTAAATGTTCCTGGCTCTGTGTTCAACAGCATCAGCTTCTTTCACTTCAACACCTTCCAGTTCTCTGGGCAGTGTGGCCTGTTAGAATCTTTTTAAATCATGATGAAGAGAAAAGAATTAACTCACATGAAAAATGAATGTAGATCCTAATTCAAATGTGAGAAGCACCTAATTAAAGGAAGCTTGGGAGCTTGCACCGGCCGGAAAGGTCCGGGTGCCTCCGTCTTTGGAGTGTGCTTGTAGTCAGGTAACATGACTACGTGAAGCGGAGAAATGAGCCCTACTCTGGGGCCCAACTTTCAAAATGTAAGTATGTTTAATGACTGAAAGATCTTTAATTTACAAGAGATAACCAAAACACTAAATATTTAAAGTTAAACAGCTTTACTTTGAGAAAATGGAAGTGGGATATTTTTATGTACATGTACAGAGGACAGTTTGTTAGAATCAGTTCTCTCCTTCCACCCCACCCTGTCATTTTCAGGATCCTCAGGTCCTCAGGCTCAGGGTGCTTCGCCCATTGGGCTGTCCCAGAGCCTCCACTGTTTTGTTTTGAGACCGAATCCTGTTTCCTCCTGAGTGGCTGGGATTGTACATTACGTACTCATGGGCCACCAAGCCTGGCTATGACCACCTTAATTTGCATATTCTCTTTAAATAGCCTCCCGAAAACCCATTTAGACAGAGGCTTTTCTCCAAATTGGCCCAATAAAAAAAGATTTTAGTAAAAAAAAAAAAAGTATTAAATTTTGGTTTGAGTTTATTATTTTATTTGTAGGGGTGGTTGGCTTGCACTCCTGTGTGCCTGGTGCCTGAGGAGCCCAGAAGAGGGCATCATGTCCCCTGGAACAGACAGGTGGAACCCAGGTCCTCTGGAAGGGTAGCCAGTGCTCTTGCTGAGCCAATGACTCTCCAGCCCCTGCATTAAGATTTTTTATAATCTTCTGAATTTGTCAGTCATTCTGCATGTCACACTTGTTGTTCTCTAGGCTTAATAAAATGTGACTGTTAAAGAAGATACTCACCTAGTGAATAATAGTTCTGAAAGATACATGTCAGCAAATGCCTGTAGTCCTGTAAGCATTGTTTGCTTGGGTTTCCTGTTTGTTGTTTTTTGTTTAGTGGTTTTATGGTTGGTTGATTGGTTTTGTTTTTGATACAGGGTCTTACTATGTAGTCCACACTGGCTGGGAACTCACTATGTAGCCAGGCTGCCCTTGACTCATATCCCTGTTCCTCTGGGATTAAAGGTTTGGCCGCCATGACTGGCTGTTACTGTTTTTGTTTTTGAGGTAGGGTCTCATGTACCTCAGGCTGTCCAGGAAAGTCACTAAAGATGACTTTGAACTTCTGATCCTCCTGCCTTTATTCCGCCAGTGATGGGATTGTAGGCATATATGACTATGCCCAGTTTTGTTTTGGTACTAGGGATTGAACTGAGGGCTTTGTGAATGCTAGGTAAGCACTCTACCAATTTAGGTCCATAGTTGATTACATTGCGGTCGTTGGATCTAGTACATTGTCTAATTTAAATATATTTCCAAGCCAGGCATTATGTTTCATACGTAGAATCCCAGGCACCTGGGAGGGTGAGGTAGAAGGATTGATCTGAGTTCAAGGTCAGTGTGAGCTACAAAGTGAAATTGTCTCAAAAACATAAAAGGGGGAGGGGGGACAAGGTGGGGGCTGGAGAGAGGGCTCAGTAGTTAAAAGTGCATACTGCTTGTGAAGATCATCTGGGGACTGAACACCCTTTTCTGGCACCCGTACTCAGGTGTGCATCCACATCACAAACACAAGGGATCTTTAAAGGCTGAGTTGTTTGGTTTTGTAATTGTTGTTTGCTTTTGTAGTTTTGTAGTTCTGTGTTTTGTTGTTTGAGGGGGTTTGTTGGTTTGTTTGGTTTGTTTTTTTATTTAACAGTTTCACCGTGTAGCTCTGCCTGGTCTAGACCTACTGTACAGATGAGGCTGTTCTCAAACGAAGATCCACCTGCCTCTGCTTCCTGAGTGCTGGCATTAAAGACATGCCTCACATGCCCAGCTCTAAACATTGAGTTTTATGAACATAATTTTATTTTAACTTAATGCCTGGCCAGATTCATGAAAGAAAGAAAAGAAGCTTAGAAGACTAAAGCTTACTGATAAGAGCACTTGCCGGCATCTGCTGAATTCTGGGTTTCGTCCCCAGCACAGCAAAAAAAGGAAGGAGAGAAGAAAATAAAACCTAGAAGAATTGGTGAGAGAGGTATGGCCAGAAAGGTGGGCCAAGCCAGGTGACTCAGCAAGTAAAGGCTCTTGCCACTAAGCCTCACAGCCTGAGTTGGACCCTTGGGTCCAGCATTAAGGAAGGAGAAAAATAGTCTTCTGACCTCCATGTGTATATTATGGTAGAGGTGTGCTCACTCACACAAACACAAAAAAAAGGGTATGGGGGGGCTCTGGATTTTGATGTTGGAGTCCTTTGAGTTTTAAGAAAGTACAATACTATTACTATTTAGTGACATACTATTGTGATTCCAGCCCTTGGGAGGCAGAGACAGGAGAATCTGGAGTTCAGAGTCAGCTTTGGCTACATAAACACAAATTTGAGCCCAGCCTGGGCCTTATGAGACCCTGTGTCACTAAAGGAAGTGGGGGTAGAGAGATAGCTCGAGAGATAGCTCAGTTGTTAAGAGCACTTGGGACTCTTCCAGGGTACCCAAGTTTAGTTCCCAATATACATGTAAAGTGGATGATAGGGTGATGACAGTCACCTGTATGCAACTCCAACTCCTGAGAATCCAGTACCCTCTTCTGGCCTCTTTGGGCGCTTGTACATACGTGGCATACACACAAAAATAATTTAAAGAAAATGTCCAGTGGTACAGTAACCTGTAAGTATCCTGTGAATATGATGAATTCACCTGACTATAAAGGTATCACTCAGAAGCTGGAACAGCTGGGCATGCTGGCACATGCCCATAATCTCAGCACTGGGGAGGGTGGTGCAAGTTCGGGCCAGCTGGGGCTACATCACAGGATCCTGTCAAAAAATTATAACTGTGCAGTAGATAACTTTCGTTGCTAAGGCAGCTGATAGGAAAATAAGTCTTAAGTAGCTGTAAATATAACAGCACAGCAGAGTCCCAAGCAGTCACCATAAGTTCATGTTTACTTTTAGTCGTCCGGGGTTCTTTTCCTTGGTCCTGGGGCACAGGCTGCAGTTCCTTTCTTTAACCTAGACATAGCCACATTCACAAGTCATGGTCTAGTAAAGCTGCTTTGATTTAACTTTAAATATGAAGCAAAATATACTAGAACATCTTAATAGCACAAGGCTTTTTGCCTTTAATTTCTCTTTAGTGTAAAACTAATTTGGCCTTTTCCAGTTTGTATCATGGATAGAAGCATTTTAAAGCTCACTCTTCGTTCCTTTCCCAGGAAGAGTGTAACTGCTTCTTTGGATCCAGATGCTTTAGTCTAGAATAACACTTGACATTCGTCAGGATACTATTGGCTGATCTTTATATTCTTTTGCCATCAAATTCATTTTTCATGTAATGTTCATTTCTATAAAACCTTGTGGTTTTAATGGTCATTCTGCATACCTTAAATAGTCACGATTCATTTGCATGAGATATGGGAAGTAAAGTCATAAGATGAATTTTGTAATTCCAAGATTTATTTGTGTGTTTGGAATGCTTGAATTTTTAACCTTCTGATTTCCGAATTTAGCCTTCTCCGCTGTTTTAAAGCTATAACAGTCTAGTATATCTTTACAGAAGGGACATGTGCTAATCAAAAACATTCTTATGGATTTGTACATGTATATATAAAATTTAGCTCCCTAAACGAGATTATATTGAGTACTACTCTTGAACTGACAGTGAGCAAAAATGTGCCATTTAGTAAACATATAAGAAGGCCCAGCTCAACTTTGCCTAATGTGTTTTTGTTGCTGTCTAGCAGTCAATATAAAATCAAAAGACAAGAGAGAGAGTGAAATGCCTGCAGAGGCTGTGGTGTGCTCTGGGTATGACTGACTGAGATGGCTGTGGAACTCTGGGTAAGCACAGTCAGAAACGAGGATTCATGTGACTGAAAGACAATTACAAGGACATTAAAAGATGTTTCAATATACCGAGAAATAATTTCTTACACGGTTGGAAGTAGTATGTGCTCCATTGCAGAGTGCTTGATAATCATGCATGGGGCATTGGGTTCAGTCCCCAGCACTACAATAATAATAATAATTGCTTACAGTATCATACAAATGCTGTCAGTCAACAAATATAAACCTCTTTTTCAATTTGTTTATTCATAACTTATAACATAGGCTTTCCATTTTATGAGGTCTCAAATGATTTCCTCTTTGCAATTAAACCCGCCCTTTTCCTCATTATCTTTTAGTTCTTAAGACAGAAGAACAAGATAAGTCTCTATTGCGTATGTGTGTTTATATTACGTATATGTATCCAGTGTTATAGATCTTGTAAATGCGGTTGTGCTAAGATGTGTTGATTTGAGTGCACACACTGTGTGAACGTATGTGCATTGTGACAGATGCTCCCCCCCCCCCCCCCGGACCTGCTGATGCGAACATTTGATTTGATGCAGCTGCTATGGTTGTGTTTGTCCATTTTCCATCAAAATAATGTTTGTCTTTAGAGTGGAAAATGGAAGGTGCTATATTAATTTTGTTTGGCCAGCTTATTGTTTGACAAGCTTACGTTGACATCATTCTTATGTATCCTGCATATTGTACCACTACTAAGTGTTTTTCTACTTTTGCGATGGTTTGTGCTTGAATTAAATTTCTAGAAGTATAAAAATCATTAAAATCCCGTTTGTCATACCATTTTGACCCAAATTTAATGTATTCACAATAGACTATATATATGTCACTTAAATAGAATTTTTAAAGTTGCTGTATGGCATTTTTTTCTTATAGCTGTCACAAGATGAATGTAGAGGCACATTATACAAATACAGACCTGAAGAAGTAGATATTGATGTAAGTATCTCTAGCCCCCAGAACTTACTTTGTAGACCAGGCTGGCTTTGAACTCTTTGAGAGATCCTCCTGCCTCTGCCTCTCAAACACTAGAATTAAAGGCATGTGCTATTACACCAACTATTATTAAGAATTTTTAAAGATAAAGCCAGCAGTCATGTTGGTTCATACAATCACAGCAAGGCGTAAGCAGGAGGATTTGAGGAAATTCCAGGCCACCCTAGACTGCAAAAGGGGACTTTGTCTCAAAGAAACAAACAAGTGACAAATAAATAAATGGTTTACACTAGGGCTGTAGTTTCAAGGTAGAACATATACTTAGCATTCCTGAGACTGTGGGTTCCATCCCCAGAGCCAGGAGAGAGAAAGGGGATTGGGAGGAGATGGATGTCAGTTATGGTAGTGAGTGCCTGTAGTCTAAGATGGTGTACATAAAGGTCAGCACACAGAATGCGGAGAGGGGTCTTCCTTAGTTATATTGAAATATTAGAGCCAGACTCTCAGACCACATGATTGTTAAGGGTGCTTTGGGATATGTGAGTTGACTAGCACACTGAAATTCTTTCTTTATGTTTATTTTCGTACTCCCTGCCCCCCCCAATTCAAATCAGGGTCTCACTATGTAGACCTGGCTGGGCTGTAACTTCAGAGATCTGCTTGCCTCTGCCCCCAAAGAGTAAAGGCATGTGCCACATTCCATGCCCCAATGCTCTTACTTTTGGTGGTTTTGATTGAAATACAAATGGCCTAATGGGGGAAATGTGATCAGATTATATTGTATGAATTTTTTTTTCAATTAATTTTTTTAAAGTCCTACTAGGTATTCCATGACTGTTCTAAATGGCTCTCTTCCCCTAATTACAGGGAAGACTTTAAATTGCTAACAAAAAACATCTTCTCTTCTAGGCCAAATTAAGCAGATTGTGTGAACAGGATAAAGTGGTCCGTGCTCTGGAGGAGAAGCTTCAGCAGCTCCACAAGGAGAAAGTAGGGTGATTTTCTTTATTGTCTACAGTTGATGCTGCTGCCTGTGGTGATTATGAGGACACTAGTAGCCAAAGTAACACGAATTAACTCAGTGATGCAGAGCATTGAGTGTGGTCCTCTTTATTACAACAGTACACGCTTGAGCAAGCCTTGCTGTCGGCCAGCCAAGAGATCGAGATGAATGCAGATAACCCAGCTGCCATTCAAACTGTGGTGTTGCAGAGGGATGACCTGCAAAATGGACTGCTGAGCACGTGCCGAGAACTCTCCCGAGCCACTGCTGTGAGTACATTGATTTCCCTAGGAGCCACCTGGATCTAGACCTGGTGGCTCAGTACTAGCAGATTAGGCAGGATGTTCACCAAGTTCAAGACTGATAGTGGGCTGAGTTCAGGGTCAGCCTGTGTAACTTAGTGACAACCTTTCTTAAAAGAAAAGCAGGAGATTGTAATCACAAGAAATGTTAAGCCACACATGGTATCATCCCCCTGTAATACCAACACTCAGGAGTCCAAGGCAGAGTTGCTAGAGGTTTGAAGGCAGCCTGTGGCTACATGGTGAGATGGTGACTTTAAAAAGAAAAAGAAATACTAATTCTTGTTAGTTTACTTGTGTTTTTAAAAATAAAGGGTGGTCTTTTTCTATAATTAGAGTCTTTATTCTTTATGAGGTGGATATTCACTGAGAAAAGTATTCCTGTTTCTTATATAGTAGTCAAACGGAAAGTCTTTTTTTTCCCCCTAATTTTTGAGGCATGGTCACAAAAAATTCTTAAAATATGTTAAAATTTATTTTCATTAAGAAACTGTCTGAGGGTAAACGCACCTGCCCACATATGCAGAAATAGACATATACACATATATAAATGTAATTTAAAAGATAATTAAAAGAAGAAACAGAAGAATCTATCTGGACATGTGATATAACTCAATCGGTAGAGTGCTTGCCTAGCATGCATGACACCCTCATAAAAACCAGACACAGTAGCAAATGCCTGAAATCCCAGAGGGATCTCAAGTTCAAAGGTTATTCTGTATAAGTTCAAATTAGAGGCCTAACTGGGCTGCATGAGACCCTGGAGAGAAAGGTGTTTGGGGGGACGGAGGGTTTTAGTAAGAAATAATTGTGTTTATGTCACTTTTTCTGTTACTTTTGTGTGTGCTGAGGTTGAAATCTGCCTCATACATCCCAGGAAGCCCTCTGCCACTGAGCCACATCTCTAACCTTTGTATATTCAGGCAGACTCTGACGGTGTAGTCCAGGAAGCCTCAGCCCACACCCCAGTAGTCCTGAGACTTCAGGCACTTGCCACGACACTTGGCTCTAAACCGCGTCTACTAAGGCATAGAATACAGTCTTGCTTGTGCCTTTATGTAAATTCACTGATGCTACAGTTGAAGGCTGCAGGCATTCATAACATCATACTGAACTGATGGTTGGCACTTGGAGACTGATTAGATTTAAATTTGGGTTACATTTATGCAGAATCTCATCAGACTTCAGTCACCTCATTGACTCAGATCTGAGGCCCAGGTATAGCAGTGCAACATTCAAGCCCCAGTTCTGAGAATATTGTCCCATCGCTGGGAGGCCTCAAAGCTCTGTAAAGCTAGCTTTAGCATAGTGTGACCGGGTGCAACAGTGCCCTGTTATGTTTTCTCTGGTTGTGTGGTTCTCAGTGTCACAGCTCCTCTCCCTACAGCCTCCTGCATCACCTGTGTGCTAAGTGCACAGTGCCTGTGCTCACTGTTCATCCTGCCCTCTTTCTCTTATCTTTGCTATGGACCGTGCTGGGATGGCTGCAACCCAGGGCCCGGAACACACTGGGCAAGCATTGCACCACTGAGCTATGTTCACAGCCCTGTGCTTTGTCTTGTTTTAGGCAGGGTCTCATTCTGTAATAATCTGGCCTTGAACTCTAAGTAATCCCCTTGCTGTGGCCTCTCAAATACTGGAATTTCAGGCATGAGCCACCTTACCTGGCACCCTTGCCTCTTTTTATTCAGGGAAGGACTGCTCCTGGGCATGAGCCTGAGCTACAAATGAGACCATGTCTCAAAACAAATTACAAATGGGGATGGAAAGATGTCTCAGTGGAAGGCATTTACTATTCTTTATGATCCTAATGCCTTCATAACCCAAGATCAAAGAATGCTTATCTAGCCTTCCTAAAGGCCTGGGTTCCACACCCTCCACACTGGGGTGGGCTGGGGGAAGGTTAGTATCTTATTAAAGGAATTTTAACCGTCAGAAAAGCCAAGTATATTGGTACAGCATTGTTCCCAGCGAGGAGGATCATGAGTATGAGGCCAGCTTGAGCCACACAGCCAGTTAAAGGCTAGCCTGGGATGACATATCAAGACCCTATAAACAGTTCATTCTTGCATATTTTTAGTATTATACTTGTATAATCTATCTTTTTGTTCATTGGTTTGTTTGCTTAAAACAAGGTTTCATGCAGACCAGGCTGGCCTCTAACTGTTTTATGTTTATTTGAGGATGGCTTGAATACCTGGGCGTTCTGCTTTCGCCTCCCAGGTGCTGAGAGTACAGGTGTAGGCCACCAGGCTTTTTTTTTTTTTTTTTTTTTTTAAAGATGAGGTCTGCTGTGTTGCTCAAGCAAGCTTCTACCTCCTGAGAGGTCAAGCCATGCAGGCGATTCGGCCCCTTTTCTGGCCACTCTCTGTGGACTTGCATCACCTCTCACTCCTGTCCTGTTGCCGTCCTGTGAGGAACTGATAAAGATGGAAGCAACAGACCCAGCAGGACTGTGGGCTTTCACCTTGTCTCTGTCTCATTCACCCCTTTGTTTCCTCTGTTTCTCTAGGAAAAGTGGGGAGTTCACTGAATCTGTAGGGAGCTGCCCTGCTCTGAATTTTTTTTTTTCTTTGTTAAGATTTATTTTTATTTATGTGGGAGGGTAGGCGCCCGAGGAGGCCACAAGAGGGAGTTGGATTCCCTGGAGATGATGTTACTAACAGTTGGGAGCTGCCTGACTGGTGCTGGGAACTGAATTCAGGCCCTCTGCAGAAGTCACAGTACTGTTAGCCACTGAGCCACCTCTCTGGCGTTCTCCTCCCCCTTTTTAGAAGGGCTCACTGTGTAGCCCTTGCTGGCCTGGAACTCCCTAAGTAGACCAGCCTCCAACTCCCAGAGTGTCCACTGCTCTTCCTGATGACCGCAGAGTGGTTCACAGCACCCATGTCAGGTAGCTCACAAGTAGCTGTCCAGAACTCCATCTCCCAGGGATGTAGCACCCTTTTCTGACTTCCGCAGGTACCTGTATATAAGTAATAAAAATAGATCTTTTTAAAAAATAAATAGAATTCATTGTAAAACTTGCTTAAAGGCATACTTTTGTTGTTGAATTCAGTCAGGCTCTCACACCCAGGCTGGCCTCCTTAAGCTCCTTATCTACCTCCCAAATGTAAGGGTTACAGCCATGTGCCACCATGTGCTGAATTTCAACAAGAGTTTATAATATGAATTTGCAAGAGACTTTCTCTATTTGATTTGGAGAAACAATCAGTTAGAAAAAAGACTAAATAATAGCAAGATGACAAAGGACCCAGTCAAACAGCAGGCCAAAGAACTAAACAGAAAAAATACAAATGACCAATAAATATTTTAAGACATTTTCGACACACTTAGCCATCTGAAAGATGGTAATTAAAACTGCTTTGAGA
This sequence comes from Cricetomys ansorgei, assembly GCA_026225945.1. Taxonomy (NCBI): domain Eukaryota; kingdom Metazoa; phylum Chordata; class Mammalia; order Rodentia; family Nesomyidae; genus Cricetomys; species Cricetomys ansorgei. The sequence goes on along the minus strand of JAMJFZ010002307.1, from coordinate 6,945,025 downwards.
TTCTATCTCGCTCTAGTCAGGAGGGCCATCATCAAGAAAACAGAAGCTGCAGAGATGGCTCAGCTGTTAAAAGCAAACTGCTAGGCAGAGTGGCACACCTTTAATCCCAGTGGGAAGGTCTCTGAGTTCGAAGTCAGCCTGATCTACATTGAGAGTTCCAAGACAGCCAGTGCTGCACAGAAAGACCTTGTCTTGAAAGAGGGAAAAAAAACAAAACACTCACTTCTCTTCCAGAGGACCCAGGTTTGGTTCCCAGCACCCATGTAGTAGTTCACAACTATCCATAACTCTGTTTCCAGGGGATCTGACATCCTCCACTGACCCTTTGAGCACCAGGCATGCATATAGAGCACACACATACCTACAAGCAAGCAAATACTTATATGCATAAAGTAAATACACCTAAAAAAATTTTTTTAAAGACAATATGGGCTAGAGAGATGGCTGAGCTGTTTGAGGCTAGGCTCACAATCTGAAATACCAGAGAACAGGAAAGGACAGCGAATGCTGGGAGGATAGTAAGGAAACCCTGTCCACCACTGATGAGGATACCCACTGCCATATGAGTGTCAGTCTGGAGGCTCCTAGGAAAGACTGGAAACAGGGCTGAAGAGATGGCTCCACTATTTTGAGCTCCAGGTTCAGCTCCTAGCATCCATATGGGGTGGTTCATATCTGTCTGTAACTGTAGCTCCATGGGATCTGATGACTTCTGACTTCCAAGGGCACCTACCCACATGCCTTTATCCACACACAGAGATACACATTTAAAAATAAAATAAATAGAATTAACAGATGATCCTGTAACAGGACTCCAAATCTAGGTAGGCCCCCAGCCCTTAACACAACTGACTCCATGATGGAAGTGCCATTCAGGCCACAAAACTCAGCATGTAGACAATACCACCTGCCAAAATGAAAATAAAGTCCATACTTCCAGGAACGTCTCTAAATGTACTAACCTTAGCTTTTTTTGGCTTCTGTAATTCTGTTTCTGGCTAACTTGTGAACTGAAGTTTGTCAATCCATGACATGGATTTTGTGCTTAAAAGCTCACCCTGAGAAAGGCTCAGGGTACACTGGGATCCCAAACACCTAGTGTAGTCTCCAATCGGCTAATGACCAACTTACTAACGGCTTAAACCAGGTGGGAGCAGTCTTCTCTGGTGAATACCCCACAACAACCCAGCTATGCTACTACACTCCTGGTTATTTGCTCAGAAGACTCAAGTCAGCTCACTACAAAGACACATGGACACATGGTCATGGGTTGCTGCTGACACTCACGAGAGCTAAGAACTGAAACCAGCTTAGATGTACATAATTCGATAAATGACATACACATACACCATGAATTTTTTTATAGCCATAAAGAAAAATTAAATCATGACATTGCAGAAACATAGATGGAACTGAAGGAGGTCATCACAGTAAATAAAATAAGCCAGACCCAGAAATAACACCATGTGCTTTCCCTGAAAGAATTTGAGTCTTAACAGTGAAGGAGAGTGAGTTACAACCATTTCTGTTTGATACGGTAGATGTAACACTTGCCTACCGCGTTCTTGGCTTCAGTCTCCAGCATGCCAAAGGAAAGCTCCAGCATGCACAATTTTCTGAAAGCTCAGGAGGTTATAAGTATACTGATCATATGTTAAAGCTTGGGTCCCCACTAAGATAATGGACACTTTGATTTTAGGAGCTGGAACGAGCCTGGAGAGAGTATGACAAGTTAGAATACGATGTGACCGTTACCAGGAACCAGATGCAGGAACAGCTTGATCGTCTTGGTGAAGTGCAGGTAGGAGAGACCGTCTGCTTGCAGCCTTTTCATTGGCTTGGACAGGCACGTCTCAGTCTACCTCTGTAGCCATGACAGGCTCATGCTGCTGTCCTCTGAAGATAAACCTCCAGGCGTCTTCAGTGACAGAACTTCCTCTCCCACAAAGAGCCCCATCTTCTCTTTAAAACCTTTGCATTTTACTGGACCCTGTTGAGCCCTGATGTGCTTGTGCTTCTTGGTGTTTACAAAGCTCCCTCAGCACTTGGCTCTCTCAGCTCTCAGTACTTACCTCAGCTTTCAACACTTCCTATAAATTTGGTTCAGACTCTTTCACAAATCATTGTGTGACTGCTAATACAGAACTGTTCATTATATGCACTGTTTTTCCCCCCCTCTGATAAGTGTCTCACCTGTAGCTCTTGCAAATGCTGAGGTTACAAATGTGCCCCAACTGACCTATTTATCAAATGATACTTATTTTTGAATATTTTCTTCTTGGGCTAGAGCCGTAGCTTAGCACTTAAGAGCACTTGCTACTCTCCCAGCCACCTGTAACACTAAGTCCAATATCCCCCTCTGGCCTCCGAGGGTGCCCACATATGTGACATACACACTGTCTCGGTTACTGCTCTATTGCTGTGAGGAGATACCGTGATGAAGGCAACTCTCAGAAAAAGAAAGCATTTAGTTGGGAGCTTACTTACAGTTTCAGATGGTAAGTCTCTGATAATCATGGCTGAAAACAGGCAGGCATAGTGCTGGAGCAGTAGCTGAGAGTTTTATGTGCCCTGATCCACAGCCGGGGATAGGGGTGGGGGGTGGGGGGTGGGGGGTGCTGGGCCTGGTATGGGCTTTGAAACAGTAATATACCTTCTCCAACAAGGCCACACCTAATCCTTCCCAAAGAGTGTGACTCAGATAACTAAGCATTCAAATATATAAGTCTGTGGGGGCCGTTCTTATTCAAACCACCACGCTCATACAAATAAAATAAAAATAACCTTACAAAATGAAATTTGTATTCTACAACTTTTAGGTTGCCAAAAGTGTGTATCTATATTTTAATTATGACAACAGTTCTGCTATATAGATGTGCAAGTGTTTGAATTTTGTAGTTAGTCATCTCTCCTTGTCCTCTGTGAGCTTTCACTCAGAGTCCTTTCTCTGTGATTTGTAATACTTGAGGCAGTGGCAGCTCCTGTTCTTCAGGCAAATAGAAATGCAGATAGATCTCTAGCCACACAGAGTGGTGAACAGCTACAGTCACAGAATTCAGCAGGAAGGGAGATCCAGAGCTTGAGGGCAGCTTGGGCTACAGAGTCCCAGGCCAGCCAGGGCTAACTAGTGAGACACTGTCTCAAAAAAACAGATTAAAGAAAGTTAATATCCAGCCAGGCATGGTGGATCACACTTTGAACCCCAGCACAGAGGCAGAGGTAGGTGTATCTCTGTGAGGCTTGCCTGGTCTACTTAGAGAGTTCCAGGATAGCCAGAGCTACATAATAGACCCTGTGTCCAAAAAAAAGTTATATCTTACTCCTAAAAACAGTCTTTATTATTGTTATTTAAAACGATTGTTATTGTTATATTTATCTGTAAGTGCTGAATGTCCTGAGTTTCAGGCTACAGAGTGAGAACTGGTCTCCGACACCACCACCTTCACCAGAGAGTTACAGTGTTTGGAAAGGATTAGAAGGTGTGGCCTTGTTGGAGGAGGTGTGTTAATGTGTGTCAAAAGCCCACACTAGGCATTCTCTCTCTCTCTCTGTCTCCCTCTCTCCCTCTCCCCCCCATCTCCGTCTCTCTTCCTCTCTTTCTATCTCTGCCTCTCTCCCTCCTTTCCTCCCTGTGGATTAGGGCATAAAGATCTCAGCTACTGCTCCAGCACTATGCCTGTCTGCTTCCAGCCATGATTATCAGAGACTTACCATCTGAAACTGTAAACAAGCCCCCAACTAAATGCTTTCTTTTTCTAAGAGTTGCCTTGTTGACTCTTGACAGCAATAGAACAGTAGCTAAGACAGTATGTATACCACATATGTGGGCACCCTCAGAGGCCAGAGGAGTGTATTGGATTTCTTGGACTTAGTGTTATGGGTGGCTGTGAGCTATTCAGTTTCCTGCAAGGGTCATATAATTATAACAGAGTCTTGAAATTATATGATTTTAGCCTAAAGGCATTATACAAACTGTTAAAAATAAGAAAGTAAATGTACTGGAATAAAGTAAGAGTAGTTGTGATTGAATGTTTGTATGGCAAACACATTATTTACTTCTGTCAGTCAAGTGTTTTATTATTTTATGTTCTAGAATTTAGGAAGTAGTGCAGGAGTGTATCCTTGGGATGTTATCTCTCATGCCTTTCATTGAATCTTGAAATTATATGGTATCAAGTACTATATTGATGGGCTGGGAGGGGGTGCTCCTTGGCATTAAGAAATGATACCTATGAACTGCCTCCATACACACCCCCACACAAGCTAGTTCTTGAGTTAGGCACAGAGAGATTAACAGTTACATGATAGAGCATCCATAACTAATCAAGCAATTATTCAAGATTTACTCCTTCTTAAATCCAGTGCCGGGGTGGTGCTGAGGGCCTTGTGCATGCTGCTCAAGCACACTGCCCTCCACTGAGCTGGAGCCCACTGTTGGCTGTCATGTAAAAGCAGTGAAAACTGACCTATAGTGGGGGGAGCCCATCTAGAACTTTCTGTGGCTTTCTTTCCTGCAGGGGCTTGTTTTTGCTGTGTTTTAACTTACGTAAGTTTTTGTTGTGTTTTCATTTTCTATTGATAGTCCATTCTAGGAGTGTGCCTTCCTGGGATCACAAGTAATGGCAAAGTGCACAGCAAGCATGTACAATAGTACACTTACGTCAGAGAATTCAGTGTTCTCTTTTCGTGCTTTACCTTTTATCTTTGCAACATCATAGGCTCACATGTGTTATTTAAGCTATCACGAGGACTTAATTCTCTGTGGCTCAAATTTTTTATTATATAATTAGTGGGACTTATAACTTTTGTTCCCTAACTTATTAAATTGATTATTTTCCCATTGCTGTGGTAGAAAACTCAGACAAAAAGCTACTTAGAAGAGAAAGAGTTGTGTTGCCTCATGATACCAGAAGGATAGATCCCATCATGACAGGAAAGACATGGCAGCAAGAGCTGGAGGCTGTGGCCTGGGGTCAGGAAGGAGGTTGTGAGAACAGGAAGGGGCCCAGCTGTCACATTTCAGAGCTCCCACCCAGTGTGTACTTCCTCCAGCAAGGCCCCCACCAAATGAAACCAAAAAGCATGCGTGCACGGGAACATTTCCCACTCAAGCACCACAGTGATCTGTCCATCTTTACTGACTCTAGAGCGAATCGGCAGGAATTCAACGGGCACAGATTCAAAAAGAACTTTGGAGAATTCAAGATGTCATGGAGGGGTTGAGCAAACACAAACAGCAAAGAGGTTCTTCAGAAGCAGGTGGGTCAGCGTGGCTGTGTCTGAATGGGAAGACATAATTAAATTGTAATTTTAATGGAGTTTTTCATCGGAAAACAGTCACTCTGTGCCATTGAATGGATACATAAATTAATAAGCTAAAAGCAGTAATTTTCTGGAAAGATGACTCAGCAGTTAAGAGCAGTGGATGCTCTTCCAGGGGACCCAGGTTCAATTCTCAGCATCCACATGACAGCTCACAACTGTAACTCCAGTTCCAGTGGAGCCAACATCCCCACACAGACATGCATCCAGGCAAAACACCAGTGCACAAAAATAAAAATAAATAAATCATTTAAAAAATTACTCCTTGAGGGCTGGAGAGTTGGCTCAGCAGTTAAGAGCACTGGCTGTTCTTCCAGAGGACATTGGTTCAATTCCCAGCACCCACATGGTGACTCACAACCATCTATGATGGGTCTGATGCCCTCTTCTGGCATGCAAGTGTACATGCAGATAGAGCACTCATATAAATAAATACGTCTTTTTTAAAAAAAAAAAAAAAAAGTAATTGCGGCAGCCAGAGCCACACAAACGCTTGTTTTGTGTATGTGATTACAGACAGTTCTTCAGCTTTAGCAACTCTTCATTTCCGAATCTTCTCAGTGGAAAGAAAAAGTGAGGTGATCCCTATACGTCTTTTCCCTTAATTTACTTCCCCCTTTTGAATAATGTCTTTTATTTATTCTTTGGAAGTCACATTGGCGGAGCGGGGTGGGGAGCATGCCTTTACTCCCACCACTTGGGAGGCAGAGGCAGGCAGAATCTCTTTGAGTTCGAGGCCAGCCTGGTCTACAGAGTTCCAGGACAGCCAGAGCTACAACAGAGAAACCCTGTCTCAGAAAAAAGAAAAGAAAGAAAGAAAGTTTCATACCTGTACACAATGTATCTTGGTCGTTCCCACCCACACTTCTCTGATGTCTGTCAACACCACATTCCTCTGCTGCTTCTTTCCTTGTCTCTAACCAGTGAGCCCAGCTCCTGCTGCTGCTGCCTGTTACTCATCTTGTTGGCTTTTCCTCTCCCAAGTGTAGTAACAGCTGCCTGTGACTAGTGTATAAATTAACTATGCTTTATCCTTTTCTATATTGGTGAATATGTGTGTTTTGTTTTGGGGAGTTCTGTTTTGTTACTGTCTGTAAGCCATTCTGTAACTGGCTTCGTTGGGCATATGACAGAATATACTGGCTAGTACCCACCGGGTCCTACAGTGTGAAAAATTAACACGTACTCCATTCTTTAGAGTATGGCCAGATTTCCCTCATAAAAGATTACTGTTTATGCCAAGAATGCTTGAGGAAATGTGTTTTCACATATCTTTTTTCATTTTTTATTTTTGAGATTTTCTTAAAAATGTATGTGTATAGGTGATTTGCCTCCATGTTTATCTGTGCACCTTGTGCCCATGGAGGCCAGAAGAGGGCACCAGATCCCCTGGAACTGGAGTTACAGCCAGTTGTGAGCTGCCATAAGAGAGCTGGGAAACCTGTGCTCTTAACCAGTGAGCCATCTCTCTAGCCCTACATACTGTTTCTTAAATTTAATATTTAGCCATGCACGGTGATACACGCCTGTAATCACAGCACTTACGAGGCTGAAGATTGTGGGTCACAAATGTAAGGCTAGCCTGGGCTACATTGAAAGTAAGACCCTTGTCAGGAAAATCATCTCCCGGCGTTGGTGGTGCATGCCTTTAAATTAATCCTAGCACCCAGAAGTCAGAAACAGGTGGATCTCTGAGCTTGAGGCCAGACTGGACTACAGAGCAAGTGCCAGGACAATAGGGCTACACAGAGAATCTCTCTAGAAAAACAAAAACAACAACAACAACAACAACAAAAGCGAACAATGAGCTGGACATTGGTGTGCATCTTTCATTCCTGCACTCAGAAGGCACAAGCTGACAGATCTCGAGTTCAAGGCCATTCTGGTCCTACACGGTGAGTTCCAGGCAAGCCAGGGCTACATAATGAGAACCTGTACCCCTCCCCACAAAAAAAAAAAGGTAATGAGATTCAAATTTTGAGACTGTCGTTAATTGAGAGATGAGAAACTGAGGGCTTCACCCAGTGTGATGACTAACACCTGTAATTCTAGCATTAGGGAGGCTAAAACCAGGGGATTGCCTTGAGTTTGAGGCCAGCATAAACTAGTGGCAGGCTAGCTTGAGCTCCATAGCAAAATCCTGGAAACACAGTAGATAGATGGGCGGGCCAGTGTTGTGAAGACTTCAGTTAAAGTAAGTGACACCAGGCTGCCAAGACTGCTCAGTGGGTAAGCACTGGCCGGCAAGACTGGAGATCTGAGTTTGATCCCTGAGTCCCGCCCACAAGGTAGAAGAACAAATGTCCTCTTACTTCTGAATGTGAGCCCTAGCACAGGTACAGATACACATGCACACAGAATAAATTAATTTAAAACTTTTAACTATAGTAAGCTACCCAAAATCATTCTTTCTGTGGGTTTAGAAAGGTGTTCTTAGTATAAGTAGTTATATTTTCTAATTCTCCCAGTAGGTCTGGCAGGATCAAAGTCTTTCTCAGCAGTTAAGTACAAAAGCGAGGTAAGTTTGACTTGTTTTTCCAGCTAACTCTAAATGTTAACAACTGAAATTAAAAGTAGTTAAGTCTTCTCTATTCCTGAAAGAAATATTTTTTAGCCTGCCTGGGGTTATGGTACAAACCTGTAACCCAAGAACTTGGGAGATTGAGGCAGGAGGATGGCAAATTTGCAGCCATCTTGGGCTACATAGCAAGACTCTATCTCAGAAAAAAGAAAAAGAAAAATGTCTTTAAATATATTTAGGTCGTTTTAATCTTGAAATGTTGCTTAGTAATTTGGTGCTTCTAACATGATTTTTCTTCCTTAAATGCAAAAAACAAATTAGTGACTACTTTTCATCTGTTAGAACTTTAACATCATTGTACTTTTTCTGAGTAATTTGAGTATTTATCATGGCTTCTTTGATAAAATTTGTAGGATGATTGCTAGATAAAGTTGGCTTGGTCATGCATGCCATAGAGAAATTATAACAAAGAGATACTGTCAACCTGTCAACCTAACTGAGAAAATCTGTGACCTTAAATTTTGTTTAAAAGCCAAAAAGAAATGCTTCTCTTTTTTATCTCAAAAATCATCACAGAAAATATACATACATTTTTGTTTTGTTTTGTTTTTTAGCCAGCTTTTTTTTTTTTTTTTTTATTCTGGTTTTGCAGTGAAGTATAGTAATTTCACATAGTAATCTGTCTGGGTAGGTGAAGCTACCCCATACGAGTAGGCAAAAGCAGATACCACATTTAAAATCCCATTATTGACTATAAGGCAAAATTGTTTTGGTTTTTCAACGTGAGACTTCTGGCTTGGCAGTGTCCCTTTAATCATATAAAGTAACTTTAAGTTAATATAGCAATGAAAACAGTTTAGAAATGCTTAATCCAATCTGCTTATCTAAATAAGGTGACTATTCTACAATCTTTAGGAAGAGGAAGTAGTCCCACCTCGGCCTCCACTTCCTCGGTCTTATGACTTTACAGAGCAGCCTCCCATAATCCCCCCTCTGCCCAGTGATAGCAGCTCCTTGCTCTGTTATAGCAGGGGCCCCGTGCATCTGCCTGAAGAAAAGAAGATTCTTCAAGTTCAAGGATATCCAAGAAATGGATCTTACTGTGTAAGTGGCTGGAATAGCCACAGAATGATTGTATACACCCGCTTATTTTTGAAAATTTCATTTATTTCATACTCCAGCTTATTTTTGCTATAACTTCATTTTTTAGCTAGTGCTTTTTTGTTTGCATATAACATTACTCTTTGTTTTTTCAATTTACATTTTATCATTCTCACTTTTTAATATTCTCATAGTCTTAATAGTTCATTTTTCATAAAGCAGTTACATTACACATTTTGATCAAGCCATATTTTAAATTCACCACTTCAGACTGTTAGAGGCAAATAAAATATTCAGATCAGAAAGTAGGAAGGTAGCATAGTAGATGGAAGGTGGTGGCCATTTAGGAAAACCCTCCAAGGATGTAGGCATGGGCAGGCAGCAGTGCTCCCTGAGATTGGAAATGAGGGCTTCAGTGAGCAAATGAAGAAGGTTGTCATAGCGAGAAGGAGAGTAAGGAACCTGGAATTAGGCAGGAGGTCAAGGCCAGCCTGAGCTATAAAACAAGGCCCTGTCTTTAAAAGAAAAACAAGAAAAATGGAACTTAGATAATTTTGAGAATAATAAAGTATTCTCTGACAGGAATTTAGTTTGGGATGAACCTTACTTATGCAGACTTACTTCTAGATGATAATTTATTTGACTGTATGGTTATTTTTAGACCTTAGTTTGATCTTGATAAAAATGTGACTTTGGGCCAGGTATGATGGCAGCCATCTGTCATCCCAGCATCAGAGAGGCAAATGCAGGAGATTCATGACTCCAGAACAGCCTAGGCTGGTCAGCCTCAGAGAGGAAGAGGGAAGAGGAGGAGAGAATATGCCTGGGAGGTCAAAAGGATCTGGAGGTCACAGCCAATCTAGGTTCTATAGGACCTGCCTCCAAAAGGGTGACTTTGGGTAATAAAGTTTATGCAGGGAGCTAGAAAGATGGCTCAGAGGTTAAGAGCATTTGTTGCTCTTCTGGAGGAAACCAGGTGTGGTTCCTTGAACCTATATACATACATATATAAATATACATAGCTGTATAGCAGTATGCATCTGGAATGGCAGTTTCAGGGGAGCCAATCCCTTTTATGGCCTCTGTTGGCACCAGGCACACCTCTGGGGTACACTTGCAAACATGCAAGCAAAACACTAATACATAAAAGTAAATAAATCTTTGAGTGCATGCAAGGCCCTTGGTCCAATCGTTACACACAGAAGAGACTTTGTCCCTAGGAATATTCTTAACTTTAAAATAGTAAGTTTTGCTAATTAAAAGTCTTCCTAAGGGGAAGGGGAAAAAAAAACTTAGAGTTATTCTTTCTACTCAGTTGTCACATAATATGTACTGTGTTGTGTCAGAGGTAGCCAACTGGGGCTTTCAGTTTGCATCTTTAAAGGCCAACTTATTTTTCAGTTGAACCCAGGACCTTGCATGTGCTAGGCAAGGCTTCTAGCGCTGAGCTCCCTACCTAGCAAAGGGGCACAGTGTACAGTGAACGTGTAGCTTTGTGTTGTTGCAATCACATGTCTTCCATTCAAGGGTCCAGATTATAGACTCTACAAGAGTGAGCCAGAGCTGACCACAGTGGCAGAAGTTGATGAATCTAACGGAGAAGAAAAATCAGAACCAGTTTCTGAGATAGAAGCTCCAGTTGTTAAAGGTCAGCATTTACAGTATTTTATCTCCTTTTATGCTTTACTTTGTTTTTAGATATTTTAATGTACATTTTCACCCAATACATACAGAATTCCATAATATCTTCTAAGGTTTTTGTTGTTGTTGGTAGTGGTGATGATGGTGGTGGTGGTTTTTCAAGACAGTTTCTCTGTTGTAACTCTGACTGTCCTGGAACTCACTCTGTAGACCAGACTGGTCTGGAACCCAAAGAGATCCGCCTGCCTCTGCCTCCCAAGTGCTGGGATTAAAGGCGTGTTCTACCACTGCTTGGCATCCATAATCTCATATCTGAAATCTTTGGATCTCTTTGAGTTTTCCAATTAAAAAGTATTTTGAGCCTGGCACAGTGACTTATGACTTATCCTAGCATTTAGGAGGGAGACATAGGTGAATCTCTGTGAGTTCGAGGCCAGCTTGGTCTACATAGTGAACTGCAGGACACCCAGAGCTATATATAGAGAGGCCTTGTCTTGAATAAAAAAAAAAGATGAAAGAAATGCTTTGAACCAGATGTGGATACACAAACCTGCAGGAAGATTGCTATAAATTTGTGGTCAACCAGGGCTACATAGCAAGACACTATCTCAAAAAAATATAAAGGGACCAGAGGGTTGGCTCAGTGGTTAAGAGCACTTGTTGAGGACCTAGGTTTAATTCCCAGCACCTACATGGTGACTCATGACCATCCGTAACTCCTGCTCCAGGAGATTCAAACTCTTCTGACATGAGAGGGCACCAGGTACACATGTAGTAAACATACATACATGCTCATAAAATAAATTTTAAAAATATGCTTTTAAAGAAATTGAAATGAAATAAAATAAAAAGAATCACAAAAGTTTAGGCAAAGAGTCACCATTAGGGAAGGTGTAATAATGGCTCAGTGTTTAAGAGTGCTTGCTGTTCTTGCAGAGAACCCAGGTTCAGTACCCAGCACCCACAGCAAGCAGCTCACAGCCGCCTGTAACTCCTGCTCCAGGGGCTTCTGACATCCTCTTCTGACCTCCAAGATCACACAAATAAAAATGAAAATAAATCTTCCTAAAGCCAAGAGCTGGTTAATGGGTAGCTCTAACATCACCTCCTCGCCATATTTCTCCAGGAATTTGGCCCTCTCAGATACACAATAGTTCCTCCTCTTGTTTGTTTTGGGGAACATATCTCATATCCTGGGATGGCCTGTGGACCATACCCATCTTGAATTAAGTTAACTTTTAATATTTGTCTCGCATGCATGCATGAGACCCTGGGTTTGATCCATTGTGCTGCGTAAGTAAAATAAAATGAAAAATGAGAGGAGTTTAATGAGCATTGTAGCTGTGTGCTGGTACCAGTGGGGGGTTGTCACCAGACCTCACACTAGACTCCCAGCAGCTCCCTAGCCCTGTGAGGATGAGATGCAGATTGTAGTGTAGATCAACAGTGTTGCCTACAACAGAGTGGAGGAGAGTGCTAGAGAGAGACAGAGACAGAAACAGTAGCTATGAGAGTCTGTGCAGATCTGCATTCAGGTGAGCTTTACACTGTTTCTAAAGTCTCCACAGCAAGCAGCTTTCCTAGAGGACTTTGTCCTGTCCAGCAGACTGACAGGCGCATTCTAATTCTTTCTTACAGAGAGGGCAGTGGTATGCCCCAGTTCTTTATCAGAAAACCTCCCCACTACATAGTAATCAGACACGATTTAGATGGTTCTGTTGGAAACTTTGTAGGCAGTGTGTCTTATCTCCGCCTGGGGGACAGAAATGTGCCTGGCACCTCATTCTTGGGCCAGTAATAATGGCCCTGCAACTCCAGTTTTTGCTTTTACTACCTACTGCTTAAGAGGGAGGCTCATCTGCATCTAGACCCATCACATGAGCATACCTTTGCTCTTTCTTTTTACCCCTGCCCTGGGGCTGGGGCTGGAATCCAAGACTTCAAGTATGGGAGGCGAGCACTGTCCCACTGACCTGCTTCATTGCCAACCTCTTGTCTCATTTTAAGAAGTTTAGTGGGCTTTTGCATGAAGGAAATCAGTGATATTAAATTGCATATAACAAATCACTTTTATGTCATCTGTTTTCATCTTTTTAAATCATGTTTTATTGCTAGGTGGAGGATTGTGAGTGGTGTGTGTGCCATGTTACAACACCCCCCTTCCCCACCGCAAGGGTCGTGACCCACAGGTTGAGAACCAATGTGCCAGCAGATAGAAGGCATGGCTAATGCTCCCTGCATGGGCAGCACCTGTGGGCAGCACAGGCAACCTCCACATGCTCTGCATGCAGACCTTGAAGTCTGTGTTTTTCCCTAAGACACAGTTTGTTTTCACACTTATCGTGACAAATACATTAATTAGCGTTTGTCACTACGATACATTATTTTTGTCTTGAACACCCTCACTGTCCTGCTGCCTGTCTTCTCAGCTTCTCCTCCTCTGTGCTTCTCCTTGGGACTCTCACCTCTTGTGGCACCTGGGATTGGCTCAGAGTCACTGTGCATGAGGGTTCGTGCCAGTTCATGTTTCTTCGTAAATGTTAAAATGAATTACAGTTAGTTTTATTTTGCTTTTGTTTGGCTTTGGTGGTACTGGGAATCAGACTTTCTACGTGCTAGGCAGGCACTTAGACATTGAGCTCTATCCCTGTGTATGTGAGTACAGGTGCCCACAATGTCCAGAGAAGTCGGAGTCCTCAGGAGCTGGAGTTAGAGGTTGTTGCGAGCCACCTGATCTGGGTGCAGGGAACTGAACTCAGGTCCTAGAAGAGTAGTACGAGCTCTCAACCACTGATCTATCTTGACACTAAGACATACCACTTACATTCCTGGCATAAACTCCAACTACACTGCTTTTGGCCCAAAACACATGTCTCATTCCCACATTAAGAGTAGTTTATTCTGGACTACATGTGCGTGATCATGGCCTCAGAACACACATTCAGGCAACTGCTCTCGCAAAGGACACGAGTTTGGTTCCCAGTACTCATGCCAAGCAGCTCATAATCACCAATAACTCCAGTTGCAAGGGATCTGATGCCTCTGGACTCCATGAAACTTACCTGTGCACACCCCCACATAGACACAAGCACATACATATAGTTAAAAAATATAATCAGTGGATATTTGTAAGATTTATTTTTATTTATGTGTATGTATGAATAACATATGCTTTCACATGTGTGGGTGGATGTCCTCAGAGGTCAGAAGATGGAATGGATCCCTTGGAGCTAGAGTTACAGACAGTTGGGAGCTGCCTGACATGGGTACTGAGAACCGAACTCCAGTCCCATGTAACAGCAAGAAATGCTCTTATCTGCTGAGCCACACCTCCAGCCCCAGTAGTAGATCTGTCTGTTGTAGGAGCCCAGAGCTGGTGTAGTCTAGTGGCAGGAAGAACGCTGTTCAGGAATTAGGTTCACTCCCAATTGACAGAAGTCCATAGACAGCAAATACCTCCAGTGAAGTGCATCAGAAGGGCGCCATGCTGTGCCACAAGTGCTCTGAGGAACTTATGCTGCTTTAACTTTCAGGTTCCCACTTTCCAGTTGGAGTTGTTCCTCTGAGAACAAAGTCACCCACGCCAGAATCCTCGACGATAGCTTCCTATGTAACCTTGAGGAAAACTAAGAAGATGATGGAGCTAAGAACGGTACATGATCAGAGATAAGCTTCACACCTCCTCACAGCTGTCTTAGAGCTTGCCGTTTGTAGACTTTTGTTAGTTTTATTAAAAACATTGTCTTCTTCACTGTTTTAGATCACATTTAGAGCATTAGCACCTCAGAGGACAGAGCCAATTACAGTATCTTTTGGTCAGCCCCAACATAAGTCTTAGTCCATGCTTTAGCTACACAGTGAGACCCTGTTTTTTAAAAAAATAAAATAATACAGGGCATGGTGGTACATGTTGTAATTCTAACTACTCAGGAGACCACAGTGTACCTTGAATTTGAGGTGAGCCTAGGACCCTGTCTTACTGGGCAGTGGTGGCACACGCCTTAAATCCTAGCATTCAGGAGGCAGAGGCAGGCAGATCTCTGAGTTTGAGGCCAGCCTGGTCTATAGAGTGAGTTCCAGAACAGCCAGAGTTACAACAGAGAAACCCTGTCCTGGGCAAGAGGGGATGGAGGGGATATTACATTCTCTTAAAATGAAAGAAATTTCTGTTCTGCCCCATCTCTTCTCTCCCCAATTTTTCCTGGTCTGAGTTTTATGCCATTTTCTGTTTCAGAAACATGGAGTGACCTTATTTAGAGAAGGCACGCTATTCACTTATTTGTTTATTTGTGGTAAGACAGGGCCTACTCCTCCTCCTGCCTCTGCCTCCCAAGGCATTACTACACCTGTGTGTGTGTGTGTGTTTATTCACAGACTTATTTTAATTTTAAGGAAAGACCAAGAAGTGCCGTGGAACAGCTCTGTCTGGCTGAAAATACTCGCCCTAGGATGACTGTGGAAGAGCAAATGGAAAGAATAAGGAGACATCAGCAGGCCTGCCTAAGGGAGAAGAAGAAGGGGCTGAATGTTATCAGTGCTTCAGACCAGTTGCCCTTACAAAGTCCTTCGAGTGTGAGGGACAATCCTTTCAGGGTTACTCAGGTATACTGGCTTCTGAATGAACTGCTTTTGATTATTCTTTTTTTGTTGTTGTTTTGTTTCGTTTTCTAGACAGGATTTCTCTGTTGTAACTCTGGTTGTCCTGGAATTGGCTCTGTAGACCAGGCTGGCCACAAACTCACAGAAATTCACCTACCTCTTCTTCCCGAGTGCTGGGATGAAAGGTGTGCACCACCACCCTGGGCTTTATTATTCTTATGTATAAATTTTGTCTACTTGTTATTAAGAAAACTCACTTATTTAGCATGCTGAAAACATAGTTGTCAGCTAGTAGTCACAGAAGCACCACTAGCTACTTTTGTATTACTACAGGCTAATTAAGTACTCTGTCGTGGAGTTATGTCCCCACCTCAATAAAAGCTTTTATTTTGAAACAAAACCTGACTAAGCTGTTTGGGATGTCCCTGAACTCATTCTATAGCCCAAGCAGGCATTGAAACTAGGATTCTCTTGCTATGGTCTCCCATGTAGCCAAGGTTACAGACTTGCATCTCCAGACCCGGCTAAGGTTGTAGGTAGAACTGATCTTTATCTATTTTGTGCATGTGTGTACTTGTATGGATGTGCATGCCACAACACACACGCATAGAGGACAACCTGTAGGAATTGGTTCTCTCCCTCCAGCTGGGTTCCAGGGATTGAACTCAGGTTGTCAGGCTTGGTGGCAAGCGCCTTTACCCACTAACGTGTCTTTCTAGCTAACTTACTTTTCATTCCTTGCTATTTGAAGCAAGACCATTCTGTGTAACTATGACTGTCCTGGAATTCCTTATGTAGCCCAGGCTGGACTGACAATCCTCCTCCCTCTACTCCCAAGTATTGGGATTACAGGCATAAGCCACCACACGAGGCCTCTTTAAGTTTTACCTTGTTTTTAGCCAGAGTGGGAGAGATAACATGGGTCTCTCCCCGAATAGCTGGAAATGATCCTGAACTCCTGATTTTTACCTCTACTTTCAAAGTGTGCCAACATCCCCTCCTTTAAAAAAAAATAATAATAATAAGTTTAAGGCAGGGATTCAGCTGGAAGTTGGTGGCACACACTTTTAATCTCAGCACTCAGGCAAACAGATCTCTGAATTGGACAGCCTGGTCTACAGAGCAAGTTCTAGGACAGCCAGAGCTACACAGAGAAACCCTGTCTGTCTTGTAGAGGAAAAAAAAAAGACAAGGTCTCTCTGTCCACGTGGCCTTGAGCCAGGCAGGGCTGGTCAGAAGCATGTACCATCATGACCGCTACAGCTGAGTTTTAAAGACATAGACTTACACATTAGATAGGTTTTAATAGGTCTACCATAGAGATAGCTGTTTTATATGATTTGATTATTATAATCATAAATTTTGGTGGCTTATATAAGTGAAAATAACCCTGAGCTCAAGAGAGGAGACCCAAAGTAATTGTTGGATGGCCTTGTACCTATCTATGGCTTAATCTTCTCAACTGTAAACTAATGACGCAGCATGACCTCTTTACTACAGAAAGACATTTAAGAGTTTTCAACAAATGTAAAATGCCCTGCAGGATGGCCCTTGTCCTCCTTTGCTTTGCTGCCTTGAAAAACACCATGACCAAAGGCAATTTAGAGGAGGAAAAGCTTTGTTTGGCTTGCAGGGTCATCATCAAGACAGCTAAGGCAGGAACTGAGAGCAGGAACTTGAAGTAGAAACCTTGGGAGAATGGTGCTTTACTGACTTACTTTCCCTAGCTTCTGCTCAGGGAGCTTACTTATAAGACTCAGGACCCCCTGAGTAGGGATGGTATTATCCACAGCGGGCTAGGTCCTCCTATGTCAGTCAGCAATCAAGAAAATGATCCACAGGCCAGTCTGATGGAGGTGGTCCCCAGTTGAGACTCCTTCAGATAATTCTAGCCTGTTTCAAGTTGACAGCTGGTATTAACTTGGAAAACATGCTGTAGCATGTGCGACTATCTCTGATTCCCAACACTACCAAAACTGTCTGTCTTACACTGCCGGGAGACTTATCACGACCTATTTTGCAACAAGAAAGATTTCTCTAAATCTGCTTCCTTGCACTTCTCAACCTCAGCAGTATAGACAGTCATCCTCCCATTTCTCTCGGTCGTTCATTGCCCATGTTCCCCTTATAGGTAAAGTGTACCAGAAACACTATAACCTGGATGCATCAGCTGAAGGTGCCTCTCTGCCCCGGTCTACATCTTCTTCCACCCAATAAGAGCAGGCCTTGCTCATGGGGCGTTAGAATCTGACAGTTGGACACTTTATTGAACATTGAAAATATGACAATGGGCCCGGTGGTGGTGGTGGTGGTGCACACCTTTAACCCCAGCACTCGGGAGGCAGAAGGCGGATCTCTGTGAATTCAATGCCAGCCTGGTCTACAGAGTGAGTTCCAGGACAGCCAGAGTTACAACAGAGAAACCCTGTCTTGAAAAACCAAAATATATACATATATATGTGTGTGTGTGTGTATGACAATGGCACATTTTTTACAAATTGCAAAATGGGTGATTTTAAAAGAGAGGGAAGGAGAAAAGTATATATTCCCTTCATTGTTTGTTTTTTTTTTTAATCATAATCTTCCTTGTAAGTAAAACTCTGGTGTTGTTTTCCAAATTAATGCCTATTGTCTGTAAAATAGACACACATGCTCAGTATCAGTCTAAAGATACCAGTGAGCTCAAGGGTAGCCTCGGCTACCTAATGGACCCTGTCTCAAACAAAACAAAAAACAATAACAGGAATACTATAGAAGTGGCTCAGAGGTTAAGAGTGCTTGCTGCTCTTCTAGAGGACCCAGGTTCAGTACCCAGCACCCACATCAAGCAGTTCACAACCACTTGTAACTCCAGCTCCAGGGCACCTGACACCCTCCTCTGGCTCCACAAGCTCCCGCATACACATAAATAAGTAAAAATAGAACAAATTCAACTGCAGAAACGCTTTAAGGCCAGGCACTAATAGCGCAGGCCTATAATAACAGCATTCAGGAGGTATAGGCAGAGTTACAGTCTCCACACCAGCCTGGGCTGCATAGCAAGACCCATCAGTATCCTACCAACTTGTAAAGCCAAGGCAAGAGGCTCACTACTAATTCATGGCCAGCCTGAGCAATGTAGTGACTTCCAGGCCAGCCTGGAATGAGACCCCAACTCAAAACAATACCAGACAGTGTAAACACATGAATGAAAATGTCATCTGTCTTCTGCACAGACTCTAAGGAGGACTGATAACATTAAGGAGCTAGACACCGTCCACAGAGAAAATGATGTAGAGCCAGACCATGAAGCTCCAGCAGCAGAAACTGTTCAACTAGAAGAAGCTGAACCCCAGAACACAGACCTCGGCAGAAAGGTAGAGATGGCAGATATGACAGAGAGGGTGGGGGCTGGGTAGATTAAATCAGGGAACTAAGATGTGCTTTTCAGTCAGAGAGCTCTAAATCTAAATGAAATGATAGATTTTCTTTAATTTGAATGTGTTCACCACATCAAAATATTACCCAATAGCTACGTCTGCAATGTGTATCATCTGTTTGTATAAATAACTTTATGCATTTTAATAGTGAATAATGTCAATATTTTTAATATACTTAAATCTAGATGATCCGCAAATGTTTGTCACAGTGTATAATTTGGGGGCACAATCTTTAATCAGTATCATAATTGTAGATTTACTAATATTCAATATAGTAAGAATGCTTTGAAAAGCACTTTTTCTTATTTTGTAGCTTATGAGAACTGAAAGTATTTTTTATGACATGCTGTTCACACCTGAGCCAAATGGAATGAGCTCTGAGGGAGTGACGGATAAAGAAAGGCATAAAGAGCAGGCACCTGAAGAAGTCTCTCACAGGTAAGAGCTAAAGAAGAAAGGGATGGGCTGTTCAGAAGCTTGAGGCTCCTTTTTAGGATTTATTTATTTTTATGTGTCTGAGTGCTTTGCCTCTGTGGTGTATATATGTACACCACACGTGTGCAGTGCCTACCAACCCAGAACTGGACTTAACAGATGATTGTGAGCTGCTCTATGCACAGAACCCATGTTCTCTGCAAGAGTAGTAGCCAGTGCTCTAAACTGCTGAGCCACCTCTCCAGCCCAGCTGTGTCATTCTTTAAAAACATCAAGCTAAGCTGGGTGTGGTTATGCTCAGGAGACAGAGGCAGATCTCTTAAGTTTGAGGCCAGACTGATCTAGAGCGTGAGTTCCAGGGCAGCCAGGGCTACACAGAGAAACCTTGACTGAAACAAGCAAACAAAGCAAGCTTCTGAGTCTAAAGAAAGGAGTTAATTGCTTGCTATACAGACATGAGGGCATCAGTTCAGACCCCTGGTGTACACATAAAAGCCAATACAATAGTGCAACCTGCATCTTGGTACTGGGGGAGTACACAGACAGGTGGGTTCCAAAAGCACTTGCACCAGCCTGTCTAGCCAAATCCAAGAGCTCCAGGTCCAGTGAAGACACCATGATTCAGAAATATTTAAGGGAGAGAGCAATAGAGGAAGACACCAGTGCCTCTGCTCTCCACATACTTGCATTCACACACAAGCATGCACATGCATATGCCACACATGCTATCTGGCAATACAGATAATAATAGATAATAATAATAATAGACCTTTCTGAATCCCAGTCAGACAGTCCTAACATGGCATTATGAGAGAGTCGGGAAAGTTTTGGAGTACCGACTGGGTAAATAATGGCATTGAATTATTAAAAACACATCCTAGGGGTTGGAGAGATCGCTCAGCAGTTAAGAGCATGGGCTGCTCTTATTCCCAGAATGCACATGGCCCCTCACAACTGTCTATAACTCCATTTCCAGTGGATCTAATGCCCTCTTGTGGTCTCTTGAGGGTACTGTGTATGCATATGGTGTGCAGTCATACACATAAACACCTGTAACATAAAATGAAAATAAATTTTTGAAAAACGTTGGTTTTAGGAGTCGGGTTGGTGTGAGGTTTAGCTGAAACACGAGTGGCAGAGTGGACCATTGCTGAAGCTGAGGCAGCTTTCATAGATGATTTGCTCCAGACTTTTCCTGTTTTGTATTTTATAAAAAATAAATAAATAACATTATTATGAGAAAAACATTAGCAGTGTTAAATATAGATGGTGGCATCTTCCTGTATGAATGAGTTTGTTTGGTAAGAGAGGGTCTCATGTAGTCCAGGCTGGACTAGCACTCCCTGCGAAGTCAGGATGACCTTGAACTTAGGATCCTTCTGCCTCCACCTTCCATGTACTAGGATTGCAGGTGTGCACCATACACTCAGCTTCTGTGTAGTATAAATTTCCATTACAAAGCTAGAAGGAGGCCAGGTGTGGTGGTGCACGCCTGTGGTCTCAGCATTTGGGAAGCTGAGTCAAGAGGATCAAGTTCAAGAACAGCCTAGGCCATATAACCAGATATCCTGCAAGCTTTAACATGCCAGTGTCTTCTCACAGCCCTCATGAAGAGGCGCAGATGACAAACCATCAGGAGGAAGGCCACCCCGAAGAAGCACCATCTCTTCGTGAAGAGGAGGAAAGTCTTGCTTCTTATGAACCACCTCCTGAGATGTCCAGAGAGAATCAAACCACAGGTAGATGCGCACTTCATACTTTCCTTAGTAGGTGCTTCTCAGCCCTTGATTTTTACTTCTATACAGAGAGTCTAACAAGGGACTCATGTAGGCACAGTAACAACCTTTTTACTCAGATGTGTGATTGGACTGAGGAAGAAGCAGCTGTCCCTGCTCTGCCACTCTGTTTGAGGGTCATAGGATTGGTTTCCTTTTATTTTTCAATCATGACCCAGTGAACTGTTTCTAAGATCCTTGAAGAGCCAGGCAAGGTGTCTTCCCGCAGTTCTGTACTCAGGAGGCTGAGGCAGGTCAAGGCCGACCTGCACTGATGTAGCATGTCTCAGAAATCCTGAGAGCTGGAGAGATGGCTCAGTGCTTGAGATCACATCCTGTTCTTACAGAGTTTGGCCTTGAGCACCTGCGACCATGTGCACTCAACCACTGCACAGGCATCCACATATTTTTGTTCTGTTTTGTTTCTTGGTTTTTAAAGACAAGGTTTCTTTGTATAACAGCCCTGGCTGTCCTGGAACTCACTATGTAGACCAGCCTGGCCTCGAATCCTCAGAGATCCGCCAGCCTCTACCTCCTGAGTGCTGGGATCAAAGGTGTGCACCATCATGTCTGGCTACATAATTAAAAGCAAAATCCTTTTTTAAACGATTCCTTCCTACATGAAAATCTTACCTGCTCTCAGGTCTGGATTCTCAGAAACCACAACCTGATACTTTGCGAGCTTGTGGAGTTGACATCTAAAGTTACAGGATGTTATCATCCTGGCTCTGGCCTGGCCTGTAGCAATGCACACTGGGATTTCAGTGTGAGAGTATCCCACTGTCCGGAGCACATCAGAGAGTAGGTTGCTGTGTGCATCCCTGTCACTCGCGCACGTGCTCTCGCTCTCTCTCTCTCTCTCTCTCTCTCTCTCTCTCATGTGTTTTTGTATGAATGTGGCAGTGGAACCTTGGCCTTCACAAGCAAGTCTTCCACTCTGGGCTTCAGCCAAGGCTTTCTCGTGTTTTGGGGCCCTTTTTTCTTCTTTCTGAGTTTTGGAGGATGAGAGTGGGGGTAGGTGTGCTTTAAGCTGTTTGCTGCTGCTGCTGCTTTTTGTTTGTTTGCTTTGGTTTGGTTTGGTTTTTTGTTTTTTTTGAAACAGGTTTTTTTTGGGTTTTTTTTTTTTTTTCTGTATACCCCTGTTCTGTAGACCAGGCTAGCCTTGAACTCAGAGATCCACCTGCCTCTGACTCCTGAGTACTGAAACTACACCACCACATATGGCCTCTTACCTGTTTGTTTCTTATACTCTGTAAACAAAACACATTTTCAATCCTCTAAACCAATGGTTCTCAATTTTCCTAATGCTATAGCCCATTAATATAATTCCGCATGTTGTAGTGACCCCAACCATACAACTATTTTTGTTGCTACTTCATGACTGTAATTTTGCTGCTATTATGAATTACAATGTAGATGTCTGATATGCCGATGGTCTTAGGCAATTCTTTTGAAAGGATCGTGACCCACAGCTTGAGAACCACTATTCTAAACTCACACTCTCATGCCAGCCTGGTACCAAAGAGTAGCAACAATGAGCTCAGTTACTGAGGGTCGTCCTTAGGAATGTGTCTGTGTCAGCCATGTTCCCTTGTTGAGAAGTCCTCAGCTACTAACAAGGCAGAAATTCTTGTTTTGTAATCATCAGAGCCACTTTGCCATTATACAGTCTGGATCAGAGTGCTGTGGTATTAAGCCTGAAACACTGCGACCTCTTTGATATTTAGCTGCATGAACTAGAAAAGATACAACATGGCCTTCTGACAGACACCTGCAAATTGACCTCAAAGCGAGAAAGGGAAGAACAGGCCAGTCGTTATGACACATATCTTTAATCCCCGCACTGGGGAGGCAGAGACAGGTAAATCTGTGAGTTCCAGGACATTCTGGTTTACAGAGTGAGTGCCAGGAAAGCTAGGGCTACATAGAGAAATCTTGTCTCTAAAAATCAAAAAAAGAAAAAGCAGAAGGAAAAAGAAGAGTTAATCAGGGCTTCTGGAGACATCATACCAAATATTTAGCCTCTGGTTTAGAGCATCACAGTATAGCACGGTTCCACTCCTTCCCAGCCCTGTGGCATTGTGGGAGATCACAGCACCAGGAGCTACTTTCCATGGTGTCTTAAAGATGCTGTCTTCTGGCCTCTGGACTGAAGAGATGAGTCAGTGAGTAAAGGTACTTGCCACCAAGCTGGACATCCTGAGTTGGATTTCAAAGCTGTCTTCTGAGCTCCATAAGCAAGCACACACATACACACACATTCACTAAATATCAATGATGTTTGTTCAAAGCAACATACATATGTGTGTATGTATGTATGTGTGTGTGTGTGTATGCTCGTGTATATATACTTATCTTCTGCTCTCTTCGTGTATTTTAGTGAAAAGTCTGTCCCCGTCTCCTGAGTCCTCCGCATCACCAGATCCGCCCACTCCGCCACAGCTCACAGAAGGATCGCATTTCATGTGTGTGTAGTCTGAAGTATGTCTTCTCCTTCTCTCTGGTGCCTTGTGTTAGGAGTGTTCTACTTGGACTGAATTCATTTGTTGGTATACCAATACAAGTAAATTAACCCTGTACTGTCCACTGCCAGCCAGAGCACAGACCATGTATCTGAAGCCCAGACAGCAGCTCAGATTTCTCACACTGGCCTTGCAGAGATTCAGTCGATGACAGTGTTTTTTCTCAGTCTCGCATGTCACGTCCCATAAAAGCAGCAGAGTCTGCAGGGAACAGCCTATGCCAGACGTTCTTGCAGCCTTGAAGCTGTACTCAGGGCTGAGAAAGCAGTTGCAGTCATGCCATGAGCTCACAGGATAACACTGGGCAGTTAGTTTGGCATCTCTGCCTGAGTAAGTCAGCTTTGTATGAGTTAGTTTTTTAATGGATGAAGCAATGTTTACAATGCAATTGGTGGCAGAACACTGGAATCCCAAAACCATGGCCGGAAACCAGGGTTAGGAAGAATCTATTCCTCCAGTGCTCCTTAGACTGCAGCTTCAGAATTGATAACTTTCTGAGTCACTGCTTCTTTTGGGTATTTTTTCCTAACTATTGTGTGTATGTATGATATATATGCAGGGATGAGTGTGCACAGCGAGTGTGTGAAGCCCAGAGGGCAGCCTTGTAGAGTTGGTTCTACCCTGCTGTTATGGAATTTCTGGGGTTTTAACTTGGGTTATCAGGTGTAGGGGTAGGCACTGTTGAGCTATCTCAGTGACACCCCCCACCCCTATTTTTAAACAATATAGACGCTGTAGACAGTGCCTACTTTACCCATAATTCTGTGCTTACAAGTAAATAGTTTTCTTTTCCTGAAAAACTGAAGCAGAGTGAGAATTTATATGCCTTTCCTACATTTTCTCAGCATCTCTTATAATTCTGGGAGCTCTAGAGTTACCATAAATTCCTGAACAGTCCTGAGCAGCAACAACACACTCAGAAATTCTGTGTCTTCAAACTTAACTTGGCTGCTCTCACAGTGGGGTTTGCTGTCAGGGGTCTGTCTTCATCTTGAATTTTGTAGTAGCTCTTCTTTTCGTCCAGAAACATTTGTGTTGAGAGCTTTGATTTGTGACTGTCTGCGCAGAGCCCGGAAGCTTCTGTGGCTTATGGTTTAGCTTCTGTGCTGGGTTGAGGTGCTTGCTCGAGTTAGGAACAACCTGTTGATACAGCTGTATCTTCGTCTTGCCTTTTTCACTCACTAAACTTTTAATTGTTTATGCGAGACACTGGTGATAGAATAACACTAGATAGAGGTAAACATACCCCCAAGGCCTAATGGGTGGCCTCTATTTAACATTAGTGAAGAGATAGACATTGAGAACCATTCTCAGGGCCAGATGAGGTGGCACATGCTTTTAATCCCAGCACCGGAGAAGCAGACACCAGTGGATTTGTTTGAGTTTGAGGCCAGCCTGGTGTTTACATAGTGGGTTCCAGGTAGGCCAAGGCTGCATAGAGACACTCTGTCTTAAAACAAAAACCATCTACAGGGTCTGAGCTTGTAGCTCAGTTAGTAGAACACATACCTAACATACATGAAGTTCTGGATTTAATTCCTAACACCACAAAGAACCAGGCATGACGGTGCACACTAGTAATCCTAGCACTTGGGAGGCAGAGGCAAAAGAATCCAAAATTCAAGGTCATCCTTGGTTAAACAGTGAATTCCAGGCCAGCCAGAGCTTCATGAGGTTCCATGTCAAAACAAGAAGCCGTTCAGTTTGGCTCAGTTAACAGGCTGTAGTTTATGGTACAGTAACTATTTCTCCAACAACGGACAGTTAAAACTAAGACTCGCCAATTTGGTGACTTGCTGCTAGATTCTGTCTTTTAACTTTTATTCCAGCATTGAGCATTACTGCCAGGTACAGACATCACCAGATACTTTCTCATCTCCTGTTGTGTGACAGCTAGCCTGTGGCATAAACACTGTTACTTACATCTTGCCATTGTGTATGTCACGTTTTTCTGAACTTATGGTTTTAGCAGGCTGTTGGAAAATCCTCACAAATGATACTGCATTAGAGGTGGCTCAGGAAAGCAGTGCATATTGTAATGAAGTTAGGCAAAGCTGTGCCTATTTTATTGATGTGTTCAGCAACAAATTTGAGACATTTTTCTGAATTGCTGTTTAATTACATCACAGGGCTTTGCATTCTCATTTGACCTTAAGGAAGTGCAGAAAGCCCTTCTGTGTGTTCTGTATTAGGGTTTCTCAGGTCATGTTTGTTACTTCTGTTGTTCAGCCTTAGTTACTTTGGGACGTAGCCATTCATTAGCTTTGCAGATGTCTAAAGTAATTTCCCTTCTCCTATTTTTCAGCTGCACTGACGTCTGCTGAGAGCACACAGAGCTGAAGCTGTGGACCCTCAGTGATGTAAGATGTTGTACAGTATACCTTAAATCTATGAAATTCATAGTTCTGATGCTTCTGACCACAGAGCATCGTTTTATCACCTTTGGAAAATGTTTATTCCAAAATAGCTTTAATGGCCCATATGTGCACTCCGTAGTCTCAAGGTCACCATCCTCCACCTGCTCGCTGCTATGCCTCCAGAGCACATCAGTCCAGGCGCCCTGTCCTGTGCGCTCCATCCAGAGCTTGCTTAGCTGCAGTCCCAGATTCAGATGCTTAAGTCTAGGTGAATTTATGTTCATTTTGCTTTTTAGTAAAGCTATGCTTTCCCGTGAAGCTTGTTTTCTTTCCTTTTTTCTTCCCATTTTGGCTACTGCATTGCTTTGTTTGACACTTGATTTGTAAAAATTTTATATAAATATATTTAAAATGTGCCATTTTATTACTGCTAAGTGAAGTATGTCCTGTTTCTCTGCTATAATTCTTCCTCAGTCAGATTGCAACATCAGCAGTTACTGCCACACTCTGTCAGCTTCAACACAGATGCTATTGCTTAGCTTTTCTTTAAAAAGCAAAAGAATTAACAAGTGTAGGTATTTTGAAGTACTGGACTTTTACGTCATTGGAATAGATGTGTACAGCAATAAGCAGGCTTTTAGACCCAGTACTTGGTTTGTGTACAGATGTAATTATGTTCATTGTGTAGATGTTATACAATGAGCACATGTAATAAAGGCTGCTTACTATAGTTTAATGCAAATGTTCATATCTCATTTCTTTTTTATCATGTTAAATAAATGTTGATGTTCTTAAATCACTTGTGTTAGATTTTTTTCCTATCCCCCTCTCTCTTTCTCTATCCACACCTCTGTCTCTCTCTGTCTCTCTGTCTGTCTGTCTCTCTCTCTCCCTCTCCCTCTCCCTTTCCCTCTCTCTCTCCCCAGGGTTGTGGCTCTGGCTGGCCTGGAACTTGCTATGTAGACCAGGCTGCCTGCCTCTGCTCTCCAGGTATTGAAATTAGAGGCATGCACCACATCTGGCTTGAATCTTTTTTTTTTTTTTTTTTTTCATCTAAAATGGAGAGTCTGAGACCTGGAGTGTAACCCAGAGGTAGAATACTTTCCCAGCATAGATGAGGCTGTGTTAAATTCCCAACACCAGAAAAGGAAAAGAAGGGAGCGGGGGTCAGAGACCCAAGTGACTTCCAAAAGAAAAAGTGGTATGTTAATCCTGCTTCCCTGGGCAGTGTCATTAAAAGGCCTCGTATGTCCAGCCCGCCCATGACAGAGCAGCCCATGACAGAGCAGCGGCACCTGAGGGCAGAGAGGAAAATGGTGCTGACCACGGTCACATCCACTTCGTGGCCCAGTTGTAGAACACCGTATCATTGTTCTGACTTCTCATGAATCCATCGGCTTACCGCCAATGGGCCAAGTTAGTTTTGTGAAATCTCCTATCCTGTTTCCATGCCTCCAAGATGCAGTCCCAGTGTGCTTAGAGAGTGAACACCATAGGAGTGGGGAGGAGGGCAGAGTGAGCACCGTTGGGGGTGGGGAGGGGCAGACAGGGCTGTTTCTCTGCCATGAAGAACTAGGCACTGTTTCTCATGAGTGGGGCCCTCAGAGGTGGTTTCTTTAGCATACGTTCTTTGCAGATGTTCACGCTCTTCAGAACCAATTAACGTTTCCTTCCTCTCTAACCTTTTGTTCATGGTATATATTGTTCCCAGAGTACAAGGAAATGCGATGCTTTTTGGATTCTCGTGTATAATAGCTCCAGCGAAGTTGGCACTGGTCACTGATACACTAAAGAGGATTTAGACTTAATTCAAAATGCAGATGTATAGAAATTCGTGCACTGCAAAAGGAAACCAAAAAAAAAAGAAAGCTTAGCTAGAGCCTGTAAGTTAGCGAAAACAGGTCAGAGCAGAATCGCAGGCTCTGTATCTGTAAGCAGGTACCTTTATCCAAGTGTCCAGCAAGTCTCAGACTGTGCCCCTCGGTCATACATGCTAGAAGGTGACTTTGTCACGATGAAAGGTGGTTTTTGTTTTTCTATAAGTATTCTTTGGGCTTCTTTGAGGATCTAGGTTTGGGGAGAGGATCTCCTTTTTTTTTTTTTTTTTAAAGATTTATGTTTATTTTCTCTCTATGTGTGTGTGAGAAAGACAGACAGACAGACATAAGATCCCCCTGGAGCTGGAGTTTCAGGCAGTTGTGAACTGCCGGACACGGGTGTTGGTAACAGAAATTGGAATCTCCAGAAGAGCAGTATGCACTTTAACTCCTGACATCCCTATTCATTTTACCTTACAAGTATATGTCTATGTGTGTGCTCATTAAGTTCAGAAAAGCATCCTGGACTCTGGGTACAATCCCTGTCTCAACACTTTTCCTAAGAAGCCTCATCTAACAAGCTTTTTGACACATCCCTCAAGCAGCATGTGCTAAGGGTGTTAGATTGTGAAAGCAGCTGCAGAGAGACAAGTCAGAGGTTTGGGCTGACCTTTGGGGGGACCATGTTTATTCACAGCAAGGGGGCACTTTTGTCATTCATGTGCGCAGATGACCAAAATGCCTAACCAAAGAAGAAGATGGGAGGCAGCCTGTACAGTGGAAGAAATGATTTAATGGAGTCCGCAGGGGAAGCTGGGAGATGTAGTCTTTCAACAGGAAGCTATCATTCCTAACTCTGAGAAAATATAAAAAATGCAGTGCAGGAATGTTGTAGCTATTTTTTTACTGAGGAGGGTCTTTTCTAGTTCTAGGTCCATTGAGGAGGTCTTCTGGTCATGTAGCAGGGGGAGAATCTTTGCTTGATCAGCTGCAATTGATCAGGTGATTGCTGTCCTGTATTCCTGAAGAGACTTGGAGGATAATTACTAGAGGGCTGTGAGCAGATGATTTGGTTACAGACTAGACAGAACTGAGAGGTTTTCTAGGAAAGTCGAGGGATGAGGAGAAACAGAGGCAGGAGAAATGGAGTGGGCTGGTGAGAGGAAGAGGGCACAGAGTTGATTCAGGGTGACAGCAACTGGTCCCATTGCCAGGACTGCTGCACCAAAATGAAGTGGCAGGGAGCTACACAGCACCAAAGAAAGAGAACAGTGGAAAGTAGAGGACTGTATGTAAAGAATTGTGCCTGGGACAGAGGACCCTTTTAGCCAGTTTCGCCACAGCATCTGAAAGGTCTTTTCGCAGATGTATCTGAACAAATGGAGCTATGATAGGGTGTGAGCTATCGGGAGTACTTGTAAGGAACATTTGTTTGGGTATAGGGTGAAGTTCAGTAAGTAAAGCATTTAAAAGACAGGGTTAAAAGCATGGGTGTGAGGGTAATCAGGTAGAAAGAATGGTAAGGGGAGGGGCCAGAGTAGGAGGGACTTAGAAGTTTTTGGGGCCCTGTGTCTCTAGGCACCATCTCAAGCCAGTGATGATTTCTTGGTGGGGAAGCAGCATCATTCTTGTTGAAGGACAAATCCCATCCGCAGCAGCAGTCAGATCTAGTCCTTTTGAGTTGTGGGGTACTGCAGCAGTTGAAGAGTTGAGCTGGTCCTGAAGGAGGTGAGTCTAATCTGAGCTGGTGAGACAGAGAGGTTAATTGATGCCAAGAGGGCTTCAGTCCAGATGTTTTAGTTCTGAGTTCCAAAAACAGATGTTAAGAGTGACAAGAAGAGGGATGAGCTGGATGGCCCATGATCCATTAGTCCCTTTCAGAGTCATTCGAATTGCTTTTAGGGGTCTGCAGAGTCCATCTCTTGGTAATTGAGGGGAGCCTCAGTTAGAGTGCCTCAGAAGAGAGTTCATCCAAGTGGCCGTGATGAAACAAAGCAGTTGGCAAAGATCCAGAATATAAGTCCTGGGGAGGTAACAACTGTACAACATTGTGGGGAACATGAAGAGACAGTTACATGAGGAAAACTTTTTTAAGATTATCGAGTTAAATGTAATTGTATAACTGGCTGGACCTTGTACCAGAGTTCTGTAGAAGGACAAGGTCACTAAGTAGCTATTTGTTTACATCAGACTCCTGCATAAAAAGCACTGGGAAGCTTTGTAAAGAAGTGAGTTAAAGCCCAGCAGTGGTGGTGCACGCCTTTCAATCCCAGCACTTAGAATGCAGAGAGGCAGATCTGAGTTCCAGGCCAGCCTCATCTACAGAGCGAGTTCCTGGACAGCCAGGGCTACAAAAAAAAACTGTTGTAGTACACCTACTCGGCAGGTCACCAAGGACAACATTTTCATAGGTGCAAGCCCGGCCAGACCTCAGCAGAAGGAACCACCGCCATGGCAAGTGCCAACCTGGACAGTGGATCTCTGAGTATCTGAGCTCAGGTGTTTTTATTAATTCAGAACTCCTCAGGTGCAGATCATAAGCAATCTAACATCCCCCCCACAGAAATCCAACACCAGACAATACAAAATGCCAAGGCCTCGTCTGCCCTTTTCCCAACAGTGTAAAAACCCAATTTCAAACATAACTAGAAATAAACTTCCCAACAGAAACCCTATCTCGGGAAAAAAAAAAAAAAAATCAGCTACTATTTAATGGATAAAAGCAGTATCTCAAGTAAAACACAGTTTTTGGTTAGAAACTATTTGACAGGTAAAATCTAAAAAATCGGGACTGTTACTTTAAGTGACTATAGTGTTTGAAAACATGACAATACAGATTTTTGTTAATATGGTTGCTAGATCATCAGCCAAGATGGCTGAAAGCCACATGGATGTTATTTACTTCCATTCCAAGGTGAGCCCATCAGGTACGCCATTGATCCCAGAAATTGAGAGGCAGAGGCAGGCAGATTTTGGTGAGTTCCAGGACAGCCAGAGTTACAACAGAGAAACTCTATCTCAGAAAAAAAAACCCAAAAACCTCAATTTTCATAAACAAGATTTGAATTCAAGTTACACATAAGCATACTATAGCAACTTATGATTGCCTATATAGAGTTTTTTTTAACTATCAACTCTTCTGTTACAAGTTTTAAAGTAACTTTTTGTTACAGGTTTTACAGTTCTTTTAAACCACACCCAGTGAATTTACAAATCCTAAGATACAGAAAGTTCATACAACAGTCTTACAAATCCTGGGATAAAAGGAAATGTATACCTTAGCAAAAGTCTTAGAGATATAAGAGAGGGCAGTATTCAGAGAGTTAAACAAAACCAAGGAAAGGAGTGTGAAATAATCACCAGTAATCCCTTTTGGGAGTAGTTTACTTCTAGCTGTTTTAAGGATGTAGTGTCTTTTCCTATGCTGTTCTGTTTTTCTCTCCTTTTTTCCTGCCACAGAGTCAGGTGACCCACCCTGGGAGGCAGGGAGGTCCTGGTGCTCACAGATAAGCACGAGGGGAGCTGGGAATGTAAAACACACAGGGCTGTTCCTTCAAAGGAAGGGATGCGTAAGCTGTTATCTACCCAGAAGGCTGGGAGCAGACTCGGTTAATGGCCTGGTGACCTTTGTGCTGCGTGACCTTAACCACATCCTCCCGAAGGCCCTATGAGTTTGTCAATCTACAGACTCTGTCTTTATGGAAGGTGTCACATGTAGTCCATCTATGGAACCCATCTCTGTGGAGATGTCACATGCACTTTACAAAGAGTTTTGTTGCCGCATCTGATTTAGTTTACTTTGTACTTTATTGTGCACGTGGGACTGAGGAAAGTTTTCACCAAATTGTGCTGTGCTTAAATATGCCTGAAATAAAGCATTCGGGGTCAGACTACCAAAGTTTGACCCAACACCAGCTACTTAGTCATGTTGAACTAAACTGCCTTCTTGCCTCTCTTAGAGGTTACTCTGCTGGCCCTGGTAGTTGCTGAGACCTCTCACAGCCTGCCTGACCCAGGACAAAATAGCCTTGGAGGAAATTTTTAAACAAATATGCTTGGGTTTAGAGCAGGCAGGCCAATTTCCAACTCTTTTCAGTCAAGTAGAAAAGCATGAGACAATATTTCAATATTATCTATACCCAAAGGACATCTGAATCTCTGTACAACCAAACCCAGTTATCTACACATCCATAACCTGGTAGTATATGTATCTACAGATGGGGAAGACAATCTAAAATTCTTTTACCTCTTAGCTGTTAAAGATACAAGCAGTATTTTCTAAGCAGAAACACAAGTAGGGCAAAAGCATAAGGCGAAAGAGTTCTGTGCTATCTCAGTGAGGAATTGATACGTTGGAGGCCCAGCAGAAATGGTGGTGGGTATTCCAGCTCTGGGTGGGGTTGCAAGCTAGAGCCATGAAAAGGATTAAGGCGAACTGTAAGTTCTATGGGGGAGGGTGCCTCAGACCATGCTAGCATTCTGTCTTGTGGAGTTACTAAATCCATTTAGATACTAGAAATTGAAAGTTCTGATTTGGAGTCGGCAGTGGCTATTTGTCCAATTGAGGCCAGATTTAGACCAAGAGCTGAACAAGTGGATTCAGTACAAGGTCTCCCAAATGAAGCTTTTAGATTTGCCAGCAGCCAGGCTGAAGGTATGTACTTTGGAATGGAAATAGGGAACCCATGGCAGGAGCCCAGGATCAATGTAAAAACGGGTAAATAAATATCCAGCCACTTAAAGTGTTCTCGTAAGTCTCAAAATAACCGAACACCCTGGAAAGTAAGGATGCACCCCCAATCTCTACAGTTCCAAGGTTATAGGGCCAGTGGAAGGTTCTCAGAGCTTTCTGCTGGTTGAGTGGTAGGCCAGTGAAGATTTCCCAAATTAGAATTCCCAACTCAACTTTCTCTCAGCCTATGGATAATCTCCAATGGCTTCTACTGAGCAGGTCCCGGACCTAACCAGGGAGCCTCTGGGTTAGGTCCAGTGGATTGTAGCATCCTGGCATTTTGTTATATTGCATTCGTGTTCTGATCAAACAGTGTGGCCTCCCACCTGATTAGAAAGTCAGGGCAAGACAGGCAGAGAGAAAGCAGAGGCAGAAGGTAGAAAGAAAAGGAATGGGCGGCCCTGCTTGACCCCCTCTGGCTGGGGCAGGGAGGTTTGTCCTAAATGGGCCTGAGGTGCCTGTTTTCCCATCTGGGATTCTGGCACCATTATGTTACATTGTTAAAGATTATTTAAACCGGGTGGTGGTGGCATAAACCTATAATCCCAGCTCTCAGGAGGCAGAGGCAGGTGAGTTCAAGTCCAGCCTGGTCTACAGAGTGAGTTCCAGGGCAGCCAGAGTTACAACAGAGAAACTCTGTGTCAGAATCAAAACTAAAGTAAAATTAAATTAAATTAAATTTAAAAAAATTAAGGCAGCTGTGAGAGATGGAAGGTACGAAAAAAAAAGAAAGGCTCAATCTAACCTTAGGCACAGGACCATGTTTATTCACAGCAAGGGGGCACTTTTTCCACATGTGTGGGTGGCCAAAATGCCTACAGAAGATGGGATTCGGGGTTGGGGGGGCGGTGTCTTACTGGGCAGCTCTGGCTGGCACTCAACATGTAAACCTCACAGAGAGCTTTCTACCTCTGCCTTCCAAGTGCTGGGATTAGTGTGCATCACCTTGCCGGCCCTTTATAAAAACTTTATTACATTTTTATTATTATGTGCTTGGTGATACAGGATGCAGACATGGATTGGTTCTCTCCTTCCATCCCAGAAGCTCTAGGAATTGAACTTGTGTCATCAAGCTTGGTGGCAGGTGCTTTTACAGACAGCTATCTTGATGGAATTCTTGGGGGTGGGGGAGAGTGGTGCATGAATGGAGGGGTCAAAGGGCATTTTGTAGGTTCCCAGGGACAGAGCTCCTGTCATTGGGCTTGGTGACAAGTGCCTTTACCCACTGAGCCACTTAAGGGGCCCATGTGTTTCTTTTTTAATGTTAATCTTTTGTTCCAGCTTCTGCATACATGCTGCCAAAGCAGGCACCCAAGTGCTGCTTAATAAAAGGGAGATTAGGTCCCGAGGAAAGAATGCTAGCTTTTACAAAACCTTGGCTTTAAGTTGTTTGTTACTGTCTTTCAGGTAGATGAGAAGGTAATGTCCTGGCTGCTTTTCCACAGAGAGGCTGGCCTACTATCTAACAAGCTCTGTCCCCTCAAGTGCTCCACCCTGCTTGAGGCACTGTAGCCATGCTGCAGGCTCTTTCTGCTGCCTGCTGGATCTTGCCTGCAAAGATGACACATTAGCCATTTGTGAAGCCCAGCCTTGCTGACAAGCTGAACAGGAGCCCTTTCAACAAGAGAAACTGCTGGAACTCTGCTCTGGATGGTGCTTGGTAGCACATGCCGATAATCCCCAGTGCTTCAGAAGTAGAAAGTAGTCTTCTGTAGCCAGGCTTACAGAAGACTGTGTAACACATGCACAAGCACACACACACACACACACACACATTTCAGGGATGGGGACTATGGATTACACTTTGGCTCTGAAACTCCAAATATTCCTCAGCTCCCATCAGTCATTTAACAAGGACTCAGACTTATTAATCTGGAGATGGTCTCAGAACTATGAAGAAAACAGATCCTGCCCTGCCCCTACACTCTTAATATTTCATTTAATATGTGTATATGTGCCACATATGTGCAAATACCTACAGGGGCCAGAAGAGGGCGTCAGATCCACTGGAGAAGAGTGTTACAGGGGGTCATGATGTGCTTAACATGGGTACTAGAATCCAAACTCCAGCCCTCTGAAAAAGAAGCAAGGGCTCTAAAATCTCTGGGCCGCTGCTCCAGCTCCTCATGAAACATTCAGAATGATTCAAATGATGGCTTACTCCTGTAATCCTAGAACCCAGAAAGCTGAAGGAGAAGGATCACCCCAAGTTCCAGGCTAGTCTGGGCTACTGTGTGAGATCCTATCTCAACAAAACAATACAAAATTTTAAAACAAAAACAGGCAGGTCTGGAGAGATGACTCAGCAGTTCTTCCAGAGGACCCAGGTTCAATTCCCAGCATCCATGCATCCACACGGCAGCTCACAACAGTCTATAACTCCAGCTCCAAGGGGTCCAACACCCTCACGCAGTCATACATGAAATAAATAAATAAATAGATAGATAAATAAATAAATAAAAACAGGCAACAGCATGTTTCTTATTTCCATCACTCAGGAGGGTCAAGTTAAGAGTTCTTTATTAGCTGGCAACTCTTGCCCTTGGCATTGAAGAGCACAGTTTTTTGTTTTTGTTTTGTGGTTTTTCAAGACAAGGTTTCTCTGTTGTAACTCTGGCTGTCCTAGAACTCACTCTGGCCTTGAACTCACAGTGACCTGCCTCTGCCTTCTGAGCTCTGGGATTAAAGGTGTGTGTGCACCACCGCCCTGCAAGTACAGCATTCTTAAAGGCAAAAACCACAGTGATATTGTTGTCAGTTGTGTGTCAGGAGAACCAGGTAGCATTTGTTTTGGCTATACAGTCAGCAGATGTTTTGGTTATGCATTTAGGTCATGACCAGGGTCATGGAAAGCCCAGAATGTATTGCCAAGGCAGATCTGGCTGTTCAAGGGGGCTAAGGCAGAAAAGCACCTGAACAGACTTAAAATGGTGTTAGGCTAAGATCAGGACAAGATGGTCACTTCCAGTGAAATCTCTAAAGTTCAAAATTAGCCTGGTCTACATAGAGAGCCCCAGACTATCTAGGAATACATAGTGAGACCCTGTCTCAACAAAACATATTGGTGGTGGTGCTAAATTTAAAAAATGAAAACATTCAAAGGTGAAATAATTGCATTTGCTTGTTTGTCTTTTTGTGGAGGGTAGCCTGGACATAACACTGTGTGAGCCTCTAGCCTATGACTCCCTCGTCCTGGGATTACAGATGTGCACCACCATGCCTGGCTTAATTGTCTTATTGTCTCTAAGGATCTAAGCCCAGGGTGGTGACACAGCATGTGAATTCAGCAATTTTGAAGTAGAGGTAAAAAGATGAGGATTTCAAGGTCATCCATCCTCTGCCTTATAGTGAGCTTGAGGCCATGGTCCCAAAACAACCAAAAATCCAAGTCCGTTCCAGTAAATGGAGTCTGTTGCACTGCCCTGTGAATGAGGTCATGCTTGGTGCTAGAGCCTGCTCCCCATGGACCAGAAGATTCAGAGGCAAATCTTCCCTCCTGTGCATCCCTGGTCCTGCTTTGTCATTTCAAATGATGCTGAAATTCCTGGGGGACTTGAGAAGGCTTGAGGGCCTTTGCAGCACTCCCGGAAGACTGTCTTTACTCTGATGGAGCAGTAGCTGCCACCTTCCTCCTCGGGGTCTTGCTCTACCCCTACAGATGAGCTTTCCCCTCAGAGGCCCGGTGTGGACAAAGCGGCCTTGACTTTGTCAGGGCTTCTGATCTCCGACTGCCTGTTAGGCCACAGGTCTCTTCCCTAGCCAACCTCATCCATAATGCAATGGCATCCGCTCTGATGGAAGCCTGATTGACTCCCCCTCTTCCAAAGCAATCATGAGGATGCAGCAATTACACTTAATGACACAGGGGAAAGAAAACCACTCTGTTTGCGTCTCAGCCCTATCTCAAGAAGATCATGTGGCTTTTGCGTAATTTTGAGGAATTTTGTGACAACAGTTTCATAGGCCTTTTGTGTCCTAATTGAACCAACCTGTCCAAATAGCTCACAGTTTCTGACGCCAAAGTGTAATTCTTAAGTAACTGAATAGGAGGTTTCCTAGGAGGACATTGAAGGGCTCTGCAACATGGACAGTGCTGTGATGGAACTTAACCGCAGGCTCATCTTACAAGCAGGCACAGCAGGGCTGGCAAGAGGGCTCAATGGTAAAGGAGCCTGCTGCCAAGCCTGATGGCCCAAGTTTGATCCTTGGGAGCCACGTGATAGAAGGAGAGTATCCTCTGACCTCTGCATGCACGTGCGCGCACACGCATGCACACACGCACACCATAAATGTATCTTTAAAAAATCAAATAGGGGCGGTAGAGGTGGCATAGCCGTTAGGAAGGACACACTTGCTGCTTTTGCAGAGGACCCAGGCTAAGTACCCACGTGGTGGCTCACAATGACTTGTAACTCCAGCTCCAGGGGATTTGACGCCCTCTTCGGGACTCCTCAGGCCCTCTATGCACACGGCACACATACAAACTGGAACATATACATACACATAATTTTAAAACTAGGCTAGGGTAGTGGTGCATACCTTTAACCCTAGCACTCAGGAGGCAGAGGCAGAGGCAGGTGGATTTCTGAGTTTGAGGTGAACCTGGTCTATAGAATGAGTTTCAGGTCAGCCAGGGTTACCCAGAGAAACCTTGTCTCAAAAAATAAGTAAGTAGGTAAGTAAGTAAATAGATAAATAAACAAAATATACAAAGCATTGATAGCCTCCTGGGCGTTTTCTTTTTTTTTTTTTTTTAAGTACTAAGGATTAAACCTAGAGCCTTACACATGTTATACAAGCCCTCAGCCACTGAACTATAACCCCAGTCCTATTCCCAGTCTTTTATTTCTGAGACAGGGTTTGACTAAGTTGCCCTGGAAGGGCTTGTTCTGAGGTCATCATGCCTCAGCCTCCATTCTAGAACAACTGATCTGAGACATCACTACCATTATTTATTTATTATTTATATTTACTTATTAATACAGGACAGGTGCTAGGGATTGAACTTAGGTCCTCATGCATGCTAAGACTTTTTTATTTTTGAGACAGAGTCTCTCTACATAGCTCTGGTTGTCCCAGAACTCACTACGTAGACCAAGTTGGCCTCCACCTCACAGAGGTCCTCCTGCCTCTGCCTCTCAAGTGCTGGGATTTTAATCCTACCACAGCCTGCTGACCTTAATTTTCTGGACCGACTTCCTGACTTAGATTTCCTTAATCCAGAACTCCAGAGGGTGATGAATCACGGGCGTGTGCCACCACACCAAGCCTAAGTGTGGGTTTATGAATGTACACTGTGGCCCAGGACAGGTTCTTATACATGCTGGGCATGTGCTGTACAGCATTACATCTTTTTCAGTCCTCATAGCTCTACCAGATTAACCTTTATTAAACCACAGTTTACATAGAAGGAAAAGTAAGTAATGTGCCCAAAGTCACAGAGTTACTGGCATATCAAAGCTCACCCACTTGATTTCTTTTGGAGACAGGGTGTCTATCCTGAGCTAGTTTTGAACTCATTATGTAGCTCAAGATAACCTTGAACTCTTGATCCTTCAGTAACTAATTGGAGCAGAAGTAAGGGGATATTGTCCAAGGAAAAAAAATACTGTTATGGGTAGCTCGTCAGAGATGACCACTCAGATACAACTGGCTACAGTTTGTAGCCAGTTGAAAGTCTTTATACCAACAAGCTGGGACTACACCCAAGTATTCAGGGACCTAGGTGTAGCCCCGAGTGTCTAGAACTCAGGGTTTTTGAAGGCAGAAACCACATCCTGGCATTGCACTCTGCAGCTTGTGGGAAAGCAAGCAATTTGACAGAAGCTGAAATAAGCAGTTAGCTGGAGGGCTTCTGCACACACAGGCAGTTTAACAGAAGTCAAGATAAGATCAGGGCATCCTGATCTTGGGTTCCTAGAATAGACTTTGGCAATTTTCCATGGGATTCTCTATCGAGGAGATCAAATTCTAGTTAAATTCTTGCCTCAGCAAGAATACAAGATGGGATATATACCTTTGCACTGTCTTGCCCTATCACAGCACCCCCCAAAAAGATTCTGACTACAAAAGTGATTAACTTTTGATTAACTAGTGATTCCTAATTCATTTGTTTAATTTTGCAACACTAAGGCAAAAACAAAGTTGCCCTGTGTTATTTAATCCACCTGCATTAGTATTTCATGGCAGGTATCTGAAAAATCATATTAGTTCAATTACTTCAGATTATATCCTGCATAACCATTTCCCTTGAGTCCTAATTAAATAAGTCTAAAGCAGCTTTCTGCCAGCAGTATTTGGGGGGGGGGGGGGGGGGTGGCAGTGGAGAAAGTCATCATTGCGTTATTCTCCACACCATTAGAAAACAGATAAAATATCTTTTTTTAAGTTTTTTTTTTTTTTTAGTTTTTCACTTTATCTGTATGAGTGTTTTGCCTGCATGTATATTTATGCACCATATTTGTGCCTTGTGCCTGCAGAGGTCAAAAGAGAGCATCAGACTCCCTGGAATTGGAATTACAGAAGGTTGTGACCCACCGTGTAGATGCTAGGAATGGAGTCTAGGTCCTCTGCAGGAGCAACAAATGCACTTAATCACCGTCCCATCTCTCCAGCCCCATGAAGACTGTATCATTTATGTGTATGTGTGAGTGTCTGAGTCAGTATATGCCTCGTGGGTGCAGGAGCCTGTGGAGACCAGAAAGGGTCTTTGGGTTGCCTGAGGCTGGAGATACAGAGCATTGTGTGCCACTGACATGGATGCTGGGGGATGAACTGGTTCCCTGCAAGAGTAGTACATACTGCTGAGTCACCATTTCTTAAACCCCAAATAGCTCCGCTCCCCCATCTCTGTCTCCCTCTCCCTCTCCCTCTCTGTTTTTTTGAGACAGGGTTTCTCTGTTGTAACTCTGGCTGTCCTGGAACTCACTCTGTAGACTAGTCTGGCTTCAAACTCACAGAGAGCCTCCTGCCTCTGCCTCCCAAGTGCTGGGATAACTATAGCTTCTCTCCTCAAGGGTTAAAACTTCAGATTTTTTTTTTTTTTTTTTTGACTCCTTGAAAAATGGCTCCTGGATTCCAACGGGTGAGGAAGGAAACTATGAAATCATTTTGAATGAATTTGTTCAGCAAGGGAAGAGCTGGCTCATTTTCCACATGAGCTGCCAAGTTCACCAGCCGTGTGTGGGTGGGGGGAAATCTCACTCTTATTTTCTTACTGCATGTGCTATTCTTAAACTACAGTCTTAGGGAAATGAAAAACCCCATTTGGAGATCAGATTCTTCAGATGGATTTAATTTATATACCATTTGACCAAGTCAATCAGACCGGGCTTAAGGAGCAGGTTTTTGACTATCCTACTGTGGGAAGCTGTCTAAGGAATGCTCTTTTAGAAGTTTCAGAGTATCGCTTTAGTAAGGGATATTTCCTATGGGTTCTGTTTTGGGATGGTGCTCGGATGTTTTTCTGAGCAATAATTGCATTGCGTCTCCTAAAGAACAAAACCTCCAAGCATTTATCCCATGTAAGCTGCTAAAATCTAGAGTTTCCTCAGATTCCCTGGTTACTGAGAATGCCCAGAGACTTGCTCTCAGACACTAGCCTTCATGTCCTGTCTTTATAAATGTGAGAAAGTGGGCATAAGCAGGACCAGGAGCAGGAAGGCAGAGCTCTCTGGAACTAGTGTCTCCACTTTTGTTTTTCCTCCCTCTATACTAATATCTGGTCAGTGTGAGTGAAAGAATTTGCTGCCATACCGAACTGAAGCCCGTCATGTTTAACGAACCTTTACTTTACCCAGTGCTCAATGGGATGTGCAGGCGAAGTCAGGACTGTATTCTCTCTGTTTGAGGGAAACTAGAGTGTGTGCCTAACACCTCAAGCCACTTCATTGTGTCAGAAGTTTGTTTGTCCCTTTCGTAAATCCGCAGAGAGCTGGGACTTCCTGGCAGCCAAATAGCATAAATGGAAGGGATCCAACTGTTAGAGACAGACCTCACATTGTGTGTCTTCCTTTATAGATGTGTGTTCTGGCGGTTGCAGCTGATTTAAGTGGCCGCTCTCCCACAGCCTCCCAATCCCTCTAGAGTACTGCTTTCCCACCAGCGTATTGGCTCAGTTGAACCTTCCCCACCCCCAACCAAAGCTTTCCAGGCTCTTCACCACATCTTGGCAAAGAGGAGGTTTTTGGTTTTATTGATTTATTAATTGATTAAGTCATTCATCTTTAGGCAGCATCTCACTATGTAGACCTTGCTAGCCTGGAACTTGCTACATAGACTAGGCTGGTTGGAATTCACAGAGATCTTCCTGTCTCTCTACCTTGGAAGTGCTGGGATCAAAGTTGAATCCCACCATGTCCACTTAAATATATATTTTTAAGATTTTTTTTTTTAAATTTGTTTATGTCTATGAATATTTTGTCTTGTCTGTCTATATGTGCACCCACAGGAAGAGGCTGTTGGATCCCTTGGAGCTGGAGTTACAGATAGTTGTAAGCCACCCAGCATGGATGCTGAGAACTGACCTCTGGTCCTCTGTAGGAGCAGGAAGTGCTCTTAACCTCTAAGCCATTTCTCCAGCTCCCAAG
The DNA here is from genome assembly GCA_026225945.1 of Cricetomys ansorgei. Lineage (NCBI taxonomy): Eukaryota > Metazoa > Chordata > Mammalia > Rodentia > Nesomyidae > Cricetomys > Cricetomys ansorgei. The sequence continues at coordinate 6,904,196 of JAMJFZ010002307.1, read as the reverse complement.
TGTTCAGTAAATATTCTTGGAGTAAGTACAAATACCAGTGCTGGCCACAGATGACCAGTTGTCCCAGCTGCTCAGAAGATCAGGACTCTTTCTGTCTTTGTGTATCTCTGGCTCTGGGTTGTTGTGTAGGCCCCTAACCCTCGAACTCGGGAGTTGGGAACCAGGAGGGTCAGGAGTTTAATATCATCCTCAGCTACACATTTAATTCTTGGCCAGCCTGGGCTACTTGAAACCTTATCTAAAACCAAACCAAAACCACCAAAAGGAATCCTGGGGCAGGAAACCTTTGAAAGAATACTCAAAACATGACCCTTAAGAAACCATTCAGGGAGGGGCTAAAAAATAAAAAAAATAAAAAATCTTAAAAAGCTGGGTGGTGATGGTGTACACCTTTAATCCCAGCACTGGGAGGCAGAGGCAGGCGGATCTCTGTGAGATCCTGGTCTAGATAGTGAGTTCCAGAACAGCCAGAGTTACAACAGAGAAACCCTGTCTCAAAAAAAAAAAAAAAAAAAAAGAACCAAAATAGTAAAAAAAAAAAAAATCCACATTGGAAGCCAGCAAGAAGTCTTGATCTACTTCACAAGGGCTAAAATAGAAGATTTGTTTTGTGTGAACTAACTTTCGTTAGTTAAGTTACACGAGTTGATGACTAAGTTCACAGATAGCCCTGAAACAACACCCATGTTAGGAAGGGATGGACTGACTATCTGGCCCGAAGAGCTGTTAGCAATCAGAGAGGCCAGTCAGCAGCCCTATGGTTGGATGCATAGGCCTGTAATCCCCACCCCAGGGAAGCGGATGCAGAAAAATGACAGTCAGTCCAAAGCCAGCTTGATCTGTGTTTGCAGTCCCACAGGTTGTGTCAGTTTTTCTGGTGCGATGTTTTGACCCCGGACAGAACACCGATTGCAGACCAAATAAGAGGTCGCTTACACACCTAGCTTGGAAGTTGTGAGTTTATTGTGGGTACTTACAGGAGCATGCGTGACTCAGACAGCTGCATCACTGGAAAACCCACATGAGCAAATGGGTGAGGACGCATGAAAGCCACAGCCCTGGAGAAGGCTGCACACCTTGCAGGCAGTTCCACAGGAGAGTCTCCTCTGTGGTCACCTTGGGGAGGAGGCTTTTAAGCCTCTGAGCTTGGGGAAATCTGGCAAATTGCATAGACTTCTCCCATTCCTACAGCAGGGAATGTTTAAATTTGGAGATAACCACACGACAATTGGTTCCACAGCAAATTCAAGTTCAAGTTTGAGGCCAGCCTTGGCTACATAGGAGCCTGACCCAAAGCAGAAACCATTAAGCTTGAAGACACAACAACCCCTTGGTGGGCACAGTTACCCAGACTGCTGCTCAGTAAGGAGGCTCAGCCTGGCCCAATGGCCTCATGGATCGACATATAGAGACAATTCCTCTTCAGATTTTACTTCTTACCCTGTATTGAGTCAAAGGACCTCTGGGACCCTCTAGCCAGGGTCTTTCTGCTCTTCTAATGGATACTCTATTAATCTGCGCCTTGTAGAGTTTAGAGTTCAGAGAATTACACCAGCTAATCCGGGCAACATCCCTAGGAGAGTTCCTGGCACGAATGGAGGTTTTAGCAAGTGTTTGTCAGTGATGCCATTTCTAGTCTATCTCAGGCCCTGGCAGCTAGGAGACTCTCAGCACTGCTGGACATGTCTCCAGAAGGAAACAGAGTCATTAATTAAGCTCTGCCAAGGAAGCAAGAACATAATGAGCACCAACTATACTGCAGGAAGAGAGTACCCCCTGCATGCTAACTCACTTCCTCCTCATAAAAGCTCTACAAATGATTACCTACATTGTAGGGGGATGGGGGGCACCTGATCACGGAAAGCACTTTGGGTAAAACCCTAAGTAAAACTTCAGGTAAAACTCCAAAGCCCTAGAGATTCTCTGGCAATATTCTCTGGCAAATGGCCAGCTGGGATTTCAAAAGATGCATGTCTCATTCTAATTCTGATCTTCATCTCAGATCATGCACATAAAAGGTATGAATCATAAAATCTGTGTCCGTGGGACTTCTATAGACTGTCTGCCATGCAGAGAACTTTACCCTTGTCAGCAAAGCCAGTTTGTTTTTTTATTTTAATCAAGAGCAGAGCTTATGTAGCCTTAATACAATATTAGTTTTAACTATCAACTTTCGAGAATCTAGACTATATAAGATGGGTCTCTGGGCTATCCTGTTGGGAATTATTATTATCTTGACTGGTTTGACTAAGATGGGAAAAACTGTCTGGAATAGGTTCCACCATCCCTGGTCAGGAGATCTGAACGATATGAGAGCGGGCACATCGAGCTGACAGTGGCATCAGGCGCTGATTGCTCTCTTTGGAATGGGCATGTAATCAAGTAATGTCACTAGCTGCTTCAAGCTCATGATGTTGGGACATCCCTGCTTGATGGACTGTAACCTCGGCCTGTGAGTTAAAGATAAACCCTTTCTTTTTAAGTTGCTTTCTAAAAACTTCATTATTAGTTGGGGGGGGGGGGGGGTAAGGTGTGCCATGGCATATATGTGAAGGTCAGAGGACAACCTGGTAGAGTTTGTTTTCTGCCTCTGTCTTTAGGAAGGTTTGAGGGATTGAACTCCGTTGTCAGGTTTGCAGAACAAGCACCTTTGCCCTCTGAGCTATCTCTTTGGCTTCCTTAAGTTGCTTGTCAGAGTAATTTATCATAACAACAGAGAAGCAAAGACACCAAACTCTTTATACAGACAGAATGCCCTTGAACTCCTGATCTTCCTGCCTCTACCTCCTAAGTACCAGAATTACAGACAGATGTACCCAACTGTCCTTGACCAGCCAGCCATAAGTGGTGTGCCTGACAGAGACAGAGGCTGTATCCATACTTTGACAGGAGCTTTTTGAAGTCACAAAAAAGCTTTTTGTGGATTCTGATTCTCAAAGACACAGGAACCTGAAAATCATAAAGATTCAGAATCTGCTGGCCATGGTGGCATATGCCTCCAATCTCAGAACTAACCTTGGCTAGCTTAGAACTTACTATATCTGGAACTTGTAATGCTCCAGTATCCATACCCCCCAGCCCTCCAATGAAAACTGAATGCTTGCTAGGTAAGATGGTGTACATGTGTAATCTCAGCATTTAGTGTTAATCCTATGGGTTTATCAACACAGTTTAGCCAAATTTGAAGCAAGCTTTAATTAAATTAATTAAATACTGTCCAGAAAGATGGACTCTGACCATGATCATTCTGAGGTTCCCACTCTGGGGTTCCCAAGAAATGACCTTGAGTTACATGGTACACGTGCTTATAGAGGCAGAACCCATAAGGCTATGTATTTCCCATCAGATCCAATCAGGGGCATGTACTTCCTGTCTGGGTTATCTTCCACCTACGAAGTGACTAAGTACATCAGGTGCATTTGCAGCACATCTGGTGCAGTTGGATTAGCCAAATGGAATCAACACAGTCCCTACCCAACATTCCAGGAGGGTATCTGTCCTTGGGCAAGTGGAATTACAGGATTATGTCTTTTGGTATCACACATGAATAGCCCCACCCAGCATTCCAGTTAGCTGTCTTTTCGTTTTGTAGATATCTTAGGCACAGTAATTAAAATTTAAAATATAGCTTTTGCTCTTACGTTAGATGCTAAGATAGGAGAACATAGAACTTAAGGCCAACCTGGGCCACATAGCAAGATCCTGTCTCAAAATTATTATATAGTTTTTGTTTTTTTTCTTACAGATCTGTTTTATTTTATTTATTTATTTATTTATTTATTTATTTATTTATTTATTTATTTATTTATTTATCCCACAGTCTCTGTGGCTGTGGGAAGGCATGTGAGAGCAGAAGCTGGAGGTGCAGGCACTGTGAGCTGTGAGTGCTGTGGACAGAACTCCAGTCCTCTGCAAGAGCAGTTCATGCTCTTAACCACTGAGCCATCTCTCCAGCCTTTAAAATATTATAGGTTGTGATTTACAAAGTTATGGTATTTCAGTACTGGGGCTATAACTCTGTGATACGTACTTAGCAAGTTGTGAGGTTCTAGATTGAATCTCCAGAACCAAAAAACAAGGAAACAAATAAAGAAAAAAAACTAGGCATTTATTTAATGAAAAACTTTGAGACAGGGCATTTTTCATTTGGGAGATTAAAAATTATTTTTTCTTACATTTATTTATTTGCTTTGTACATGTGTGAGCATGAGCCATGGCACATGTGTGGAGGTCAGAGGATAACTCTGGGGAACTTCCATCACGTGGGATCAAACTCTGGCCCTTCAGCTTGGCTGCCAGCACCCTTACCCACTGAGCCTCTTGATGGCCTTCTTTGGAATATTTTATTTTCTTCTTCTGGAGGCTCGTCATGAGTTTGAGGCCAAGGTGGGCTAAATAATGAGTTCTAGGACAGACTGAGTTATAGAACAAGACCTTTCTAAAAACAAGAATAAAATGACAGACAGACAAATCCAACAACAAAACACTAAAGCGGTGCCTGGAATGGGGGCTACAGTTTGGTTCCTAGAGAGTTTGGCTAGTGTGCACAGAAGGCCTTGATTCAATCCCTCTCACCCTGATATCTGGATATGGTAGTGTACATGCCATGATCAGAACAGGTAGAGGCAGGGGGATCAGGAGTTCATAGTCATACCCAGCAACGGGATGAGTTCAAGGCAACCCTGGGATACAAGAGAACTTGTCTAAAAAAAAAAAAAAAAAGTAAAATAAAAAGTGGTTTGTGACTGGAGTTGGGGGAACCACATATCCTGCCCTGGTGTCAGGCTCCTCTTTGTAATTTACTTTAAAATACTTCCTCACAAACGGTATAATGTATTTATGTGTAAATTAACTTTAATCTACCCTCTAGGGGAGGTGAGATACCATTAGAGTTCTATTAGGAATTCACACTCCAGGGGAGGTGAGTGTCAGTCTGAAGTGCCCTAATCAGGAATCCATACTCCCCAGGTGGCTACTTAAGCATTTCAAGAATCTTTATTGAAATTTATACCACAAGGTTCATTAATTAGCAGAAATGATGTCAGAAAAATATTTTCGTTGGTGAGATGAATGGTGTCCCAGATCCGTGGCAGCCTACCATGGCTTCCCTCTGCCACTCTTTCATGATGTCATGCGTGAACGCCATGACCAGAGTGGAAGTTTCAAGAGAGCAGGGATGTTTATTGGCTTTATTCACAGCCACTTACCCAGGACAGAGAAAAGGGTTTGCGGAGCTAGGTTGCAGTTCAGCCATAGCTGCTTGCCTATGACGGAGGTCCCGTGGTTAGTACCCAGACTAGGGGAAGAAAAGAACAGGGTGGTTGACATAGGCTGGGGAGTAAAGGCATTTATACATAGCAGATCTGACAGACTTGAGTTCAATCCCTGAGACCCAGTCAATTGAAGGAAAGAATCAACTCCTCCAAATTGTCCTGTGGCCTCCACGAATGCCCCATGGCATGTGCATGGACACACACAGAAGTAAATGTTTAAGAAAGGAATTATATCTGGCAAATAGTAGATACCCAATATACTCAATGTATATGGGGAGCATGCTGCCTGGACCTTTCAGGTAAGACTCTGACCCTGTTATCAACGCCTCTACCAGGCAATGACAGGTCTGCACAGGAGTTGGCTGCTGCTGTTGCTGCTGAGGTGACACTCCAGAATGACTCTCTCATGCAGATACTTTGGAGACAAGCCTGGGAACAGTGAGGAGTTTCTTACACAATGAGCAGCGTGACTACTTTTAAAAAACAAAACAAAACATCTTGTTAATAAAAAACAAGTATCTGGAAGAATTTTCTAAGCGTTATAATCCACTACTGATATCAGACTGATGGGGAGAGCAGGGGCCTGGGGGCTTAGGCCTGTTTGTTATCTCAGTGCCTCTGGAGCCAGAGGCTGGAGGATTTCAAATTCAAGGTTAAATGGACTACACAGCTAGTTCAAAGCTAGCTTGGGCAACCTAAGGGAGCCCAGTCTTCCAATAACAAGTTAAAAGGGGACAGGGGTGCATGCGTCACTTGATAGTCATAAACAGAACCCCAGAACTCAGGCTGTGTGTGGAGACAGAGAAGACATTCACAGTCATCTTTGGCTACACTGGATGTTCCAGGCCAGCCTGGATTGCAGATGCCTTTTCTAAAAGAAGGAGGAATAGGAGGAAGGAAGGCAATAGCTTGCTAATTTGGATAAAGGGTAAGGTTTCATTTAGGGAAAAGGGAGGAGTGAGGAGGAAAGTGGAAGTGACAAGGATCAGAAGTTCAAGGTCATCCTCAGCTACTTCTGGAGTTTGAGGTAAACCTGGGCTACAGGAGACCCTGTCTCGAAATAAAAAAAAACAAAAACAACAAACAAACAAACAAACAAAAGGCAAACCTAATCAGACAAGGTAGTGAGACAAGATTATAATATTAGCACCTGGTGGGGGGGGTGGTTGGTTGACAAAAGTTCAAGGTCAGGATGGAGAGATGGCGCAGTGCTTAAGAGCATTCTGTACTGCCTTTGCAGAAGACCTGAGTTCAGTTCCCAGTATCCACATTGTGGGGCTCACACCTGCCTGTCACTCCAGCTCCAGGAGGTCTGACACCCTCTTCTGAACTCCACAAGCACCTGCACCTACATACTACCACACCATATATATAATTAAAACTATTTAAACAAATGCAAGCTTAAAAATAAGAATTCAAGGTCATTTTCGGCTGCATATCAAGTTCAAGGTTACTTGGGGATACATAAGACTCTTTCAGAAAAAAATATTAAACAGGAGTGGAGAAATGGCTCAGTAGTTAAGAGCATTTTCTGCTCTTCTAGAGAATCCAGGTTTGGTTCCCAGCCCCCTCATGGTGGCTAAAAACTGTCTGTAACTACAGTTCCAGGGGATCTAATACTCTCTTCTGGCATCTCTGGATACCATACATGAATGTACTACACAAGGAGGCAAAATACTAGGATGCATAAAATAAAACAAACAAACAAACAACAACAACATTAAACAACCTTGACAAGTACTTCCCAGTAGACTCACTCTGTAGACCAGGCTGGCCTCACATTCACAGAGATCCACCTGCCTCTGCTTCCCTTGAGTACTGGGATTAAAGGCGTGTGCCACCATCGCCAGGCCATAAGCCCTCTTAATATGACCTCTTATTGGGGATCAAGTGGACCCAGTTGCAAAGCAGTCAGGTTATGCTGAAAGACTTCAACTCCAATCCTATACTCATATGAAAGATGGACATGAAATTCTTGTCTTTCTTTCTAGCTTTAGTATCTGTAAACTGCTGTCTCTTTTCATGCATATTCCCTTTTAATGCCAAGTTGCTCAGGAGATGAGGTCATTGTGGTACTATTGATCTGGCTCACTGGGATAGTATCCACACACAAACTAAATAAAGGGACATAAAACCAAGGTGCAAAATGTAACCTGGCTGCCACTTTTAGGGAAATGTTAGAAGCATCTCATTTGCAGTGTGGGAAGAAACCCAGCTCATAGCTGACATGAGTCTGTCGCTCTGTAGACAGCACGCCTGGGCATGCCTGATGACCTGCTGAGGCAGGATGGTGACAAACTGCCTGACAAGGGGTGGAGGCTGCTTCCTAGAAAAGGACTCATTTTAGCGAAGAGAGAATGAGAGAAGCCGTGTAAGAACTTAGTCACGCAATGGAGAGTCATAAATGCAGCTTGGAGTAGCTGTGACTCAAATCTGTCACAAGTCTAGGCCCATGAAAACCTGACCGGGTCTTTAAAGGAAACAGAGCAAAAGCATGAAGAACTGTTTCACAGAAAGGCTGCTGGGACACTGGGCACAGCAGCTCACTCCAAGTTTCCCTTAACGGCACTGCCCAACAGAATGATCTCCATTTCTTCAGAGTACATCCTGGCTTTGCCAGTTTGGTTTGTCTTTCAGATCCTGGTAGGCACAGTTGGTGCCTGAACAGCAGAGTCAAGTACGGCAAGGCAATGGGATGGAGTATTTGGACACTTACCAGAGCCTCCATTCCAGGGGTCGGACACTGTCTTAACTCAGGTGAGAGGAGTGTAGGAAAATCATCGAGTCCCAAGTTAGTGTTACTAACTGGACCCCATTAGTATCGTGGTTGGTGTGTTTGAATGAGGAGCCTAATCCAGTGTATTTTATGAAGTGGTGTGCTATTTGGCAATTGATAATTATGTTAGAAATTTGGGATCACAAAGAAAGAGACCATCGTTCCAACTGAAGGAACTGGATAAAGCAACCACTCTTGATCTAAAAGGTGTGATCATGAGATCAAACACAGAGACAGGAAGTGCATGTGGTTTTTATTCTAACTCAGGTGGTGGCAGTGTCTTTCCTCCATTGGCTGGGGTCCGACCTCAAAATCTTATTCAATTGGCTAGTCTAAAAAGAATCACACAGGAAACTGAGAGATCATTGCTCCATGGCAATAAGGAGCACTGCTCCCTGCCATCAAATTCCTAGAATAGAACTGTGGGTGTTTTTTTGTTATTATTTGTTTTTGTTTTTTGAGGCAGGGTTTCTCTGTTGTAACTGTGGCTGTCCTAGAACTTTCTTGCTAGACCAGGCTGGCCTTGAACTCAGAGAGATCCACCTGCCTCTTCTGGGGATTAAAGGCAAAAACCACTGCCCAGCTCAAAACAAAGGTTTTATTGGGTAAGGAAGATTAAAACATTTGCATAAAATTTTTAGAAGGGGAGGAGATTAAAAGATTTGAATTCCTTGTCCTAAAGACAAACTTTATAGTATTTGCTATCTCTCACATGTGTACATCACACACATGTGTTAGTATTTGTAAGGCTGTGGAGAGTTTGATGAATGTCAGGCTCTACCAGGCTGTGCAGCAAAACCTTGTCCAAATAACCACACCAAACAACAGACAGACATAGGACCTTTTGAAATTTAATCTAATTTTTTTTCTCTAGTCAGGTAGATAGGGTCTGATGCTGACATTGAGCTCATCCTTGGGTCTCCTTCTTCTAAATGCAGGGATTGCAGGTGTTAGACACTACATACGATGAGATCTGGCACTCTTTAGCATTCTGATTGTGATAAAAATTATCTATCATCTATCTATCTCTCTCTCTGTGTGTGTGTGTGTGTGTGTGTGTGTGTGTGTGTTGTCTAAGGAACCACTATGTGGGCTCTGGGGATCAAACTCAGACTTGGTAGCAAGTGCTTTTACCCAGCAAGGAACCTCAGAGGCCCCCTAGTTGCTGGATGATGCAAGCCCTTCCTGATCTCTTTTATGATCTTCATGTATTGCTTGCTCTAGATTTGTCCCTCACTTAGAGCTCTGTTCCTTTTTCTCGTTGAGACACAGCTCAAATCACTGAAACTCCAGCTGCTCATGGTAGGTTTGTTATGAACACCTGTCCTTATCACACACGCCTCAGCCCCTTTTCTCTGTTAACTTAGCCACAGTCCTAACCTCCAATGTTAAACAGAGCAACTGGTACATACACTGACTATATGCTTTTCAGTCCAATTCTGGTAATTCTTAGTGTACAACCCACGATGATAACACATTCCTGATCTATCTGGAAGAATCACTTTGAAGGTTAGTTAGCGTTTGAGGTTAGCACCTTGCACTGTAGATAGATACCTGGGAGAATCCTAGGGGGTGTGGGAGGAGCTAAGGATGTCTAGTATTCACTCTGAGAAGACTCCCTACTTCAGAGCACCAGAATGTGTCCTGGAGTCAGGGTGTGGCATGGACTCCTTACCAGTCTTCGTAATCTCCAGGTCTTCATTTTGCACAATGGCCCTGCTTTTCCTTACTGAAAAATCTTAGGAAGGTACAGTGCATTCCTTAATACAAGTCCTTGCGGCACAAAGGAAAGGAACCCTCGACCCAGAATAGGAAATACTAGTTTGAGTAGTAATCTTCCATGCTTCCTTTCTTCTTCTTCACACTCTCCCTTTCTCCTTTTTGAGACAAGGTCTCACTGCGCATCATTGGTCATGACTGGCCAGCATAGAATTATTACGCGTAGACCAGGCTGGTCACGAAATCTCGAGATCCTCCTGCCTCTGCCACCCTAGTGATGGGATTAAAGGCACGCCTATTTTATGTCAGTAGTCTGCCCGCAGATACTGATGTGCACCACCCACGTGACTGGAGTGGGCCGAGGTCAGGCAGGAGTGGAGTTAACAGCCGCCATGTGGGTGCTGGGAACCGAGTGCCGGGTCCCCTGGAAGAGCTCTTAACGGCTGAGCCATCATCCTACCCCTAAGAAATCACGGCTTGTTATAGCTTCACCCAGAATTTTATTAGCGGCTCCTGAACTAAGAAAACCCCCGAGGACCTTGAGCCCGAGCGCAGCCGGTTTGGTCTGCGAGCTGCCCTCCCCGGGACGGTGGGACGTTGGGACAGGTAAGCAGGCCCGGGAGGCCTGCGGCGCCGCGGTGTACACGCGGGCTCGATCCCTCGAAAAAGCTATGTTTTTCACTTTCTACTCATGTCGGCGGTCCGTTTTTTGAGAATGGCAAGTGCTCATAAGGCCAGGCACTTGCTTCATTTATGGCTTCCCTATTCAGACTCTCTGAGCGGATGGTTGTCTTTGGAGAAGTACAGGGCGGTGAAATCCCCCACCGACTTCGGGTTTCAGTGGCTTGTCCCGCCGCCGCCCGGCGCGGGAAGGCGTGGGACGGCCGCTCGTAACTCCGAGGGGCCCCAAGCCGGCAGGGGGGAGTGGCCGCCGCGGGCCGCCGCGCAGGCGCGCTGCCTCCTCCTCGTGAGTGCGCGCGTTGCGGCGCGTGTCCCTGCGCGGGCCCCGTAGCGCGTGTGCAGGCTGACGCAGCCCCGCCGGCCCTCCTCCCGCTCTGCGGCGGCCGCTGCCGAGAGGAGTTCGGTGCGTGCGGGCGGGGGGCGGGGGGGGGCGGCGAGGCGGCGCGCGCCGCGAGAGGAGGCGGCGGCGAGAGGAGGCGGAGGAGCAGCAGGCGCCGCCATGGCCGCCGCGCTCACCGACATGGCCGACCTGGAGGAGCTCTCCCGCCTCAGCCCGCTGCCCCCCGGCAGCCCCGGGCCAGCGGCGCGCGGCCGGGCCGAGCCGCCCGAGGAGGAAGAAGAGGACGACGACGACGAGGCGGAGGCGGAGGCGGTGGCTGCGCTGCTGCTGAACGGCGGGGCGGGCGGCGGCGCGGGGGGCGGCGAGGCGGAGACCATGTCGGAGCCGAGCCCCGAGAGCGCCAGCCAGGCGGGCGGGGACGAGGACGACGACGAGGAGGACGACGAGGACGAGGGTAGCAGCAGCGGCGGCGCCGAGGAGGAGAGCAGTGCCGAGAGCCTGGTGGGCAGCAGCAGCGGCGGCTGCAGCGGCGACGAGACGCGCTCGCTGAGCCCGGGCGCGGCCAGCAGCAGCAGCGGCGATGGGGACGGGAAGGAGGGCCTGGAGGAGCCCAAGGGACCGCGGGGCGGCCCGGGCGGCCCGGGCAGTGGCGGCGGGAGTAGCAGCAGTAGCGTGGTGTCGAGCGGCGGCGACGAGGGCTACGGCACCGGGGGAGGCGGGAGCAGCGCGACCTCCGGGGGCCGGCGGGGCAGCCTGGAGATGTCGTCGGACGGGGAGCCGCTGAGCCGCATGGACTCGGAGGACAGGTCAGTGCACCGCCACGGGGACTCCTCCGGGACCCGACCGAGGGAACTCTTCCCGGACCCCGTCGAGGGGACTCCCGGGACTCCTTCCTGACTCACTCTCGAGGGGACTCCTCCTGGACCCCACCGAGGGGACCCAAGGGACTCTCCTTGGACCCTGTCTAGGGGACTCCTCCTGGATCCCATCGCCAGTGGCGGCTCCCTTGCCCGATCCCAGCCAGGGGGACCGCCTCACAGCGAACCCCTCGCTCTGTCTAGACTCCGGCCTCCGCAGAGGGGACGGAGGGACTTTCTCACCGCTATCCTTGGTGATCCTTGCCCCTCCTTCCCGACCCCGCCCGCTCTCTTTGGGAACATCTTCGCCGCGATCGCCCCCGTTCCCGACTCTGAGACCCCAGACCCGGGGGACTTTTTCTCTACGATCTCCCGCCCCCCGAGTTCTCAGCCCCTCCCCCAGACCTCAACTCGGAAATCCCGGGCGGCCGCCGCGCCCCTCTCGCCGCTGAGCGGCTTCCAACTCCTCACCATCCCCCTCAACTCTCCTTTCCCCACCCTCCTTCCCTCGCGCGGCTCTCCTTTCGGACCGACGGACGACTCTGTCCCGGAGACAGCCTCCCAAAGCAGCCCAGACGCTCCGGCCGAGCTCCGGAGACCCTTGATGTACACCTCGGTACACAAGGTTAGCTTCGTGCATCGATGTTCGGGAACACTTGTCAGAACTGTAATTGACAAGTGTTTTCCAATATGGCTGGTCTCCTGGATCTCACAGAACTAACTTGTGCAGGGAGGAGACCCCAACCGTGGCTTCGCTTTACTTTAAAAAGACTCTTAGTCTCTTACATGTAATCACTGTTTCCCAAATTCCTCATGTATGTCAGTTATATGGTCTCAGCGGGATTTTAATCTTGGCCTATCAAATCTCGGCGAAAGTTTAAAACACAGAAAGACCATTGTGGGAAGGAACAGTGAGTTGATGTCTTTTACAGTAACTTTGCCGAATCGGAAAGAATTGGAGTCACAAGATACAGCCACGAAGGCTTAAAATAATTAGCATGTGGCTTAAAAACCGGCGCTACATAGTGATACTTTGATGTGGGAGTCACGTTCCCATTGGTGATTTTTTTTTTAAAAGTCACGTATGGGGGAGGTGTCCGAGGAATTGCCACTTTTCTAGAGCTTGTTAGAAGTAACAATGCATTCCCATTTTTTTGTTTTTTAGATAGAACATCTAAGAAATGTATGCTTGGGTTGTTGCTCTAGTTTTTTATTGCTTTGTAAAATTTTATAATCGAAGTAGTCGATTTTTAATGTACTTTAAAAAGAATCTCATGCTTATTATGTTCCTAAAGTACATTAGCATTTACCTTTGACCGTCTGCTAGTGTTTTGATGAGAGGAATTTATAAATCAATAGTGATTTCTCTCCTTGGTTTGTATTGTTTTGGGGTGTGTGTGTCTGGCTAATACAACCCAGTTGCCCTCACTTGAGAATACAACCTTTCCTACCAACTTAGCCTCTGGATGTTGAATTCACACTCACCACCATGCCTGGATTTTTATTTGATTTTAAGTTTAAGCATTCTGAAGTCTTTAGGAATTCTGGTTGCTAACTAGTAAAGATGAACATACTGTCTTTAGTGATATGAAAAAAAATCTCAGGAATTTTTTTTGATAATTTAAAACTTATACAAGTAACTACTTGCTCTCCTCTCCAACATTCTTTTAGGGCAGAGTTTCACTCTGTAGCCCAGGCTAGTCTGGAATTCACAGAAATCCTCAGCCTCCCAAATGCATGAGCCACCATGTATCTAGCTCAAGAAATGATTTTGAATGGTATAAAGTAGATTGCTCAAACTGTAGAAGAATTTTGTGCTGAACTGTATATGCATAGCTGGGGAAGATAGTATCTTTAACAAAAATTATAAGTTCATGTGGGGCAGCCTGTTTTGGGGACTGCTGTCTGCAGGAAACTGTTACTCTACTCAATAAAACCTTGTCTGCTCTTTAGAAACACTAGTTGATTCAAACTTGAACAATGAAGCATGCACTATTATTCACTTCAGTGTATCTTTCATTAATATCTACTAGCTCTTCTGTTTGCCATGTCTCCATTGTATCTTTCCAGTTATGATGCATGCAAGGGCTTATTTTAACTTCCATTTTGCAGATGGGGAAGCAAATGAGTGTCTCACTGAAAACAGTATTTGTGGAGATGCAGCTGGTTTAACAAGGTTCTCAACTTTATTTCTTCCTCACAAGAGTTGGAATAATTCACTTTAATTAATTTTTAAAGAAGAAAGGGCTTATTTCAGCTTACAGTTCTGGGGGTACGAAATACTCCATCACTGCAGGGAATACATGGCAAATGCAAGAAGGTATTGGGGTAGGAGCTAGAAGCTGCTGCTTACATGTCCACACTATGAGACAGGGCTTAGGAAGAGCCTATGGGTTTTTTTGTTTGTGTTTTAGACAGAGTATCTTCTATGTAGTCCTGTCTTGTCTTGGAACTCGATATGTAGACCAGGCTGATCTCAAACTCTCCAAGGAACTCCTACCTCTTTGAGCTGGACAACACGTGGCTGAGAAAGCTTGGTTTGAGTCACACCTGCAGCTAGACCTTGGAGATGTCTCTGGGGAGCTATCCACACCATGATTTGGGGAGGAGGGATGGAGTCTGTCATGGCAGAGGAAGGTGTGGCTGGAGTGGCTCACAGCTCTGGCCTAGAATAAGTCACTTGAAATAACAAGTGGGATGTGTCCTGGAGTTTTCCCCCTGTTGATTACTTCCTTTCAAGTGACAGTGAATTTCTGGTTAAGCAATAAATAGTCCAGAAATTTGCTCTCATTTGGTATTGGATGTCTAATTTTGACATAATTCAATGAAGAGTAACATTGGTATCAAAAGCCCAAATAAGGTTCAAACAATAAACATGCTTGGTTCCTTTTTCCTTTCCTTTTTTTTTTTTTTTTTTTTTTTTTTACATTTATTTATTTGTTTTTTGGTGTGTGCATACTATGGTACACTTGTGGAGTTCAAGGAGAACTTGCTAGTTCTTCTATCTGGTGTGAGCTGTGGGACTTAAACTCAGGTAGCTTGCTTTGGAACAAATGCATTTAGCTGCTGAGCTGCCTCACTGACCCATTCTTACTTCCTAATGCTTAAATATTGGCAACTGAAAACATGCTATGGTAATCATTTGGGTAGTAGCTTTATCACTTGCATGAGGAGTCCTTACTAGTGAACTTGGACTGTAGCCTTGATGGTTTTGAAATACCCCTTGTTGACTTTGAGTTTTATGTTCAGAGCTAAGTTTGGAAAGGATCCATAATTTTTTTTGATAGAGTCTGACTCTGGTTTAGACTGGCCTGGTGCTCACTATGTAGCCTCGGCTAGCTTCAAACTCATGGCAGCCTTCCTGTTTCAGCCTTTGTCTCATGAATGTTGGAATTCAAATGTGAGCTTTCATGCTGCCTAGGATCCAGAATTCTTGAGCTGGTCTTTAGATTGCACCAATCTGTGGACTCATAGTTGTAAGTTTTGTAATTGATAGAAAGATAGAGTAGTTCAAAAGTCCTTTTAAAAAGTTGAGGCATTCCTGTGACAGCAATACCTTTAAGGTTTGAACTCTATTAGAATGTTTAGTTTTTCTAGTTGAAAACATGTAGAAAAGCCAAGCAGTCAATGGTGGTGCACATCTTTAATCTTAGTACTCTGAAGACAGAGGCAGTAGCCTGTGCTGAGTATAGAGCAAGTTCCAGAACAGCCAGGGCTACACAGAGAAACCCTGCCTCAAAAACAAAACAAACATAACAAAACCAAACCAAACCAAAAAAAAAAAAGAAAAAAAAAGTTGAACATTTAAGTTGAGTTAATCTGCCTAGAGTCTAATATGCCTTAGAATTTATTGAAATTTCCTAAGGATGTTTGTTTACTTATAGAAAAAATAATTAAACATAAATGCCCAGATATTAGAATTTTTGATTTTTAATGGTATTTACAAACATGCATTTTTAAACATGCATTTTTGTTTTTTTTTTAAACCTCTTTATTTAGATGTAGTTGTGTATGTGCGTCTGTACTTGAGTGAGACTAGAGGCATTGGGTTCCCCTGGAGATGGAGTTACAGGTAGTTGTGAGCCTCCTGTGGCTGGTGCTGGGAGCCAAACTCTTCCAGACAAGCAGTGTTTGCCCTTATCCCAGGAGTTATTATTATCTTTCCATCCTTATATTAGAATTGTAGTGATAAATTACTGATTTATAAAATGATTAAGTGATTTGTGTACAAAATTGTTGATTATCAAGCAAGTAATAAACTTAAGCATATTTGACATTATTTTAAACTACAAATATTTTTAAAGATTTTACTTTTAGTCGTGTGTGTCTCTGTGTGTTTGTGTTTATGAGAATGTGAATGTAGTGCCCATTATGTAAGATTTTTGTTGACTATAGGGTAACAAACATTTCCCACTTGATCCGTCTTGTATGTTGACATTTAGACATTTAGACTTTCAGTTCCAAAGTAGATTTTGCCATAGCTCCTATCGAATACTTTGCTTTATTTATTTTTGAGACCGGGTCTCATGTAGTCCATGTTAGGCCCATATCAAGACTGGCTTACAACTCCTGGTCTTTCTACTACAGTGGTTCTCAACCTTCCTAATGCTGCAATCCTTTAATACAGTTCCTCATGTTGTGGTGACTCCCAGCCATAAAATTGTCCTTGCTACTTAATATAACTGTAATTTTGCTACTGTTATGAATTGTAATGTAAATATGTGTTTGCAGGTAGTTTTAGATGAAAGAGTGGTTTTAACTCCAAATGGGTTGAGACCCACAGGCTGAGAACCTTTGTTCTCAACAACACATTCTCTAAGTGCTAGGTGAGCCTTCCCACACCTAGCAGCAAATTTTATTAATCAAATGCGAAAAGTGTTAGATTTTACACTTTGCCTGTCGTATTTATTATGGTTGGAGTTGCAGTGGAGAATTTGGTAGTAGAGCAGTGAGTGGACCATAGATGCCATTTCAGCATGGACCACTTACGCAGTGTGGGAGGAGCTTCAGCTAGCTCAGTGCCTCAACGCTTCTGCAGGGCAGTTTGTGTGGATACTGACTGGACTGGCTGGTTTCACCTAGAGTTACTCTGAGAAGGAGCAAACGGGAAGCCACAGAGCTCTTTGAGCCAAATATACCTCTAAGTTTTCTTTCTTTAGTTTATGTGTATGGATCTTTTGTCTACATTTATGTCTGTACCACGTGTGTACTTGGTGCCATTGGAAGCCCTGAGACTGGACTTATAGATGGCTCTGAGCCACTATGTGGTTTTGGGAATTGAACCCAGGTCCTATGGAAGAGTAGCCAGTGCTTTTAACAAGTGCTCGATCTGTAGCTCCTCAATAAGCCTTTTCTGTTTCTGTTTAGTCTCTGATACATTTAATTGCTTTAACTTATGTTTATTTCACTTATGAGTGAAACAAACTTTTAAACCCATCAAAACTTAGTGTTTATCTGAGGAGTGTGGTGCACACCTGTAGTCTCATCTCTTGGTAGGAAGAGGCAGGAGGGTCATCCAGCCAGTATGAGGTTGACTTAGTCTAAGTGAGTTCCATGCCAGTCAAGGATAACATATCCAGATCCTGTGTCAGAAACAGTCAACCCCCATCCCACTCCTCAAAACGCCATCATCATGACACAGTTACTGGTTTTCTGCCCACTTTGTTGTATATGTGTATGTTTTGGGGTGGCCTGGAACTTAACTTTTTATTTAGCCCAGGCCAGTCCAGGCTAGCCTTGAGCACACATTGATCTACCTGACTTGGCCTCTGTTGTGCTGGGATCATAGGCATGAAACACTGCTGTCTTAAATTTTTTCTACCACATTCATTTTATATTTTATTTGCATTTATTCATTTATTTGTTTTCGGGGTGTGTGTGTGTGTGTGTGTGTGTGTGTGTGTGTGTGTGTGTGTGTATATTCTGGTGTTAGGATCAGAAGACAGCTTCTCAGAGTTGAGTCTTTCCATCATATTGGTACCTGGGATTGAAGTCATTGTCTGGATCCCCTGAAACTAGACAGTTGTTAAGACAACATGTGGATGCTTAGAATCAACCCTGGATCCTCTTCAGGAGCAGCCAGTGCTCTTAACTGCTGAACTATCTTTTCAGTCCTCTCTCTTCTTCCCTCCTTCTTGCCTTTCTTTGTTCCTTCCTTCTCTTTCTCTCTTCCTCCCTCCATCTCCCTCCATCTCTCTCCCTTCTTTCCTTCCTCCCTCCCTCCCTCCCTCCCTCCCTTCCTTCCTTCCTTCCTTCGTTCCTTCCTTCCTTCCTTCCTTCCTCTGTCTTGCTGGCCTCAAACAAATTCACCAAGATCCTCTTGCCCCCAACCTCTTGGGTACTACGATTTGATTACAGGCGTGATCAGCCACACCCTTTGTCATTTTTGGATTACATTTTTTTCATGGAATTTATAAAATTGGTTTTGTTTTAAAATTGGTTTTGTTTGTGTGTCTGTGTCTCTGTTGGGTCTATGTGAGTGCAAGTGCCTGAGAGGCTTGATAGCCAGCCAGTGTGGGTGCTGAGAACAGAACTTGGGCCCTATGCAAGACCAGTCAGTGTTTCCTCTTAATCGTGGTGTCTCAGCCCACTGAAAATGTTTTTAACAAAGTAAAAGGTCACACTTTATTGTGTAAATGCATTAAAGTAGGGTGTTCCCACTGTTAGTCTCTGAGCATGATTGCTTCTGCCTCCAACTAGATGAGAACTGTGGGCGGAGTAATGCTGAAGGGCTGTCTACTTGAGAAACAGTGTGCACAGTGTGGAGTGAGTGGCCATAGAAGAAAGCAGCCTGCTTGTTTTCCACAGACTGCATTTCATCATTGTTGCATAAAGTCCCCTTTGACCAATTTAGTGAATGCTGTTGGGTCTTGGGGAAAAAATCCTTTGTCTTTCTCCAGAGAAGTCATTGTGGGGATAGACAGTAGTCTTTTTTTATCTTGATTAGAAAAACTCATTTTGGCTATTGGTTTACTGTGATAATGGATTGTAATTAGAGTAATAATAGTAATGATATCTTGGTTTTGGTTAATGATTTTTAATGTGCCTCTAATTTGTTATGATCAGCTCTATGTGACAGAGCCATATATTTTATTTACCTTAAACAATCTCTTCAGCCCCTCATCCTGAGTTTTTAATTATTTTTTTGAGACCGAGTCTCACTGTGTAGTCCTATCTGGCCTGGAACTCACAGAGGTCTGTCTGTCTGCCTCTGCATCCCAAGTGTTGATATTAGGGTGTGTCCCCCATGCCTGGCTGGAGCAATACTTCTAGTAAGTGGCAGTATTATAGGTGAAAAGAGAAGCACCTGTTACCAAATTGAAGTTTTTTTTAGGATCTTCTGTATGGTCTTAAGTTTATCTACAATTTGCTAAATAGTTTGCTTATTATTACTCACAAAGTTGCAGAGTTGCTAGACATGGCTCATGACTTTTGTAAGCTCAAAGTCATCCTGGGCTACATAGCAAGACCCTGAGTCAAAAACAATCCCAACACAACACACTAAAAAGCTTAAGGTTATATTGTTCACTCTGACCCTGTTAAATACTCTTAGACCTATAATTTCCCCTTCCATTTTAAGCAGTTTTCATTCTGTATGTAGGGTCATAATGTTTGTGCTTCATTCTGTTTATCCCCCCTTCCTTTTGTCTGTTTGCTCAGACTAGCCTGGAATTGACTGTTGACCAAGCTACTTGTCCCCAAATGAGACTCCCTCAGTTAACTGGAGGTTGTGTGTCTTGTAAACAACAGAAGCTAACTAGGACACTGCCCTTGAACTTCCTGAAACCTTCCTATCTCTCTTTGGAGCTCAGGGGTTCCAGGTGTGAGCCATGCATCCTGAGTCTTGCCATTTAGTGCTGGGTCAGAACTGCTCTTTATTTTTCCTGTATCCCGCCTGAGAGCTGCAGACACGCTGAAGCAGCCGCCCATTTCAATCCTGAAAACTGGGAAAATTGGAAAACTCATTTCACAGGCTATAGGTGTACCACACATTCATGAGCCCAGGTTCTGTCCCTAACACCCTACAGCCACTAGGAGTTTGTAATAATTAGGTGAACTGAAAGGTTCCTAAAGATTGTGTTTTTCATTATTAAGGGAAAAAAACCCTGATCTGTTAGAGATCAGGGAAGTTCTTACTGGAAACCTCAAATCAGGACCATCATTTCTTGAAGGAAGGGCTTTGGAGTATGCATTCTCTAAGTTCATAGTACCTTAATTCTTTTCTGTCACTCTAAAAGCTCAGTGGTTTCCAGCCCTTTAATATAAAAGTGCTGTTATCACAGTAGTGGACATTTTGATGTCTGTTTTTGAGAAAATAGAATTTAAAAATAATTTAGAGGGTAGAGTGCTGCAGTTAGATTAAATTCTGGTGTTCTCTGCTGCACAGCAGGGTGATCGCTGTAAATAACAGAATAGCGAGAGGGTGAGGGTTTTGGGTGTACTACAGCATAAGTATTTAAGGTTATGGGATGTTCATTAGTCTAGTTTGCTCATCAACCATTGTATAGTTGCTGAAACTTCACTTTACCCCATAAATATATACAGCTATGTGTCAATCAAAACTAAAACAATTTATGAAATCCTAGTAGTGGTTGAATTTTTTTCCTCAAATGAAATTTTATATGAAAGCTTAACACATAAAGATTAAAATGGTATTTGATTAGAATTGATTGGGGGTCAGGTCTTTAAATTTTTTGTTTATGTTGCATTTTAATTGACCTCATGTGCTTTGTGGAGGTACATTGGACGTGGAAGTCAGAACAGCTTTGCAAGCCTAGGTTCTCTCCCTTACAGTAGGCCTTGAGCATACTGAACAAGTGCACTATCACTGAGCTACATCCTCCAGCTCTACAGTTGTTATTTTGTCTGGTTATGAGACAATCTCAGATTGTTACCCAGGTTGGCCATGAACTCTTGATGATCTTCTTGTCTCAGCCTCCTAAGTGCCAGGATTATAGGCATGAAGCACCATGCCCAGTTCCAAATTGAGTGTTTTTAAATTCACTGTACCTGAGAATGATCTTGGCATCTCATATCCCGCCTTCACCAAGTGCTGGGATTTGTAAGCATACCGCCCTGCTTGGTTTATGTGATGCTAAGAGATTGAACACAGGTAAACATAGAACCCCTTCCATAGATCTCAGACACAGCATCTTGAGCTTCACAGGCACACAACGCAGCTATCAGAAAATCAGTTTCTGCCACTACCAGTGGCAGGTGGGAGCGTTGGCTCCATGGTCAGGGAAAGCAGTAAGAACCTTGCTTTTTCCTGTTCTCAGAAGAATTCTTTATCTCTAAGGGCATACATTCTGTGGCTTTCATCTCGGAGCCTTTTTTTCCTTATTTATTAATCTCACAGTCTTTTCTCGTCTTAGAGGCTTATTTCCTTTCTCTCCTCTTCCGTCAGGAACCTTCAATTAATACCTTAGTCTCTATCCTCCGGTAGCTTCCCTGAGTGTACTTTACTGAACTCTGTGAGATCTGGAGTTTTTCTTCCTTGTCTCCTTGTTGGATTAGCTGGCTTGATGTCCTACCCCCACGTTGATTGGCCATTTGTAGTTGTTAGCTGCTGTGGTGGCTCAGGATGGAAGACACAGAGGCATAATCATAGGTGCACGCCCTGCCAGACCTCAGCAGAGGGAACCACTGTCATGGCCAGCACTGTACTCAATCGACAGTGGAACCCCAAGCATCTCAGCTCAGGTGTATTTATTCTTTCAGAACTCCTCAGGTGCAGATCATAAGCACATAAGCAGATCAAACATCCCTCACAAATCCAACACCTGCAGACTATAAAAAAATGCCAAAAAATGCCTAGACCGAGGCAAACCTTTTCCCAACAGTGCAAAAACAATATTTTAAACAAAACTAAAATAAACTTCTGCAACAGCTGTCCTCGTTATAGAACAAGTTCAAGGCAGCCTGGGCCAGCAAGACTGTCTCAGACAAATAAAACAAAAAGTCACTGCCATTCACAAACCAAAAATCTTGAGGGAGGAAACGTATATTTTCAAAGCTGTTAATAGTCTGAGTATAGCAATCCACCCCTTTAATTCTGAGGCAGAATATGAGCCAGGACTACCTAGCGACATCTTCTCACAATAAGACTGATTGTGATTGTGCACATTTCAATCTTTTTATTGTACCCAGATTAATTTTAAAAGTTTAATCAGCACCAGTCTGGGCAGCATGGGAAAGGCTGTCTGAATTTTCTTTTTCTCTTTCTTTCCCTCTTTCTCTTTTCTCTCCCTCTTTTCTTCTCTCTTTCTCTCTCCCTCTCTCCTTTCGTTTCCTTCTTTCCTTCTTCCTTTCCTTTTTCCTTTCCTTTCCTTTCCTTTCCTTTCCTTTTTTTCCTTTCCTTTTTCCTTTCCTTTTCCTTTCCTTTCCTTTCCTTTCCTTTCCTTTTTCCTTTCCTTTCCTTTCCTTTCCTTTCCTTTCCTTTCCTTTTCCTTTCCTTTTTCCTTTCCTTTTTCCTTTCCTTTTTCCTTTCCTTTTTCCTTTCCTTTTTCCTTTCCTTTTTCCTTTCCTTTTTCCTTTCCTTTTTCCTTTCCTTTTTCCTTTCCTTTTTCCTTTCCTTTTTCCTTTCCTTTTTCCCTTTTTCCCCTTTTTCCTTTCCTTTTTCCTTTCCTTTCCTTTCCTTTCCTTTCCTTTCCTTTCCTTTCCTTTCCTTTCCTTTCCTACGTAAAAATGCCTTCAACCACACCTAAATGATCTGTGGTAGCTGGATCTACATGGTGAAAGGACAGAACCAACCCTCCAACTTGTGTCTCTGAAATAAATAATTATTTTTTAATCAGTAACTTCATTTTGTTAGTCTACCATTTATAGTTCTAAATATTCAAAGAAGTCCCTAATATACCACTTGAAAAGCCCTAGAATACCTAAGAGTTATGGCTACAAAGTAGCCTCAAACAAAACAAAAAGAAAAGAACATGCTGCAGGCACAAAATAAGTGGTTGAAAACAAACAAACAAACAAACAAACAAACAAACTCTCGGTCTCTAGAGGCAAATGCCAGTTAGTCTCAACACTAGGGAGACTGAGACTGGATGGGCTGTCAGTTAAAGGCAAGCCTGGGCTGCAGAGTGAGACTTTGTATCAGAAAACAAAAACAACATTTTAAAGTGGACTAAAGAGAAGGCTTAGCCGGTAAGAGCATTGGTTTATAGTCTAGGGAGCCTGGGTTCAATTCCCAGCACCACATAGTGACTCACAACCACCTGTAACTCCAGTTCCAGGGAATCCAATGCCTTCTGGTGTTCTTGGGCACCAAGTGGTACACAGACATAATATAACACTTGCACACATTAAAGGAAGAGAGAGAGGAGGGGAGACATTGTGGTGGTACACTCTTTTGATCCCAGCATTTGGGAGGCAGAGACAGGAGTATCTCTGAGTTCAGGCCAGCCTGGTCTACATGGATATTTAAAACTTTAAACAAAAACAACAAATATGCATGGTAGGTAGTGCCATTTACTCTAGCACTGGTTCAGACCAGAGGGTCAGGTAGAGTTTAAAGTTATACTGTGCTATATATTGAGCTGATGGCTAGCCTGATTTACAGGTGAACTCCCAGGGAAAAAAAGACCAAAAATCAAACTTGCAGTCAGCCACCTCCATCTGATTTTGAGATTCAGGGCAGACAGGCAGAAATCACTTACGTGAGGCCCCTAGGATGCAGCTCCATGGGTGTAGAGGATGCCCTGGTTGGGCTTGGTTAATTGCCATGCTAAACCCTGTCTCGGTACTCAGGTGTCAGAGCAGAGAATGAGAGAGAGCCCCTGGAAGGCCTTCAGTATTATGGTGAGCTCATTGGACCTTGAGGGAGGATTGGAGCTCCAGGAAGTTGGGGCTGCCCTGTGGTGCCCAGTGGTTGGGGTCATAGGACTCCTTAGAGTTCATGGAAGTGAATCTGACCCGGCAGCCTTCAGAATGTCAGCAGTAGGTGTTGTGTTGTTGGTAGAAATCCAGGCTGAGCCTGGTGGGCTGCACCATACAGGCTCTTAGCTCCTCCCCCTTCTCCTTTTCCAGCTTCTGGTAATGGTTGAACTAAGCCTCAGTTCCCCCCTCCTTTGGGTTAGGTTTGGTGGATAGGACCTTGCATGCCTCCTGATCTAGGGGGTCCATCTCAGAGCATATCTACCTCCCAGGTCTTAAGACTCGAGGACTCAGGATGTGGGAGGTTCTGGGAATGCTGAGTTCTTCCATCTTGACGGTAGCTTAGTTCAGGGTTTCAATAAATGCAGGTCTTAGAATACCAGTTTCTTGGTTTGCTCAAGAGTAGAGAAGACTTATTTAGGTTTTGGTAATGATAGAGTCTTTCTCTCTCTCTCAAGAGTAGAGAAGACTTATATAGGTTTTAGTAACGATAGAGGCCCCCCCCCACACCCCGTGTGTCTGTGTCTGGTGGGCCAGTGGTAATGGCTTGACTTGTAGGTTCTAGCCCATGCTAAGAAAATGTTCTACCATTGCCTACATCTCCAGACTCTGTTCAGTCCTTTAAGATATATTCACAGTGGATCTGGTTTTCTTACTCTCCCAAGCTGTCTTCAAATTCTTGGCAGTCCTGCCTCAGCCTCCCAAGTGTTAGGATTGTAGTCAGTACTAATGCCACCTAGCTTTGTATTGAGGCACTGGTGTGTTTTTACCTTGTATTTCATTGCCAATTTCAAAGTATTGCAGTTGAATAGAGAATTTTGGTCAGTATGCATTATTTTATAGAGAAATGTTATATGTAATTCAGTATTTTAAGATCATACTCATGTTGGTGAATTTCTAGGAGTAACGGCCTTTTTCTTCTCTTGTAGCATAAGCAGTACTCTAATGGACGTAGACAGCACAATTTCCAGTGGGCGTTCAACTCCAGCAATGATGAATGGACAAGGGAGCACTACTTCTTCAAGCAAACACATTGCCTATAATTGTTGTTGGGACCAGTGCCAGGCGTGCTTCAACTCTAGCCCAGACCTGGCGGACCACATCCGTTCCATACACGTAGATGGTCAGCGCGGAGGGGTTGGTTTTATTATTCTTTTCATTCTGTTTTTATTGTATTCATTTATAATTGCTTAAAGTTTCTTTTTTCTTCATGAAAGGAATTGGAGAATCCCCCTGCCCCCCCAATATTTTTTTCTGTTATTTTCCTATCTACTTGCTAGGACTACATGAAAATAGGATATATAATTTGTTGGATTTTAGTTTGCTCCTAGATTTGTTTTGAAGAAATGAGCCCTCTAAAGCTATAGTAGAAATATATATATGGATGTAGTAAATCCCAAGGTTCTGGCGCTGGAGGGGAGAGCATCTAGGAACCAGCATCATCTGTGTGGCTCTTAGGAGTAGCCTCGGGTACCCTGATGGGACTCAGCCAGCCTGAGAAGTGGTGCCAGGGTTGGTACATGTAGACCATCTAATGCAAAGGGAGCTCATCATTTGTGATTAGATCAGGTGTTCCCATAATAGGATGCTCTGATTTGTCAAATGTTAACCTGTACCCTTTCAGAGTACATTTAATTTTGTCATGTCGTTATCATGTGATGGGCAGTGAATATAGAGCCAAACAAGTTAAATGAGTCAAAGTAGATCAGCTTTTTTGTTTTGTTTTGAGATAGGGTCTCACTCTGTAGCCCAGCCCAGGATATCCTTGCCTGAGTAATTATTTCCACCTGTATCTAGTTGAACAGTTACTATACTTGGTATATTTTCCAGAAACTAAAAATATCTTGGAAATTCAGATACTATACCAGGCCATGCTGGGGTGTGTGTGTGTGTGTGTGTGTGTGTGTGTGTGTATGTGTGTGTATATATATACACACACACACACACACACACACACACACACACACACACATATACATATCAAACTTATATTAGTATGCCTTCACTGTTTTTGTTTGAGATTGGGTTTCATTCACTGTGTAGCCCTGGCTGGCCTGGAGCTCTCTATTGCCTTCTTCACTGTGGAGGTAGACTGATGCTAACGTGGTTAAAATCACCATAGTCATATTGGGATGGAGAATGTAGCTCAGATAGAATCCTTGACTAGTATGCATGAGACCCTGTGTTCAACCTCAAGGCCCAGAATAGACAACTATTTATGTGTCTTTAGCATCTTGTTTCTTTGGGTTTCCTTTCAGCTTTCCTTTAAAGCTAGGCGTAACGGCACACACCTTTAATTCCAGCACTCCGGAGACAGAGGCAGACTGATCTCTGTGAATTCAAGACCAGCCTGGTCTATAGCGTGTGTTCAAGGACAGCCAGAGTTACATAATGAGACCCTGTCTCAGTGGGGTGAGGAAGGGGGATCAACCAAATTTTCTTTAAGAAATAATCATACCTCTTATAATGATGTAATGGGTCAGCAATCTTTTCTTATACCTGAGAAGTAAACATGTGTCTTAAGTTTCATATGTCTGAGTAATTAATTGAGGGACACACTTCTACATGGTTTGTTGGACTCTATCCACCTTACATCTTTCACTGTAGAATCCAACCTTTCACCCAGTACAACAAACAGATATTAGTATCTTACCATATTCTACCATATCACTTTCTTGTTACACATACATTCCTTTAAAGACATGAGTCTCAATGTGTAGCCCGAGCTGTCTGTAATTTACAATCCTGCCTTAGCCTTATGTTCATCTGCAGTTGGTTACCACCATACTTGTCTTTTGTGAGCCTGTGCTTGATGCTACTTGGTATTTGCTACTTCCTACTGTGGCATATGCTTTTTTTGGCACTTGATTTAACTGCTATATAGGATTAGGATTACTGTTTACATAGAGATCACTGGGCGTTTCTTAAGTTTGGGAGAATTTCACATATCTGAATCTTGGATACTATGAATTAAGTTGGCATACAGCCTATGCGAATATTCTCAGCTATTTAGAGTCATGTAGGAAAAAATGAAGTTAGACTAGGTTTTCTTTCTATGAAGCAAAGTTGAGGTTTATTATTAAGAAAAAGTTTTGTGTGCTGGTGAAATGGCTCAGTGGTTAAAAAGGACTTTCCCTGCAAAGTTGTCTTGTGTCCTCCACATGGCTGTGTCACAAAAGCCCACATACCACTCAATAATAATTTAAACAGGGCTGGAGAGATGGCTGAGCAGTTAAGAGCACTGGCTGCTTTTATGAAGGACCTAGGTTCAGTTCTCACACCCACATAGTGACTCACAACCATATATAATACCTTCTTCTGACCTCTGAGGGCACCAGGCATTCACGTGGTACACATGCATACATGAAGGCAAAACATCAATGCACATAAAATAAAAATGATGAAGTCTAAAAAAATAAAAGAACAGTTTTGGGGCTGGAGAGCTGGTTCACTGGTTAAGAATACTTGCTCTTGAAGTGGACCTGGGTTTGGTTCCTTTGTATACACATGATGGCTCACACCCATCAGTAACTCCAGTTCCAGAGGGACTGGCACCCTCTTCTGACCTCCACAGGCACCAGGCATACAAGCTGTGCACAAACATATTTGTAAAGAAAACTCATAAAATCAATAAACCTAAAAGCAGCAGTTTTAGTGGAGACAGCATAGGCAGAAAAGAGAACTAGACGCCAAAGCCCAACCACCTGTGTACAATTCCAAGATTCTAGTTAAAGGTAGAAGGTCAGTGAACTGACTCCACAAAATTATCCTCTGATCTCACACATGCTGAGTCATATGTGCTCAGGCTTACAGGTCACACACACACAGACACACACACACTAAAATTTAAAGCAGGAATAGAGGTAGAGTTCCTTAGGAAAGGGATAGTACATACTACTTGCGAGTGGACTTCCCAAGAAGGAAGGGTAGGAAGAAAGGGAGAAAGATACAGATATGGGGGAAGGCGTGAGTATGTTAACAGTAGCCATGTATGTAATTTTAGTGGCTCAAGATGTTTTATTCTTTATTTTTAGATTTATGAGTGTGAGTGTTTTACCTGAATGTATGTGTACCATGTTCTGAGAATGGAATTCAGGTCCTCTGCAGGAGCAAAAACATTCTCATCTGTTGAGCCCCTCAGATGGAACCTTCTATATTAGATATGTCATTTGATAACTGTCATAAAACCTTGGAATTTCTACAATCTTAGTGAAATGAACCTGATTCAGTATACTACTTTATTATAGATTAGACTTTCCAGCTAGTTTGAAAGTGCTGCCACGGTTGTCACACAGTGCTAAAATCCTTGTCCAGCGTGTGGGAGGTGCTAGGTTTGATCCCAGGCACCTCCCCCACCTCTGTCCTGTTTCCAAAAAAAAGAGTAATATTGTTTTGACCAAAAATGATGTCTTGATCTTTGAGGGATATTAGCTGCTATGCTAAATGAAAGGATCAAAGTGTATGTGCATTATGGTTTTACATATTAGTCATTGGTTTATAAGATTACATTATATTGTATTGTATTGTATGTTTTTGTTTTTTTGAAACAGGGTTTCTCTGTTGTAACTCTGGCTGACCAGGAAAAATCACTCTGTAGACCAGGCTAGCCTCGAACTCACAGAGATCTGCCTGCTTCTGTCTTCCGAGTGCTGGGATTAAAGGCATGAGCTACTACCACTGGACATAAGCTTTTATTTTTTAATTCCAGAAATTATTTTGGATGGTCCTAGGGTGAAGCCCAGGCCCAATGCATGTCAGACAAGCACAACCACTGGGCTGTTCCAAGCCCTGGGTCATAAATACATACAGCAAAAACCTGCTGCTTGGTATTATGAGACAAAAGAAAAAGTGTTTTTGTTGTTGTTGTTTGTTTTTTCCCCTAAATGGGATCTTACTATATATTCTATGCTGGCTGGGAATATTCTGTGGATATTCTTTCGAGCTGTACATCTCCTTGACCCACACAAATGTCCTGGTCTGACACTGGTCTCAAAACTCCTTGTGATCCTCTTCCCTCAGCCTCTTTAGTCCTGGAATTTCTTGGTCTGACTGAGCTTTTTTGGATGGCTTTTGTATCTTGAAGAATTAATACTTGTTGGTTGAAATAGGAATGTGTTTTGCAATGACCTTTCTAAGAGTAACATAAGAAATCATTTTAACTTAAAAAAATTACTTTTATGTGTATGGGTGTTTGTCTGCATGTAAGTCTGTAAATCACATGAGCACAGCGCCCGTGGAGACCCGAAGGCAGGCATCTAATCCCCTGAGACTCTTGGGGTTACATATGGTTGTGAGCCACCGTGTGGGTGCTGGGAATCAAACCTGGATCCTCTGGAAGAGCTCCCAGTGTTCTTAACTGCTGAACCATTTCTCCAACCCCAAGAAACTTCTGTTTTCAAGTGTGCAAGTCAGTGGCACTGTAAATTTACCTACTGTGTAGCTTTCCACTGTCATTTGAAGATAAAATCTGGACCCATTAAGCTCATCCCTTTATCAGTTGGTAGCTGCTTTGGTGACCACTTTCTGTCTCCAGAAGTTGTCCACATGTCTTCTGTGAAGACTTCTATTCTCCACTAGTGCTGGAACTAGAACCTAGGTCCTTGAGCATGCCTGACAAGCACCTTAATGCTGAGTCTATAGGCACATGCTCTTTGTATCTCAAAAAAGTAGGAGATATCTGACTTTGGGCTAATGATGCTTTTAGATTTCTTTTTTCCTTAAAGGTTAAAATGTCATCATGAAACAAAAAAAGAAGAGTTTTACTGGAACAGTAAGTTAGTAGGATCTAAATATTATATTATCTCTTGTTCTTTTTTTCTTACCCTACTGTAGTCCTTACCCTGCAAGAAATAAGAGCCCAGTAGTAATCATTTAAAGACATCTCCACCTCCATCAGCTTCAAGTTATCTGTTGCCATGTCCATGTGAGCTTTAATTTTAGTTGGCTACTGAACAGTAGCCTTTTCTGACTTTTAAAAATTTTTTAAAAAAGCTTTTATGTTATGTGTATGGGTTTTTTGCTTGTGTATATATGTGTACTTAGTGCATGCCTGTGGATGGCTGTGAGTCACCATCTGGGTCTGGGAATTGAACCCAGGTCCTCTGCAAGAATAGCAAATACTCTTAACTGCTGAGTCATCTTTCCAGCCCCCTTTAAAATTTTTATTTATTTTTATGTACATGGGTGTCTGCATTCTGTGCATGTCTTATACCTGCAGAGACTGGAGATACAGACACTTGGCAGCTGCCGTTTGAATGCTGGAAATTGAACCCAGATCTTCTGGAAGAGAAGCCAGTGCTCTTAACTGCTGAACCATTGGCCCAGCACCCCTCTTGAATTTTCATTATATAAGTATGGATTAGATATTAGAAATTAAATTACTTAAGCAATGGATTATGAGCATACTTTAGAATTATGAGACAACCTGGTGTCTTAATTCTAACTCTCAGGCTGAGGGAGGAATGTCTGGGCTTCCCTGGATCAGTATCAAAGAATAAAAAAGAACAACAATAATAAAGCCATGAAAATGTTTTGTATAATTGAAAAAGAGGGGGGAATCAAGCTTTCATATTAAATATAATAAATTGTGTCTGTATCATGGTGGCATGGGTGTTTTTTGAGACAGTGGCCTGTAATTTGTGTTGACCATGCTGGCCTTGACTTTGTGGTGCTTCCCCTCTGTCTCCTGGATTCTGGGAATATAGGCATGTACCACTATGCCTGGTTAGTCTGTTTACTATATTTTTTTGTCCATTATCATCTAATAATACATAAGCTTCTCCATATCACTGGACTGTGGATTATCAAATAACCAAATCTTAATTGAATTATAGGACCCATTACTAAATGTGGTTCATATAACACACAGGATATGTATGTGTTCAAACAATATTGAATTATTTTCTGTAGTGTGTAACATTTCACTTTTTTCTTCTCCTAGATTTATTTTTGAGGCAGGGTTTCACTATGTAGGCCAGGCTGGCATATACCTGTTTCTGCCTCCTGTGTGCTGGGATTAAAGGTGTGTGCTGCTCACTATACCCAGTAGTTTTTGGTTTTGTTTTGGTTTTTTTCCTCTTTTGGTTTTTCAGATAGGGTTCCTCTGTAGCCCTGGCTGTCCTGGAACTCTCTATGTAGACCAGGCTGGCCTGAAACTTAGAGAGATTGCCACCTGCCTCTGCCTTCCAAGTGCTGGGATTAAAGGCATGCACTGCCACCTTCCAGCTAGATTTATATTTTTATTCACTGTTGAAATTCTGTTTAAATATGTATTTTATTTATCCAGTTGTTACTTTGTGGGAAGGTAGAGGTCAGAGGGCAGTTTGTAAGAATTGGTTCTTCTACCATGTAGGTCTGGGGATTGAACTCAGTTTATCAGGCTTGACAAATGGCAAGTGCCTTTGCCCACTGAACCACCTCACCAGTCTAAAAGTAACCTTGGAAATGTTTTTTGGTGGGGGTATTAAGCATAAGTCTCAGTTTACTCCTTGAACTTGCTTTGTGCTCATCTTGCCTTATCCTCTGAGCAGCTACCATTACAGGCCTGCTCTACCAGGCTGGCTTAAAGTAACTGTTAAAATTTGGAGTGGTAGCAGTGTAAGATGAATATGTAAGGGCCAGGAATCAGTGAGGAGGAGGAGGAAGTGTTTTGAAATACAGTGTCTGTGTGACAGAAGTTATATGTAGTACTGTGGGAGCAGTCATTTTAAGGCATCAGTGATGTTACCTTGTTAGAATAAGTTCTATTTGTTTGAGATTGGGTCTCCTGTAGTACAGGCTGACCTCAGGTTTGTTATGTAGCTAAGGATGACGTTGAACTTCTGATCCTCTTTCCTCTATCTCCTAATTGCTGAGTTGCAGGCATACCTCATTGTACCTACTTTCTCCAGGTTTTGTATATCCTAGCAAGTACTCTATCAATCAATGGAGTACACAGTAGTCCCAGACCTTGAAGCTCTCCCTATTGTACCTGCTAAGGAGTAGGGGTCAGGCCTGTGTCTGGCATTAGAATTGGTACTGATTCAGGGCACACAGCTCCACTGGAAAAAACCAAAAATCAGAGCAGATCAAAGAGTCTACCTGATTTCAGTTATTAGTTTATAGACTGAGGTGCTTACTTGAGTGGACTTAAAAAATACATGCCTAGTTCCTAAGGAGGCTAGAAGAGATTGTCAGATTTCTTGAAACTTGGAGTTACAGATTGTTGTGAGCCACCATGTGGGTGCTGAAAGTTTAACACAGGTCCCTCCAAGAGCAGCCAGTGCTCTTATCACTGAGCTGAGTCTCCAGCCCCTGCATCTTTATGTTTTTAGTTTATTTTGCTTTATGCTTCCTGGGATTGGAACCAAGGGCTTAGTCCATGGTGGGTAAGCACTCAGTCACAGAGCTACATTCTCAGCCTTTAATGTAGTTTTCAGTTTCCATATAGTTTTGGTGTATCCTATATGTAGTGCAGTATACTACTGAAGTGATTCTGTGTATAATTGTGCTTAGGAAGAAGAGTCTCAAAAGTTATTTTGTTGTTTTGTTTTGAGGCAAGGTCTTACCATGTGTCACTTCTTTCAGGAGAAGACTGCAGTGTGTGGGACAGTTTTGAGTGTTTGGCATACTCAGGAACTGTTAAGGGGAAGGTTAGGTTGCTAGTATTGGAACTTTCCAAACCTAGTCAAATTCTGGAGGTTGAGAATGTAGCTCTTCACAGTGATCAGTCTGTATCCATTAACTTTTTATGTTTGCTTCATAATTAAGATAGCTGAAAATTCTTCTTAATGAAAAGACCTCTAAGAATATAGAAGTTAATAGATATGAGAATAGGAATCCATGAGTAGAAAAATTTGATAACAGACTTTTTAATTTCTTTGTAAATTAGAATGTAACTTGCATAGGATGTAACTTTTGACTCATTCTTTTAAATTTATCTACTGGTTAATGTTCATTAACTGTTTTTGTTGTCATATTTTCCTAGTTATTGAGAAATAGCAAATGTTTGTTCCTTATACAAGTAAGCTTGTCTTAGCGCTTGGAGACTGTCATCTTTTATGTATCTTCACTCCAAGGAATATGTTAATTTCTTACTGAGGGAAAAGAACCAGCAAAACTGCTTCCTGTTGGATAACTAGAGTTAAATGTACTTTGTTGAGTGCACTCAGTCAGTGGCTTTTTATCAATTGAAGATTTTTATCATATTTGAAATTATGAGGGACCAGATTCTTTTGAGATAAGTGATGCCCATGCTCTTCTTTTAACAGGTGTTTGTTTGCTTGTGGAAAGGTTGTAAGGTGTATAACACCCCGTCAACCAGTCAGAGTTGGCTGCAGCGGCACATGTTGACACACAGTGGAGACAAACCTTTTAAGGTACGTGTGTGAGGGCTCTATAAAGTCACAGTGTGAACTCATCCCCCTTCTTTTTAAAGGTAAGATCTTGCCTGTAATCTTAGCTCAGGTGGTCCTGGAGCTTCTTAGGCAAGTCAAGCTGCTTCAAATCTCAGCAACCCTGCTGCTTTGGCCTCTCCACTGTTAGAGTTACAGGCTGAGCCACCATGCTGACCTGTGTAATAAGCATGCTTGAACCCTTCTAAACATTTCTTTCAGTACGGAGGAGCAAACATAGGGTCGTGTAAGCATTCTCCCATAGTCTTGTCCCCGGTGCCTTCTAAAAATTGGAAAAGATCCCTTTGTAGCTGGAAGATAATAAAGTTTGAAGAATAGAACAAATTCATTGTTAGGTGATGGTCCTTTAAACCAGTAAATGCCTAGATAATGTTACATCTTGTGTTCCAACTATGTTGTCTCACTGTCAGATGCTTCAGCCTTATTAGCAGGTAGAATTATTATGGAATAAAGAAACCATAGCATATGATTAAATTTGATTTCTTTGATTCAGTTTTGAGATTGGAAATCATTGTCAAACAGATGTGTTCTGGGAAATCTGTAAAGTAAGTTTCTGAACAATTTCAACTTTTAAAATATAACAATATTTTGTTTTCTTATGACATGCATATAAAGGATTACTATAAAGAAGTTTAATAATTGTTAACACAATAATGAAGGTGAGTATCATGGAAGAAATGTCCCTTGGGTTTTGTCAAAGAATGTACTCATTCTTGAGGACTTATTTTAAAGAGAATCATGAACAAATTTAAGCTACTAGGAACATTCAGAGCCAGAGGCCTAGAGATTTGGAAGGATGAGGCAGGAGGATTGTTTGAACCCAGGAATTTGAAGCCAGCCTGGCAACATGGTGAGACCCCCCCCCCCTTGTCCTGTTTTAATTTTAAGAATCTTGGTCCCTCTACTGTTACTGTACTTTCTTCCTGCATATATAATTACTATTATTGTTCCATTAATTTATCAAAAATTATTTTAGCTTATTATTTTTTGAACAGTAGATAAATACAATTCCCCTTCCCTCTTCTACTTTTTGTGAGTGAGTTTTGACCTAGAACTATACATATAGTTCAGGCTGCCCTCAAACTCAGTGGTTCTTCTCCTGCTTCACCCTGAGTGTCAATAACAGTCATGTGCCCCCATGCCTGGCCATTTTTACAGAAAATGGAGTGTGAACTATACTATGTGTGTCCAGTGAACTGTTGTAAATACAGAGTTCTAATATACACTATAGCAAGTTTATATTATTCATATCTTATATTATATGAATGTATGATTCTTGGTTTTGATGGGAAATGTTTACTTATTTATTAGAGGCATTTTTTATTTTTATTTTTTAAACAGTCTCACCATGTAACTGGCTGGCCTGAAACTTGCTATGTAGATCAAGCTGGCCTTGAACTCATAGAGATTCACTTGCCTCATCCTCCCAAGGACTGGAATTCAAGGCCCAGCTCCCACTGGAGATAGGCAAGAGGCTGTTTTTAAAAGTGTTACAAGTATAGAGTATAACTTGAGTTTTTTTGTGTCACAGAAATCTTTATTTCCAATATTCTAATACTTTCTGCCTGTTAATTGGGTTCAGCTTGATAATTAAACACATGCACATAGCATGTACTCTCAAATCAAGCCTCCTTTTCCTGGTCCCTCCTTTGGAATCATGTAAATCAGTAAAGCAATGCTATCTAGATAGTACATATACCAGGCACTGTGCAAAAAGATTATTAAGGGAAAACAGATTGTTCCCATCCAGGTTATTGTACTTTTATTGTTATTTTATTTTTTGTGAGACAGACTCTCCATATGTAAACCAGGCTGGCTTCTTACCTCACAGAGACCCACCTGCCTCTACCTCCTGAGAATTGGGATTAGAAACATATCTCATCATCTCCGTGTGTGTGTGTGTGTGTGTGTGTGTGTGTGTGTGTGTGTGTGTGTGTGTGTGTGTGTGTGTGTGTTTGTATGCAGTTGCCCTTGGAGACTCTGCGGGGGTGTGGATTTCTCCTACAGGCTGTCATGAACTGCCCAGTGTGGATGTTGGGAACTGGATTCTGTTCTCTTAACCATGGAGTTCTCTCTTGAGCTCCCTTTCTGCTGTTTGACCCTTGTTCTCGGTCATTCTAGTCTGATATTTGCTATCTTGCCTTAGCTATGAGCCCTTGGCTCTGCTTTTTCTTTCATTCAGTAAGTTATTGGTCGGATTAATCTAAATTGTATGACACAGCATTTTTTCTCTTTCTATAAAATTGCCGTGTTCGGTAGGTTCCATAGCAGGGTTAAACTATAGTGTGTCTGTCTGTATGTTTTTTTCTCATTGATGGCTTTGGATTATTTCTGATCTTGGCTTGCTTATATTTAAGCCACCTATGAACACCTTCCCACCTTTGGATTGTATACATGCACTTGATCCTCTTTGCTACACAGTGTCTTGGTATTATCAGTATTTCTGATTTGGGTTAAAAAGTTAGAATAATCCTACATCATTGTAGTTTGAAATTTTTGGTCTCCCCAGAGATATGACCCAGTGGCCTTGGGCACATGAGGCAAGCACTCTGCTGCAGACCTCTGCCAGGCCCTTCGTTTTCATTCCTGTGTCTCCTGTGAGTGATGCTGCTGAGTATTTTCATGTGCTCTGTCTCTGTCTTGTTTAAATCTTTGGCTATTTAAAAATTTTGTTCAGTTTTATGAGATGGTTTGTTAATGAGCAATATTCTTGAGTCAGCTGCAGTGACTTACTTCTGTACTTTATCATTTAAAAAATTGAAAACAGGAAGATCCCCAGGAGATTGAGATAAAAGCCACTTTGAGATTTCTGAGTTGGAGTCTTAATAAACCCTGGCTGGCCTATAACTTAACTGTATACAATCAGGCTGTACAGAAATCACAGAGATCCTCCTGCCTCTGACTCAAGTGCTAGGATTGATAGCATGTGCCACCAAGCCTCACTAAAGTATTGTTTTTATTATTTTTGTCTATGTGTGGTACACTTATGCACTTGCCTTTAGGTTCCTATGGAGGCCAGAAGAAGATATTAGGCCTCTTGAAGCTGTCTGATGTGGATGCTGTAATTTGAACTCCAATCATCTGAAAGAGCAGCAGTGTTCTGAGCTCTCTCTCCAGACAGGAAATTTAAAGAAATTTTACTTGTTGATGTCTGTGTGTGTATATTGGGGGGTGATAGGGGTATGTGTCGGGGATAAGAGTTCATTATCTTCTTTTCCTGATTGCTGGGGTGTTTTTTATTTTTAATTTTTGGTGTTTATAGTTCTTTATTCATCCTAGATATTAATCTGCTATGTTGAAGATTTTAATTTTTTTACAGTTTTTGGGCTTTTTCCCTGTGTGTGTGGTTTGTTTGTTTGTTTTTGTTTTTTCGAGACAAGGTTTCTCTTGTAACTCTGGCTGTCCTGGAGCTCACTTTGTAGACCAGGCTGACCTCGAACTCATGGAGATCTGTCTGCTTCTGTCTCCCGAGTGCTGGGTTTAAAGGCATGCGCCACCACTGCCTGGCTATTTCCTGTGTTATTAGAGTCTGTTCAGAAAAAAAATGCCTACAACTATATGTATTTGTGGGTGGGTGGTGAGGGAATGTTCACATCTAGGCTAGCGTTTGACAATGGGTATTTTCCTCAATTGCTTTTCATCCCTTCTTTGAGAGATAGTGTCTCGTTGCTCAGTTGTGGCTCAAAACTATATAGTTGCCGTGGCCTTGAATGCCTGATTCTGTTTCTCAGAAGTAAGATGCTGGGGGTTGAACCAAGGCTTTGTGTGTGCTGTGTAACCAACCACCCTACTTACTGAGCTACATCCCTAGTCTCCACCTAGATTTAATCTGATCTCACCAATGTGGCTAATCTGTCCAGTGAGCTCCAAGAAACCCTCTGTCTATGCTTCTTGCATGCTTGATTATAGATGTATGCTGCTGTTCCTGGCTAACGTATGGGGGTGCTGGGGATCCAAACTTACTGACTGAGCCATCTTCCCAGTTCCTGTGCTTATTTTGAAGTGATTTCTCCTAGCAGTTTCCCATTTCAGGTTGTAAGTAAAGGTCTTTTGAAATTTGGGGTTGGTTTTTGTGCAGGGGGAAACACCTGATCTAATTTTCATGTTTCAAGTGAACATGCCGCTTTGCTAGTAACATCATTTGTTGAATAGGCTATCTTTTCTAATTTACTTGTTTTTATTTTATGTGTATTGGTATTTTGTCTACATGTATGTCTGTGTGAGGCTGTCAGATTCCCTGAAACTGGAGTTACAGATAGTTGTGAGCTGCCTTGTGGGTGCTGGGAATTGAACCTTGGTCCTCTGGAAGAGCAGTCAATTGCTCTTAAGTGCTGAGCCATCTTTCCAGCCTCTGGCTATCTTTTCTTAATTGTATGTTTGAAAATTTGGTTTTATTAATTGCATTTAACATAAATTTTTTGAGGATAATCCCATTGACAAAGTTGTTGAAAAAATTAAATAAATTTAAGTGTTTTTACTGTTTTGCTTTATTTTTCTTTTTGCAATGTTGAGGATAGAACTCAAGGCTTTTGTGCTTGGATCAATCATTGACCTACCCACCCAGCCCATTACATGAATTATTTATCACAGAGAATAGATATGATTATTTGCTCCTCTACTGAATCATAATAACTTGGATTTAGCCCTACTATTGTTGCAGTTACTACTTGTGTGTGTCTTGCTGAATTCACAGACACCTTTTCTGGGCAGGAAGTTGGCCTTGTTCATTTCTGTTCTTGTACCTTGTATGATAGTGGATACTGGCAAATATTTTAACTGAATTCTTGAGTTAGTCTTCCTTTTAACTTACTGAGCACTCATAAAGTGAGAAGTAAGTGTAGATTTTTAAAAAAAAAATTTTTTTTTAAATGTTTGAATGCTCTGTCTGCATTTACACCTACATGCCAGAAGAGGACATCAGATTCCATTAAAGATGGTTGTGAGCCACCATGTGGTTGCTGGCAGTTGAACTCACGACCTGTGGAAGAGCAGCCAGTGCTCTTAACTGCTGAGACAGCTCTCTAGACCAAATTTAAATTCTTTAAAAAAAAAAAATGCTAGGTGCCATTTTTATTAGCACTATATAAGGAGTTTGTTGAATATTTGGTTTGTTCTATGACTCTAAGCACACAGCTATTCATTTCCAGTATTATACACAGTCTCTGATTTATAAGATGCTCTGAGCTTAAAAATATACATAAGTATGTGTATACACAGTAAAGGGATGGCAGGCCCAGCTGAGGATAGCCCTTCTCCACTCAGACACATTGAGGTACTTTGTGAAGGAAGTTGGAATTTTCACTAATAGCAGATTGTGCTGAATTTTTTGAAGTTAGGATTGGTAGTGTTTTGGATAGAAGAGCCTGGGGGGTATCTAGGGTGGTAATTTGGATGTTTGGCGTTTAACTTTACCAATTACATACACATTTGTAGTTTATTTTTCAAGTCAGAAGCTAAGTTTCCCGAATCTGTGAGAATGTCTTCTAGCAGAGATAGATATTAGACCCAGAAGTCTAACAAATACATAAGAAAGCTTTTCAAACTCTTTATTTTTAAATTTCTTTTCTATGTGTTACAATAGCATAGAAAAGTAGGGAAAGATTTGAAAATTTTGTGGTAGCTTATATTTTTAGATGGTGTTTCATAGCTTTAGTAATCCTTGTACTCTGGAGGGAGAGGCAGGAGATCTGAATTTGAGACCAACCTAGTCTAAATAGTAAATTCTAGGCCATCCAGTGCTTTATAGTGAAATCCTGTCTTAATATAAATAAGCAAAAGCTAGGAATTGGAGCAACCATCAGGATATCAGACAGTTTCCTGTCCTTGTTATAAACATGGTTTATTCAGAAGCATCTTTTCTAAGGAGGTGATCCTGTGGCTTTTGTCTGACACAGTGGAGAAAGCAGTGAACTTAAGTTTGGAAACAGCCAGGCCACTGACATATGGTGCACTTTGGATAACTCAGTTTATTTTTAAAGAGAACTTGTAAAAGAAAGGCTTCTTTTACAAGTGTCTTTTCTGGAATCAGTTCTGTTGTGCTTCAGTTTACTGCTGGAAACATCCTCAGCCTTCAGTTCTGCTCACACCTCATGGAGTAACCCTAACATCCCTTTCCTTTCTTTTTTAGTGTGTAGTTGGTGGCTGCAACGCCAGCTTTGCTTCTCAGGGAGGGCTAGCTCGCCATGTACCCACACACTTCAGTCAGCAGAATTCCTCAAAAGTTTCTAGCCAGCCAAAGGCCAAAGAAGAATCTCCTTCTAAAGCTGGAATGAACAAGAGGAGGAAGCTGAAGAACAAAAGACGGCGCTCATTACGTAAGTGTTTGCCTAGAGAGTCTGTGCGGTAAAAGGGCTTTAAGCAAGTCCAGTTTCACGGTCTTGAGTTTAGTTTGTCAATATCTATGGGAAGTAATAAACAGTACCTGCTTGTCAGCGTGAGAGAATCTAGTGGAAAATGTTTGTAGAAGTGAGTATAAGTGTATGTGGTCTTAGAATATAAACTATGTGTATTTAGAGAATTTGCTACTGGGGTACTTGGATTTGTTATAAATCAGAAAAAATTTAAAACAAGGCAATGTTTATTTTAGAAGATTTTGAGCATGGCAAAAGTAAACATCAAATGAAAGGTAAGGAACCACCAAAGTGTAGAATGTGTGTGAATTGTGTGTTTGCCACAGGAACATACAAAGATTAATTATGTTCTTAATTACTGGGTTATAAGATACTCCTTTTGCTATTTAGGGTTAAAGTAATTAGATGATAAACTTAACAAGTGCTGCAAGTGGAAATTAACCTTGAAACCATAGAGCTAGAGCCTGCAGGCATCCTGCTTGCTTCTTTGGGTTCACTGGCCAATAAATCTGGAATGAAGAAATGTAAGTGGAGTGCAGTGGGTGGGTGAGTGATCGAGTGGGTGAGGGAGGGAGCGAGGGGGAGTGGGAGGCTGATTGAGGGAGGGAGGGAATAATGGAATGCTGTTGTGAAAGGGAGTCCCACAAGGCTGAAATAGTAAGCAAATGGACTCTCTTCAGTCTTGGTTTGATTGGAGTATAGAAGAAAAGGCAGATAGAAGTCTTTGGCCATAAAGCTAGTCTCTTAAAACATTGAAATATTTTTGTTACTACAAAGCTACAGTGAACAAATGAATTGACCACAAAGGAAAAGCCTTTTTTTTTTTTTTTAAACTAAATTGTTTGCTACTGTTAAAGTAAAAATATCTTTACATGCTACCTTGATTGGGTTCTAAACACTATGATCATAAATAACTTGGGTAAGAAAATTTATTTCAACTTACAATTCCATAACATAGTCTATCACTGAGGGAAGTTAGGCCAATAACCTGAAGGCAGGAGCTAATGCAGAGGCCATCCTGCCACTGGTCTGATGGTATAAGTTTGATCTCTGAAGTTTTCTGGGTGGAAGGAGATGGTTAACTAGGTGTCCCAATGACCTCCATGCACTAAGTCCCCTTACAAATGTTAAAGAGAAAAAAGAAAAGTGCTTAAATTCATATTGTACTCAAAACCCAGGGGAGCTTGCCCACTCATTCGACACCATATAACTTCAATCTATTAATTGTTCCTGTTACTTAGTGATGCTTATACAGTTTGCTACTCTAGTTTGAGACAAGGTCTTATTATGTAAACCAGACTGGCCTGGAACTCAAAGGGTCCCTGATCTGGGATTACAGGTGTGTGGCATCAATTCAGGCCCCCCTTTTTGCTTTCTTTTTAACATAGACTCTCAGCCTAGCCCAGGCTGGCCTCTAACTCTTGATCTTCCTGACCCCACTTCCTGCCTTCTCACTGCTCCTAGACAGTGAAGATGGTGCAGGTAGACATGTACTACTTAGGACCCTGCTCTGACCTGCAGTCTCTGTTAAGGTCAGCTGCTGACGGACGTGGGCTGAGTACTAGTGGCAGGTGTGGACACAAACACTTCTTACCTATTCGGGTGTTTTTGTTTTGTTTTTCAATTTGGAGAGAATGAATATGTATTACTCTCTAAACCTTAAAACATGCAAAGTTCACTTTTGGAATCCATTGTTCAGACAGACAGTGCTATGGTTTGACTTCAGTTTTTCCTTCCAAAACACATATCTATGTGTGGATACTGAAGCAGTCACTTTGTTAGCACTTTACTTAGGTAAGTCACCGGTCATTTTTACTTCATGTGTCATAATAAATGGTTTCAAGTAGAATCTGTAGTATAACTTCTTTTTCCACTCTTGTCAAGGCTGGATTAGAAGTCAGGTTGTCTTAACTCAGTCACCACAGTGCTTTGTACTGCTTGTAGACCACTTCTCTTGGGTTTTTGGAGACTGGATCAAGCTACATTGCCTAGGGTGGCCCTGAACTCCTGACTGTGCTCATTCTCCCTCAAAGCTTAGTGTGTGTTGCTGAACCTGGCTTTGAAGTGGGGTTATTTTGATATACTAAAAAAAGAGATATTTTGATTTTGAGGCCAACCTGAGCCCTATAAGGAGTTTCAGTCCAGCCTGGGCTACACAGTTGAGACTATTTCAGAAGTCAAAGAAATAGAAGACAAAAAGAAAGGAGCAATCTAATGAAGGTTAAGTGCACAGTTAAAGTTGAGAATTGGTTGAGACTTTGCTATTTAGAAGTGGATTGATGGGGTAGAGTGCTTGTCTCACGTTGGGGCCGCTGGAGTCATCCCTAGGGTTTTAGTTATGTATTTGGCGGAGGGTAGTGTCTACAGTCCCAGCTATGTGGGAGATGGCCGAGGTTAGAGGATCATTTGAACTCTCTGGTGTTTAAGACTTGATTGGCAACACAGGTGCCACCTCAGA
This sequence comes from Cricetomys ansorgei, assembly GCA_026225945.1. Taxonomy (NCBI): domain Eukaryota; kingdom Metazoa; phylum Chordata; class Mammalia; order Rodentia; family Nesomyidae; genus Cricetomys; species Cricetomys ansorgei. The sequence goes on along the minus strand of JAMJFZ010002307.1, from coordinate 6,862,473 downwards.
TATTATGTGCAGTTTTTGTTAAATTGTTCTTAGGACATTTATTTGAAATCAAGAAAATCATAGTTGAAAGTTTGGAGATGATATTGCCTCCTTGTCACAAATTGGAAAGATTTTGATAGCATATAAAATTAGAATGTTCATGAAATCACATGGTAAGTTTGAAACCTCCTGTTGCACAGATGGAGTGGTAATTTCTAAAAATCTAAGTTGATTTTGAGAATTTTTATGAAAATAAAGCTACTAGAGGTTGGGCTGGTGGAGTGTGGGGCTAAGAAGCTGGTACACTGGGGATAATGGAGCTGCTGTGTTCATTGATGATTGGAATTCTGCCTGTTCTCACCTTATCAGAGTTCCTACTCAGAGCACAAAGACACACGCAGTTGGGCACTGAACAGGGATCTCTAGTTCCCTGTCAGTTAAAGCTGAGTCTCCTGCCTTTGGAAATCATCTGACCATTTAGCAGACTAGACTGTTGAAGTTTTCTAAACTGTCTTTAACTTTTTTTGTGTTGACTTTTAGCGCGACCACATGATTTCTTCGATGCACAAACACTGGATGCCATAAGACATCGAGCCATATGCTTTAACCTCTCGGCTCATATAGAAAGTTTAGGAAAGGGACACAGTGTTGTTTTTCATAGTACTGTAAGTATCCTGTTTTCTTTCAAATTATATAGATTTGCAAAACAAAAGTATATGTTGGCTTTTACAATTATATTTCTAAATTGCTCAGAATTTAGGAAATTTTGTTAATGTCACAAAATGCCTTGGATGTTGTAGTACATACCTATAATCCCATCACTGCAGGCTGAAGCAGGAGGATCTGGGCTACAGAGTAATTATAAGGTCAGCCCTGGTAACTTAGTTGCTCAAAATGAAGAATGCGATGTAGCTCAGTAGTAGAATACTTGCCAGGCATGCCTGAGTTCCCTAGGTTCCATCTCCAATCACTTAGTACCAAAAGGTCTCTCCCAACCCCCAAAAAAGGTGAGAGTGATGATGATGTTGGCGAGATATAAACATAGGCCATCAGGTCACAAGGAAGGAGGAAATTCCTAAATGATTTGCTTCATGGGTATAACTTCAGATTTCTGGAGTTGTGGTTGGCCAGCACACTGTAGAGTTACTGTTTCTTGGGACTAGGTTTTTAACACAGTACAAGTGGAATGTTAGTTTGAAAAAGCAAAGCAATAATCACTTTAGGTTTTTGTTAGCTAGGAACCAATTTTATTGTCCATTCTCTAAAAAAAAAAATATTAATTTTATGTGTGCGCATGTAAATCTGTGTACTATGTGTGTCTGGTGTCTGACGTCAGATTCTCTTAAACTAGAGTTACAAACAGTTGTGACCTGCCACATGGTTCCTGCTATTTGAACTCAGGTTCTGTTCAAGGATAGCAAATACTCTTAACTACTGAGCTGTCTCTCTAGCCTCTTTCAGTCATTTTAAAATTCATGTACTTTTGCTTAGTTTTCTAAATAAGATTTCAGGCATTTTGGATTCTTGGAAAAATCAACATATAATTTTGACCTTTAAAATTATTATTGGTTTTGGATAGATGGCTCAGTGCTGCTGTTACAAAGGACTTGGCATCATGTCAGGTGGCTCATAGCCATGTGTAACTCCACTTCTTGGGAGCTAACACCAGTCTTACGGTCAGTTTGGGGCATTTTTGTACCCATGAGGGGGGATCTTAAAATGATTGTGCATAGTCAAGATATGCGTGTGGGTGCACTATGATGCATGTGAGGTCAGAGTACAACTTTGGGGTCAGTTCTTTATCTACCTTTATATAGTTCCTAGGGATTGTATTTTGATGTCCAGGCTTATGTGGCAAGTACCTTTACCAGTTACCATCTCTCTAGCTCAGTGTTTGTTTTGAAATTTGAAATATGCTAGAACTGGGCTACTTTAGTTTTCTGTTTCAACAAAATGGAGGTTTGAAGTGTTGTTGGCATTGATAATAGATTAGCATCTCACTTTATTTCCTATAATGAAGAGATTTCTTGTATTCGTGTTTTGGGAGTTGAACATCATAGCTAGAGGGGAGGTTAAGGGAGGAAAACACTTCGAAGTGTTTATATATCCCAGATTCAACTATGCTTAAGCAAGAGGATGGACATAGGGTAGAGGGAATGAGATGGGAGATGCAAGAGAGAGGCAGGTGGGAAAGTTTGCCTGTGACCTCTGCAAGTCAGTGACTCATCAGTGAAACCGTCTCCAGAATGTGCTATCACTCCCATGTTTCTGTTGTACCTTTGTAGTTCATCATGTTTCTCTGCCCGTCCTATAGAACCTACTGGTTTTTTTATATTGTTTTTAATTTTTTTCTTTCTTGTGTAGATTTATAACTTTGATTTCTGTTCTGACAACAGATTGTAGGGGAGAAAAAAGAATCCTGGGCCAGTGAGATGACTCATTTGACTAAACCCAAAATTGATCCGTAGGACCCATGTGATAGGAGAGAATGGACTCCCACAAGTTTTCCTGACCCCCATTTGTGTGCTGTGGTATATGAACACACACATACCTCTCCTCCACACAAGTAAATAAATAAATGAATGAATGAATGAATGAATAAGAACAACTAAAGAATAGGGATATATGTTTTGGCCTACAGTGGAATTAAGGGCCAGATCCCAGATTCTGTTTAGTCCTGTGTCAGGTTTGAGAAGGAATGTGGCCTCAAGACTTGATTGATCCCCAGCTGTGTCCATAACTCTAGTGCTGGGGAGCAGGACAGGAGGATCCCTGGAGCTCACCGACCAGCCAGTTTGGCCTGTCAGTGAGCTCCAGGCTCAGTGAGAAACCTGTCTGAAAAAATATGGTGCAGAAAACAAATAGCAACAACAAAAACTGACATACAGTGGAGGGCTGGCAAGATGGCTTAGTGGATGAGAGCCTTTTGTGCTGAATTCTATATACAGGACTCATGTTAGAAGAATAGATCTAACTACACCAAATTGTTCTCTGTGTGTGCAAACACACAGACAGACAAATAAATAAAATATAAAGAGAGAGGTTTAAGTTAAGTTTTGAGATAGTATTTCACTATGTAGGCCTGGCTGGCCTAGAACTCACAAATATCCCCTTGCTTCTGCCTTCCTAGTGCTGGGAAGGATGTGTGCTTCACCAAGCCTGGCCTTAAAAAAGTATTTAAAATAAGATGGTGAACACTTGAGGAAGAGACCCTATGTAGAACCTGTATGTGAGTATAGGCGAAGGTGTTGAACACATGCGTGTCCCCATTGTTTTTTTTTTTTAATTGGTTATGTAAATACCCTCCCCCCACAATTACATTACCTATCATTTTGATGATGAAACATTTAGGCTCATTATAGAAGAAATAGAGACCCTCCTTCTCCAAAAGAACAGAACAAAATAAGGTTAAGAGCCTGGGAAGATTAAGGGCATACTTATATATGTTGTATGCTTAGTAATTGAGGGATGAGTGATGTGAACCTGTATGTACATGAGCAGAGGTGCCTAGACTGAGAAAAGGGGAGAATGAGTGTAAGTCGAGCAGAGGAACCTTGCCTAGGAAGCCATGTGAAGGACAGGGCACTCTTGTGAGTTAGAGGAAATCAACCAGGTGAACAAGTTCTCAAGGTTTCACCTAATGGACACCAGTGTATGTTAAGTGGAATCAACCTTTAAATAATAAAAAAATTGAGACATAGTTTCCACAGGCTGTCTTCAAACTCCTGCCTCAGCTTCCTGAGGTCTGGGACTGTAGATACATAGCACCATGCTCTGCTAAAATGGCAGAAATGTTTGATGCCAACTGCAAGTATAAGTTTCCCTGTTATGGACAGTTCTAGGAAATAACCTCAGTGATGTGAAACAGTTTAAACTGTTTACATGTGCTAATGCATGCCTTAATTAAAATTTTCTCCAGAAGAGGTCAGCAGAACCCCAGTTACCTGTTGGGTTACTGTGCTTGCTAGCTTATATTGTCCTGTCATTAGTAGAGTTTTGTATTAGCACCTCCAGATCTACTTTCAGGTTTTCCTATTAATTGCCAAGTCTAAAATTAAGATATTTTTTTCAATTACTAGCTTTTATATAACGTAGGAAGTAATTGTTTTATGTTTAAAGTTCTTTTTTTAGTTAGTTGCAGTATGTTTTCAGAATAACATTACAGTATTTATTTGGGTATTTGTAACTTGGTATGTGGCATTGAGATTGGATGACACACGCTAAAACACCCTTGTCAGTGTGGACATTGGAGAGCTGTACAACACCAAATGTCACCTTGGGTTTTCAGACTGCTAACATGGCAATGGTTTGATACACGGTCTAGATAGTGGTTACTTATGGTTAGGCCTATAGATGAATCGGCCCACCAAGTATAGCAGTAGAAACCCAGGCAGGCAGATGTCTCAGTTGGGGAAATAAATCTTTTTCTTTGAAGCAGTTTTGGGTTTCCTGTAACCCAGGCTAATTTGGAACTGGCCATGAAGCCAAGTATAGCCTTGAACTCCTTGAGCCTCCTGTCTGGGATTATAGGTGTGTGCCACCAAGCCTGGTTCATGGCTTTATTTATTGTTTGTTTTCTCTCCATCCCTCCAGGTAGAGGTGAGAAGACACTTGGGAGTTGGTTTCCCTTTTCCCATGTAGATCAAGGATCAAATTCAGCCTTTGTAGAAAGTGCTTTTAACTGCTGAGCCATTTCAACAGTTATTAGTTGCTTTAACATTTTTTTTTCCCTTAAGACAGGGTCTCTCTGTTGTAACTCTGGTTTTCCTGGAACTCACTCTGTAGACCAGGCTGGCCTTGAATTCACAGAGATCTGCTTTCCTCTGCTCCTGAGTGCTGGGATTAAAGGAATGCACCACCACCACCTGGCTTAAAAAGTTTTTAAAAAGTATTTTTTTTTTTTAAATTATGAGAATATGTGTGGGTGTGACATATAAGTGCAGGCACCTCGGCGATTTCACGTTGTGGGCAGAGGTTGGAGTGTGTGCAAAGCAGGAAGGATAAGATTTTGTGGTGGCAGTACCTGCTGTGTGCCACTTGACCACTTCAAGTTGTTCTTGTTTTTTTTTTTTTTAAAATAATGTGTTTATTTTTATTTCATGTACGTTGGTGTTTTGTCTGCATGTATGTCTATGTCAGGATATTGGATCACCTGAAACAGGAGTTACAGACAGTTTGAGTTGCCACATGGGTGCTGGGAATTGAACCCTGGTCCTGAGCAGTCAGTGCTCTTAACCGCTGGCCATCTCTCCAGTCTCTTCAATTTCTTAACAGTATAGCAAAATAGTGTTTTATAAATAGTTGTTGGCTTTTTTTAATCATTTCTTTCTTTTTGTCATGTTACTAGGTAATAGCTAAGAGAAAAGAGGAATCTGGAAAGATAAAGCTTTTGCTTCATTGGATGCCTGAAGACATGTAAGTATTTGAAATACTGTGTGGGAAAAATAAACCTATTTTTTATTTTTATATTTGACTTAGCCAGGTAGTGGTGAGGGTTGAGAGAAGCACTAGTCAATGTGTATGAACATTACATTAAATGATAGCAGTAGGTTCTCCTGGAGAGCCTCTGAGACAGACAGACAGACACACACACACACACATCGGCCATGAATGGCCAGGATTTTGTGGAATGAGTCTCAGTTAGAAAGCTGCTATCCCCATAACATGAGGGAAGTTTCTGTCTTAGATACAGTCTGTCCATGTAACCCACTGTCTGAACTCATCATCTTCCTGCCTCAACCTCTTTGAGTGATGCTAATATAGACATGAGCTACTATATGTGGCTAATACTAATTTATTTATTTATTCATTTATTCATTCATTCATTCATTCATTCATTATTTATTTATTTATTTATTTATTTATTTATATTTCTTTTGGAAGGAGGGCAGGAATTTTAAGACCAGGTTGCATGGAACCTAGGCAGGTTCTGAGTTTCTGACTCTTCTGCTTTACCTGTGATGGTATTAGGAGCATTTACTACCATGCTTTGCTTGATACTGATTAAAAATTCTTTTAAAATTTATTATTTGTTGATACTGATCTTTGAGGAACTAGGTTTGATTCCCCACACCATGTGACACCTCAGTCTATAACTCCAGAACTCCTCTTTTGGCTTCCAGGCACATGTTTAGTGCTCAGACATATATGCAGGCAAATACTCATACATATAAAATAAAAATATTTTAAAAAGGTCAAATTTAAATGTCTTTATAATCCTATTATGGAAATCAAATAATCAAAGTACTTTGAATGTTTTATAGGATTAAATATCTTCAAATTTAGAATTTGGTCACATACATGCATTTATTTTCTTTCCTTTAGTTTTAGCTCAACCTCATGACAAGGCTCTCTGTGGCACTCTTGGTAGTTGCTATACTACTGAGCTACCTACGGAACTCAGATGATGTTTTCTTTTGTTGGAGAAGAAACAAACTTAGATTTTCATTAATTGCATTTAGTTAAAAACCAAAGCTATAAAAATTCTAATCCACCTTACACCCTGTATGCTGCTCACTGAATGTTGTGTTGCTATCTGTGACTGGTTCCTGAGTAGGTAGCCTAGCACACCTGTTTTTACAGAAGCACATAGGTGTCCCTGTCAGAACAGCATCAGGATAGGCTGGGAGTGTGAAGACAGAGGAACGGTAATTCTAGGATAACTGTAAATGGTTGGCTTTTCTTTTCTTTTTTAATTCATAGTCTGCCAGATGTATGGGTGAATGAAAGTGAACGACATCAGTTAAAAACTAAAGTGGTTCATTTGTCAAAGCTACCCAAAGATACTGCCTTGCTGTTGGACCCAAACATTTACAGGTAATTAACTTCATGACAGTGTTTTCCTTTTTGAATTGTGAAGTTTTTAAATTTGGGGTAAGTTGGCATTTATTTTCAGTATAGATTGAATATTCTTCATCCAAAATGCCATGGTTTTTGTTTTGTTTTTGCCTAGTCATGACTAGTTGAGCATCCCTCATCAGAATGTTCAGAATCATTAGAGTGCTCAAAAGGCTTCAGAGTATAGATTTCTGGACTTGGAACAAGCAACTTGTGCTGATTTTCTCTGTCCGGCAGACTTTCTAGTTTTTTTGGGTTTTTTTTTTTCCGGGCGGGCAGCAGGGATTGTTGGAGAACAGGGTCTTATGTAGCCCAGGCTACCCAAGCTTAGTATGTAGTCACTACTGCCTCACTAACCGTATTTTGGGCATTATAGAAATTGGCATTTCTGTGCTTTTTTAAAAATGTGGAGGTGACATCAGAAAGACCTAATAAGAATCATAGAATCCTGAAACGTAGTATTTTGGAAAAGTTTACATGCTTTTTTAATTCTAGATTTATTTTGAAAGGCTTAAATTATAATATACAGTATTTTGAAATAAAATGTGATTCTGAAGCTGGAGAAATGGCTCAGCAGTTAAGAGTACTTGCTGCTTTTGCAGAGAAACTGGGGTTGGTTCTAAGCACCCACATCAGCTTATAACTCTAGCTCTAGAGGATCTGACACCCTCCTGGCCTCATGAGCACCGCATACTTGTGATTTCATCTATCAGACACACACACACACACACTAATAAAAGTAAATCATAATTTTAAAAAGATGTGATTCTCTGTATTTAATCACACTTTCGTGGGCTGAAAATAAATTGAATGTGTCCTAAGTATCATACTTGATTTACTTTCTCCCCAAACTTTTGAGAAGAGAGTTTAAGCAGCAGTGTGTTTGTTAAGTACTTCAGAGTCTCAGATTTCTAAGCTTGTTTGACCTGACTGTTCTAGAATGAGGTGTTAGGAAGAGAAGTGACCAGGATATTTTCTTGGGTGAGAAGTCATTTTTGTAATTGCTTCATACACACCGTAGCAGCCTCTTTGGGGTTACTGTGTCTGTTGCATTGATTGGAAACTGATAAGAAGTTCTTTCATCTGCCCAGTGTCACACAGTATGAGCCCAAAGCTCATACTTCTATATGAGCTTTGTATGCTCCATGCTTTTGTATCCAAATAAATACACTACTAGGGTGGTTAAACCAGTGTAAAAAGACACTCAGCTTTATATTTATATTTATATTATATTTATATTATATTTATATTTATAAATGTAATGTGTTTCTCATGATAGCAGGTTGGACAGAGTAGGATGATACTGATAATCCCAGATATATATATATGTGTGTGTGTGTGTGTGTGTATTAAACTATCATAAAATTAGCTAGTTTGGTATGTACTGTGGAGTTGTGGGGATCAGACTGAAGGGCTCCTGCCAGTCAGGTATCCTACCAACTAATTTATATCCCCATTCTTTCTAAAATGAGTTTATTTTGTAGTAATAAAATGCTTTGGAAGGCCCTGTTCCTCTTGTGACTTAGCTGTTTGAAATGCCACTCTATGTGTCAGGATTCTTATTTGAGACATTCTCTGAGAGCAAAGTTCTGACATTCATGGGCCTTGCCATGAGGAAACACTGAGACTCATGAACTTTCCCTACTCCCCTTTTTAAATAAAATATCCTTTGTGGAAGGTGCTACATGCAATGAAACTTATTCTTAGTAGGATAGGGTACATTGGGCGGGGAATGGGGGCGGGGCTGAGAAAAATTCCTACCAATAATATGGGAAGTCATACTTTAAAAGAAAGATGATTGGGCATTTATTTGCTTGTACTAAGATTTGATCCTGCTTACTATGTGGGGAGTTATGTGAAACTGGCACATCTTAGGAGAGCTGTGTTTTGGGAGAGCTAGTCTGCTTTTAGAACTGGTTATAAGCACCTCAGAATTGACAGTTGGGATGAGTCTTCATGCTTCTGCCCTCCATTCTTTCTCACAAATCAACTTATTTTTGTGCTATTGTGCTATGAAGGAAGGAGTTTAGATAACTTAGTGATAGTGATTTAAAGTATTCCTCATGCTTAGAATTGATATTCAGAAATACTGATAGAAACGAGGTTGGGTGCATGATTTTTTCCATTTGTACTGCAAGTTTCTTCTTTGAAATTAGGGCCATCTTAAGACATTAGGTGCTTTTGTGTAGCCCAGCTGACCAGAACTCCACATCCTCCTTCCTCAGTCTCTAGAGCATTTGGCTTACAGGCCTGCCTTATCACATTGGCTTGTATGCTAACTGTGTTAAAACAGCAGCCAAAACCAAAGAAAGCCCTGAAACCATAACATTGGTTTTGTTTTTGCTTCTCTTCTGATAGTTGGAACTGAGGGTATTTAATGTGGTATAGTTAGAAATGCTCGATTGTTTCTTGGTTCGAGATTAGAGTTTAAGTGTCTGGACTTTGGGGAAAACAATTATTCCTACTTGTGTTTTTGAGGAATGATTTCTTCATAATATACATGCCAAAATGTATGAATGTTCCACTAGAAAATATACACTTAACTTCCAAATGAGACTACAAAGTACATTTATTTGGGATTTAAACATGCATTTAAAAATAGTAGTTAAAAATGGTGTTTAATAGAATATTATCATATTACAAATATTTTTTTTATTAAAATCTATGTAAATAAATTTATATTCATTATATCTGTATGTTTTGGGAATAATTACTTTTGCTTTCAATATATATGTTTGTTTCCTGGGACAGGGCTTTTCTGTGTTGCCCCGACTATCTTTGAACTCCCGGGCTCAAGCAATCCCTCGCTTCAGTCTTGAGCAGTTGGGACTGAAGGCAAGGACCAGCACTTGAAAACCCTTTTTATGACGGCCTGTCACCATCTCTGTATTTTTACAAGTATTTTTAATGTTTCTTTTGAAGTACTCAGTGTGTGATTCAACTGAATAAAGAATTTCTTTTTCTTTTTCTAGAACAATGCCGCAGAAGAGGTTGAAGAGGTAAAACATACATAAATACATAAAAGCAAGCAAGCGGGGACACCTGCAGTCTTAGTCACTGACAATGGGCTTAGGGAAAGTTGCACATTAGAGTCAACCCCTTCTCTTTTCTTTTTAAGTCCAGTATTTAGAGTAATATTTATGCTTAGTGTGGACATTCTGTGAAAGTAGGTCTCTGTGGAATATATTAATATATTACTGTAGTCCACATGTCATGGATTGGTGCTGTGGGAGACTGCGCAGACACTCTCTGGCAACTCAGTTGAACAGCTTCTGAAAGGCTTTGCATGCTCACTGCTTAAGCTGCTTTTTTTCTTCCCTTTAGTGATTATTGTAGGTTTATTGGAAAGACAAGCAATTGCCCTTAAAAATACCAAAAGCACTGTAAGATATCCATCTTGACAGTGTGTATCGATTTGAAGTCCTCATAGAAAATATTTAGACAGTGGAAATTATCAAAAGATAATTAACCTTTCAGTTATGATAAATAGATGTGATTGGTTGCCATTTGTGTTCTTTTGCAGAACTCTGATAAGAAAAATGTTCAATTTGTATTTAAGCAAACAGTGAACGACATTTGCAATCAACTAAAAATTCGTCTATCGAATTAGGTCTGAGAATTACTGTTAAAGAGTGTTGCCGTATGTCTGATGGCTCCCTTTTCAGGAGTAGGGTCTCTCATGGGATACAGTGTGTTAATATTTACCTACATAACCACTCTTGTCAATAGTTTAAAAAAAAAAACTCATTTCAAATTATTTGAAAAATCTTCATATTTTCATTTAACCTCTGACTATTAATTTTTTTTCCTGAGGAAAGTGTTGGTTTTTGAGTTTTTTTCTTAATGTAAAAAAAAAAAAATTGTATTTTTTTTAAAGTATCTTCAAACTGAATCTTTTATGCACCAAAGTTGGTTTTGAAAAGGAAAATAAAATCACTTTCTTGCTTGGCACGCAAGAAGCCATATGGAATTTTTTTAACTTTACAGAAATGGAAATATGTGTAACTTGTCAGTACTGTATCAAACAAATGTCACATAGAGATAATAGAGCGTTGCTTGTAAATAATTCAGCAGATTTGTAATATATTTTTCTATTATGAAATGTACTGTAGATGTTTTCTAGAGGCATGAAAGTCAATGTATATATTATGGTAGAAATAATATTGAAGGAAATTGTAACTCACTAGTGCTGCCAGAGGGATTGCTAAGAAAGCACCTTTAACAAGAGATGTCTTTGTGGACTGGAGGGACTGTGTACTACTGTTACTGTCTAAGAACAAAATATTGGCTGTCCTTCCAGAAAGTCTTGAGGGAGGACCTAGACCTGTAATAGAAGTTTATGGCACTCACCTCTGACAGCGACTGAAGTGGCTGCTCCTTACTGTGGGGAGCATGTACTGTAGAGTATGTGCTGTGCAGTCAGACTGCAGAAAACACTCCTTACCTGGAGTCTCACTTCCTACAGTGACAGGAAAACCAGCAGTTTTTACACTAAATTTTTTTAAAGGAAAGAATAGACAAAAATATGAAATTAAACCTTTGGTTCCAAAATGGGAAAGGTTTCATGATACATAGATCATTTCTCATTTGCTTAAAGAAGAAAAACCACATGCACAAAAGGTACTAAGAGTATAGGAGGCTTTAACTGGGGGCAAAGAGGGAGACGAAATGAGTCATCGAGGGACCTGCGGGAAAGCACTGCCAGTGAGGACGCTGGAACGGGCGTCTAATGTGCTCTGTAGCAAACGGGAGTCTATTTTCAAAAGAAGCAAAGCAGTGTGTTTTTACTAATTTTTTTTTCCTTTTGCTTAAGCACTTCATCATTTGTTTTATTCTGTATCTGCGAAGTACTCTGCAATCTCCTTTGTTACTTTTAAATTTTGGTTTGTTAAAACATTGCCAAATAGAAGTGTTTCAGACATATAGTTTGTACCTGTATTTTTATTTTACTGTCTCATGTCCTTGTAAGTCATTCTTAATTGACCGATGATTGTAGACCTTGCTTGAGTATTTTTTCTAATAAAACAAAGCAAATCACATTTAGCTTCAAATTGTAACAATTCAATTTAATTTTAAGATTTTTATCTGGAAATATACTCCCAGCATTTCTTTAGGTACACAGAGAACAAATTGGTTACTGTCAATATATAGAAAATTTAGATGTCAAAACCAAACTGCTGGTTATTGATTAGCTTCTGAGTACTCAGTTATTCATGATGTGACTTGGGTTTGACAGTTATTAGCACACCAAAAAGAATATGAAGTAAGCTAGTTGTATAACTTGTATGCACACGTGTTTATACACACATTCAAATATGATTGGAAAGTAAATGTGAACATTTTTAGTCTGTACCGTTCTATAATGTTTCTTATCCAGCTCTGCTCTTTCAGTTCCCATAGACCTAATTATAGTGGGTCTAGGGTTGTTTCCTTTTTCCAGATCCATATCTAGTCCAGCACTGGGCAATCTGTAGCCTGCAGGCAGAGCTGTTCATTTTCACATCTCTACCTGTTTTTCCTCGCAGCACATATTGGAGTAGTAAGACCATAGGAGCTGTAAGCCTGAGGTATTCAGTGTCTGCTCTATAAAAACATGTCTTTTCATCCTGTGTGTAGCTGCTAAAATTTTTGAAGCTGTAAACGTAGACCACACAATTTGCACTTAATATAGTAGTGTTGATTTTGGTAGTGAGCAAGGTGCTAAATTTCCAAGAAGGTCATTTCATATACTCGGCAGAAGCACTGCCACAGGCACCTGAGGCACACGGCGTTTGGGTGGAACTTTCATGTTGGATTTCTTAATATGTTTGGGTGGAACTTTCATGTTGGATTTCTTAATATTGTTGAGGATCCACCATTTTACCATGTGTGTTTCGTCTTACAGGGATTAAATGAGAATCTGTAAATCAGATTCTGTGTTTCAACCACAAGTAATATTTGTTTTATTGAAAAGAATCTTGAAGTAGGAAGCATTGTAAAATTTTATAAAGTTCTTTATTTTTCTAGTAAACCTTTTCATACATTAATGTGGCTACACATTTAATTCTGAATTTCAGATGAAAGGAGAATAAAATGGATAATATGTAACTAAGTATTTTCAATGTGTCTATTTTCACATGTGTCAAACTCATTGAAAATATAAAGCTGGGTGTGGTGACTGAGCCCTGCATTTGGGAGGGTGAGGCTGGAGGATTGCTAAGAGTTAAAGATCAAAGTGGAACTCTGAGTCAAAACAAACAAACCAAAAAGGAAAGAAGAAATATTAATCATTGTATTTATAAACCTTTGGCTATAATCTTTTCGGTCTGTCCTACGTATTAATAAAGAAGGATCCATTGAGGTGGCTCAGTGGCAAAGGCGCTTGGCAGGCCTCATGACCCAAGTTCCATCTCTGGGATCCATGTGGTGTGAGGAGAGCTGACTGTGAAATCCCCCCCACAAGTAAATAGACATTAATACCTTAAATATGCAAATAGTCTTAAAAAAGGTGGAATTTGCCATAGTTTAAAACATGTCTGTTGTTTGCTTATTTAATTGGTTTCTTCTTGATGCATGGCTAATAAGAGATGTGAGATTATTGACTAGATATCAAAATGTATAAATGTGGTTGAAGTAGTTTAAAGAGTCTGTTGAGTGGCTGTTTAGTCACAGCTTTGATTTTTTTATTTTTATAATACCCCTGTATAAATCCTAAAGGTAAACCAAATTTTAGCCTATGTAGATTTATAATGGAAAGCCCGACATGTTGATGTGTCTAACAAGGCCTCAGGATGCAGAGATACATATACATACATATAATACATATATAGTTTATTTATAAAGAATAAAACCATATATTATTTGGAAGGTTTTTTTTTTATTGAGGGGAGTGGCACTTTGTGGTGTTTTAATTTAAAGTATTTTTCTATTCTATTTCATAAAAGAATAAAAAATGGGAAAAATTTTGTGCATAAGTATTTCTTTAATTATTGAATCTTGTGACCCGGTATAGGGCATTTTGCAAGTCTAACACTGCAGCTTTAATAATATAAATAACATTTGCAGACTTTTTCTTTGTAATAGAAAAAGGTGAGAATATTTTGTATTTTCTAATGTTTCTTTTTGAGCCTTGATAGCCTTAAAATATAAAATATAGGCATAAAATGTTAAAATTTGATTTTTTTTTTTGTTAAAACTTCAAAACAAAAAACTTACCTAGCCTGATATCTTTTCCAAGTTAGGTTTGTACAGTGCCACTCATGGCTCTATTAATCTGAAAAAGGGGTTGTATGCAGTTTAGAGCAGGAATTTTTTTCTTGGTCAGTATTCTTTTTACTGTACCAAATTGCTTCTCACAGAGTGAGCAAGGAGATGATAAATGTGTGTTTAATATCACTATAAAATTGTACTCAGTGTTGTCCCACAGTCTGTGCCAGGATTATGCTCAACATAAAACAACCAATGACGTGTTTGTCGTTTAATGAGTTGTAAAGAGAAATGTTTGTTATAGTAAGGTGCTGTGAAGAACTACAGGGCAGAGTAAGAACACTAGGGTTGAGGTAAGCCATGGGATGTCTGCCTTTACACACAGACTTAATAAAGGGAACTGTGCTTGGATATCTAAACCTCAATGTGAAGGATTATTGATGTTATATTTCATAAATTCGGTTGTAATGTAATTACTTTGATTCATTTAATTTCATTAAAAAGACTTGTTTTTGCCAGAACCCTTTAAGAATAGTAAGACCTCGATGAAATTGCTGTGAATGGTGTTTTCAGTAACCCTGTCCTGAGGACTTGCCTGGCCTGTGGTTTCTCTGACTATTGCTGTGGCTGCAGGTGGCTGCAGAGCCTTGCTGTCCTCTACTGCGATGTTCTTTTTCTTCTAAATTGTTTACATTCTTTGGCTGAAGAAAACTTGTTTTTTAAATTTTACAACTTTATGATGATTTCTATGTTTCTTGTAAAGAAAAATTTCACAAATTTATATTTGGATGCCTGTGGTTCTTGTGTGTGCTTAAAATGATTATTTGGGGGAGTCTTAAAGAATTATGTTTTGGGGGATTTATATAGCTAGGAAATATTAATAGACTAGAAAACATGAGGGCTTGTGCTCTTGGCGTGTGTACACTCCAGTGGAGCTCAGGGTTTTACTCATGGCCAGGGAAGCTGCCTCCCAGTGAGTTCTCCCAGCCCTGAGTGAGAACACCATTGGATGTTGTACAAAAAATCCTAAAGAAAACTCAGTAGATCCTTAGTTTTCTTCAAACACCAGAAAGCCTCATTGATGACTATTAGTACAAGATGTCTCAGTTGTCCCGGTCTAAGCAGAGGCCCCCTGCTAGGTCATCTCAGTGATGTGACCTCTGAACAAAAGGATATGGTTGAAGTGTGCACATGCAATACAAATGTCTCTGAATTGAGTAAGGAATGAACAGCACAGTTGAAAATAGGCATGTATAAGTTAGAAATGCTGAAAACATAAAAAATATATGAAATAAAAATCTGAGAGGGCTGGAGGGTTGGCTCAGTGGTTAAGAATGTGTACTGCTTTTGCAGAAGCCCTGGTTTCAGTGCCCAGTGCCTAATATAGACTGGTCACAGCCACTTGTAACTCCAGCTGCACAGGACCCAGCACTTATGGGCTCTTGCACTTACTGCCCAAATACGGATGCTGTCACTCATCAATAATGAATGAGAACTAAACTAACCAGTGTGTAAGCTACAGTTAGAACTAGGAGGATAGTATCAGAAACCAACCTTGTCTTTAAAAAAAAAAAAAAAGTCTTGACATTTTTGTATATGTACATCATATATTCCACTTGCCCTTCCTTGGACACCCCTTCCCCCAAACACACATCCCTTCTGCTCTCATGACATATGTCTCAATTTCCTTTCAAATGTAATTTAGATCGTCAGCAGCTTTCAAAAAGTGCTTCAAATGTCATTTCGTAAAGTTGTTTTTTGTCACTCAAGTTGTAGTTACCATATTGAAAAGTTGACAATAGATAAAACGGATTTTTCTACTTTTCTCTTTCAGCTGTTTGTAGTTGAGTTTGTATTCAACTATACAAAATGTGAACACTAAAAACCAGCTGAACTCTTCTTGAGATTTATTAAACACACAGAGGTATGAATTGAGTGATTTGTTTGGCCAGTTCATGACTTCTATCAGTTTGCATTGCTGGGGCCTGGTGTCTTGTGCATTTGAGGCTATACCTGGAGCTCTGGCCTTTCTGCGATGGGGGTTCCCTGTGTAGCTCAAGCTGACCTTGAACACCTGTGTAGGCCACCCTGGCCTCACGCTGTCCAATCCCCTGCCTCTGACTGTAACACCACTCTGGCTTGTCAGATATTAGTAGTTTGTGATTGGGATGGATTTCCTTACACTTCAACACTAGAGCTATTAGAATCAGTAGTTCTTGGAAAGAAATTTGCTGAGTTAGCAATGCTATGAAGTGATAATCTAGCCCACAGGATTAAAACAGTACATTTTGCAGGTTTTAGAAATATATTTCAGATGTGGATTTAGTTAATTTCCTATCCTCTACCCCTCTGATGCTGGAAATTGTATTTGGGGCAAGCACACCACTGAGCAGTATTCCCAGTGTGCTTCCCAACCCTTTATTGAGACACTTTATGTAGCCCAGCCTGGCCCTTAATCTTAGGTCTTTTTGCCTTAGCCTCTTGAACACTGGAATAAGAGATACATTTCTACCGTACCTGCCTCCAGTAACTTTTAATCTTTAAGTGTGTGGATGAGAGTTGGCAGTCAGTATGCAAAGGAGTGAGATTCAGTGTCATGGGAATCAAATGCTATAAAGAAATGGGGCTGGGGCCAAGAATGAATTTGTGATGTGATTTTAAACACATAGTTGGTAAACTCTTGTGAGAATCTGTGCAGGCATTGGAAGGACTGCCAGCACAGCTTAGCAGGTACAAAGACCAAGAGACCAGAGGGAAGAACACTAAGGTATGCATTGTTCTCATACTGTCTCAGACACAATTCTAGGTGCTAGTGATGTTAAAGCTTCAAAAAAGAAAAAAGGACAATCTCAGCTTCTTGGATCGTGTTTGAGGTAAGGCTGTGTTCATATGGAAGGACTTTGAGGACATGGAGTGTTGAACAAGAAAGTTAAGATCTGGCTATATTTTTAAAGGACTGTGGCAGGGCCATGGCGGGCTGGGAGAGGGAGCAGCTTATGCAGCCATGAGGACCTGAATTTAGATCTCCACCATTCAACCCACGTAAAAAAAGAACTGCACAGCAATGGGTGCTCATAATCCTGTGTTGTGGAGGCAGGGGACTGGAGCCTACTGGCCTGCCATTCTTGCCAAGTTGGTGAGAGTTTTAGGTAGGAGCCCCTGTCCCAATAAATAAGGTGGAGTGGGATTGAAGAAGACACTGTTGGTCTCTGGCCTTCCACCCACATGCACACATACATAAACTTGAAGCAACACCCCTTCACCCGTAAAAATGATTTGTCTTTAAAAACCAACTAGAATGGAGATAGAGAATAGTTTTGTTAAACCCACAATATGCACTAAAAATGTTTTAAAGAAGTGCTTGTCCATGGGTGTTGATTTGAAGGCAGAGCTGTTGGGAGCTGCACGGTATTAGTCAGATGACTCACGGGACTTTGCCAGTAAGAACAACTCTGGGTTGTGTTGAGTGTAGCACCCAGTGTGGGGAGGGGCACTCCAGGAATGAGACATGTTCCCTCTCCGTGCTGAGGAGACCCAAGCATCAGTACTGATTTCAAATAGAAAGCAGGATCCTTACTTGTTAGCCTCCGAAATTGTTGCACATTCTTAAAGATGACTGTCATTTTCCCCCTCTGTAAAAGTCTGGGTGAGTCTGGGCTTATGCAGGATTAAGGACACCAGAAAAACCAGTGATCCAATGGGATACAACCTGTGACCTAGTACAATATAAATTCATCTTTTTATTTATTTATCTATTTATTTATTTATTTATTTGAGGCAAGGTCTCTGTAGCCTTGGCTAGCCTTGGCTAGTCTTGGACTCACAGATACCTTCCTCTGTCTCCCTAGTGCTAGGATTAAAGCAGTGTGCCACCATACCCAGCTTAGCTTCTTAACTCTACCCCTGCAATAAACTGCTTACAAGCTGCCAAATGATAAAAGAACAGCCAACACATGGTTCAAGTCACTGATCAAAACTGCCTTGCCTTCCTGTGGATCCATACTGATCGTAGTTAACATCCCGAACCCTGAGAAACAATAGGGATGCAGTCCCATTAGCATCATTGTGTGGAAATACAGAGTCGACACCAAATACCAAGTGCCAAGTGGTTCTGAGATACCAGAACTTGGGAAGTTCTGCAACACTCTAAGGCTAGGGTTCTGTTCTCTACAAGGTATAGGAATTGAGCTCTGAAAGGGTGCGATGCTTTCTGACATCACATTTGGAGAAACTGGAGAATTCATCACATCCCATAGGAAGATATTTTCTACTTTTAAAGTACTTGAAAGTTGTATCCTCCTGCTTTGGCTTCCCAGAGATTATAGACACTTGACACTATATCTGGCCAGCTTTTTACAAAGGAGATAGAAATTCTAGGGTAAAGTAGGCTACAATAAAATGCTTTTTCACCTTTGTGCAAAGACATCAAAAACATCCTTAAAATAGGTCTTGCCTTCCTGAATTGCATACTCAGAACTGGCAGAGAAGTCCTACCTGAATGTCCGGATGGGAGAAAAGCAGCCTCACTAAGGTAAGCCCGAGTCAAACATTACCTTTTTTGCTCCCTTTTAAAATAAGTATGGCTAATTTTGTCCCAACTCCTGGGAGCTAAATTTAGCAACATGACATTGCCTGAAATAGGGAATGACATTTGTTATGAAATGACTGGTTGGTAGTGACCATAAGGAAATTCCAAACATTTAACGAACAGTATGTAGCTGAAAACAGCCTTCACCAAGAAAAATCAGGATAAAGTGAAACACAGACACAAAACTTCAGTAACTCCTGTGGCTGAAATTAGGGACTTGTCCTTCTCTGCATGCTAAACTCTTGAAAGCTGAGCTTTCAGACACCATGTCATACAACCCTTGACAAAAATATGAAACGCCTTAATTCTCCACCCAATCCATAAGGATTTCATGAAATGAGCATTATTTAAAAATTAATAAAAAGGAATAGATTTAAAAAACAATGTACAACTAGAGTGGTCTGCACAAAACATGTGTTTTACAAATCAATCAGGTTGTCTGTAGACTTGGCTTTGGTATTTGGTGGGGATGTACAAGGGTGATGCTGTAACGTCCACAGTGCCTTGGTCATCAGGCCTGTGCAGCCAGCTGGACAGTGGGCTTTTTGAGTGCCCATCTTTTAAGTCTACCTCTAACAGCTAATGTCATAGCATTATAGGTGGAACTCGGTGATGCCTGAATCCATACTCAGCAAGTGGCTGAACCCAAGATAAAGCCAGTTTGCCTGAATCCAAACCAGAGATTAAACTTTAGCCGGGCATGGTAGTCCATGCCTGTGACCTCAACATTTGGGAGGCTGAACTGCCCCAGGTTCTAAGCCAGGCTTCATTGCAGAATGATACCCCCAAACAAAAGCATGTTTTTTTTTTTTTTTTTTTTTTTTAAATGAGGTGGTCATATATTTAAATGTATTTTTGCAAGGCTGTCAAAAGAGTATGTATGAGAAAGTATGTTTGTATCACACCCCCTTACAGGAAATTTTCAGCTGGACCTCTTGGCTCAAGCCTATAATCCCAGGTACTTGGGAGGCTGAGACAGGAGGCTCTCAAGTTCAAGCCTTACCTGGCAGCTTAGACCCTTTGTCACAGTAAAAAAGTAAAGATAGGACTAGGGATGTAGCACAGTGAGAAAATGATTATGTACCATGAGTGAGGCCCAAAGTTTGATTCCCTGTTGCTCACAAAGTATAAAATAAGAATGAGAGATTGACGACTAACAGTAAATACAAATATGTTAGAGTTCTAGGCATCCTATATAACTTTAGAATATAAGTAATGTGCTCCTCTAAATGGGAGTCTAGTGTATAGATTTTGGGTTAGGGGCCCTCTGGAAACCAGAAAGATACTATTTTAGAGCTTATCATATGTACCAACAACATCTACATAGTGCAATTTTGTAATAAAACCAAGATGCTAAAACCAAGTTGGGTCCCAGCACCCACACCACTAACACGTATCTTCTGGCCTCTGAGCACCCCCACATGCTCAAACAAGACTGCTTAAGAAAATTTAAGGAGGCTGGAAAGGTGGCTCAGAGGTTAAGAGCACTTAGTGCTCTTCCAGAGGACCTGGGTTTGATTCCCAGCACCCGTATGGCAGCTCACAACTGTCTGTGACTCCAGTTCCAGGGGACCCGACACCCTCACACAAACATGCATGCAGGCAAAAACTAATGCACATAAAATAAAAATTTTAAGGAATGTTCACCACCAGAGAATGTTGTTTTTAGATTCTTGTCTGTGAAGTGGGAGCAGAATAACCCTTTCTTACCAATCCCAAACCAGCTCAGTTCAGGTGAGCCTTAGTGCTGCGGGGGAGCCTGTCTGTATTCACTCCTTATTTACCTAGAAAAGCCTCCACTCCAGGAAACCATGCAAAGAATTGCTTTTGATTTCTATTCCAGACTATCAGGGTGGGAATGCCTCCTGGGCAGTACGCTTAGCTAGCTACCCCTGCCAAACTCAGTTTCCATCCATGCCGTAAAGACCATTTGTGAGTTCAGCAACAAAAATTCAAAGAAGATTGTTTCCTTATGAAAGAGCAGAGAAGAAATCATCACATAGTACTGTCTAGTTGAGGCAAAGCAATAAAGATTTCTGAGGCAAAATAATTCAAGCTGTTTTTAAGCCAGGGAATTAAGACATCCTAGTGGAGCTCTGTAGACTTCCCGTTGTTTCCCTGAGCCTGTTTGCTTACTTGTGAGGGGAAATTCTCTCTTCAGAGGGAATATGGGGTGAGTACTCACACATAATAGTTTTCTTGTCTTGCTAGGGAATCACTAGTGTGAGGTGGGACCCTTCTAAACTAAGCTACTGGCAAAGCCTTCTGTTCCTGTGACAAATGACCTGAAATTTGGTAACATAAATAAAAGTTTATTTTGCTTGTGAGAGTTCAAGAGCACGGTAGTGATATCAGCCTGGCATCTGACCAGGGCCTCCCTGTCCTGCTCTAGCATGGCAGAGGGCATCAGTCACTGTCTCTCTCTCTCTCCCCTCATCTTATTCTGTGCCATCCCCAAGCCTCACCTCCAAATACTTTTATATGCAAATTAGGAAATCAAGCTTTCAGCACTCACACTTTTCTAAATCTTAGTGAAGAATGAAGTGTGTTCTCCACAGCATCTCTCAGCCTTTCCTGCAGAGCTCACTGAGACTGCCCACCCCCATGCCCCAGCTCTCGTGAGCAGCCTAAATGGTACTTGAAGAATGCTCTGCAACTGGATGGCTTCCAGGTGACAGTGAAGAGATTTAGATTATAGGCAGTTGCAGATCTGAGATGCTGCACATTTGAAAACATGAGCTGTCGACCAGTACAGCAGCAGTGATGCTCACGATCATGCCTGGAGGGCAGACGGCTCCATACAAGGGGAACAAGCCCCTTTGGTAGTTTCTTGTGTTTCCTCTATAACTACATTAATTACTTTTGTTGCTGTGACAAAATGCATGGGGGGAAAAATCAACTGGCAGGCAGGCAGGAAGGGTTTATATGTTGGACCACATTTGAAGATGCCACCCATCAGTGTGGGGAAGGCAGAGTGCCCGGACTTGAGGCAGCTTGTGGTCACATTGTGATCACAGTCAGGAAACAGAATGCTACTGCTCATCTAACTCCTTCTCTTTCCTGCTTTCATTTATATATATATATTTAAATGTGGGGCTCAGTGGTTAAAGAGCCCTGACTAGTCTTCCAGAGAACAGGGGTTCAATTCCCAGCACCAATATGGCAGCTAATGACTATCTGTAACTCCAGTTCCAGGGGATCTGATGTCCTCTTCTGGCATATACACAGGAGAAACACCTATACATATAAAATTTAAAAATCTAAATTATTTTAAAAGTATTTTATGTGAATGTTTGTGTGTATGCCTGGGAGTATGTATGTGCACTGCATTCATGCAGGAACCTGCAGAGGTCAGACCCCTGGAACTAGAGTTACAAGGAACTGGAACTTCAAGGGCGCTCATCTGCAAGGGGAGCAAATGTTCTTAACCGCTGAGCTATCCCTCCAGCCCCCAGCTTCTTTTCCTTTGCATGCAGTCCAGGACCCTACCCCTGGCATGATGTTACTTACATTCAGAGTGGGATTTCCCTCCTCACAGCTCTGAAACGCCCTCACACATTGCTGTAAGGTGTGTCTGCTAGGTGATTCTCAGTCCAGATTTAATTAACAATGAACAATAACCAAGTACTGAACTTTTTCGTTTATGTATTTTTGGTGTGTGTGTGTGTGTGTGTGTGTAGTGCATGGGTGCATTTTTTTAAGCAGTGGCCCCATTTGCCAGGGGTCCAATACTTAACATTTCTTGACACTGCCAGCTTCAACTTTCCAGCTTCAGTGAAGCTCTATCCTCTGTAACATCTGCACATTTTTCTTGGGTTGCTGACATTTCTTTAAAGATAGAAACAGTGTTTCTATCCATCTCAGCCCTGCACAGACTTCCACATTGTTGCCGATTTTTGACTTGAGTCGGGTAGTCTCTCAGTTCGGAAATAAATCTGCTTGTGAGTTGTTAGTGTTGACCCTGACTGCTCAATAGCAGGGGAAGGCCAAGCCCAGGAGTTAATCTGGGTCAAATTCCTGAAGGGAAAAAAAAAAAAAGAAAAAAGGGTCCTAAATCACCTCTAACATTTACTTTCCTTGGCTTCAGAAACATAATAGACTGTATAGGGGTGTCACTATTTTTTTCTTCCTTTTCATTTATTTTTTAAGAGTCTCTTTTAGTGAGTAAGAGTGGGCATTGCTCTTGCAGAGGAGCCTGGTTCAGTTCCCAGCATCAGCGTCAGCTGGCTCATAATTGCCTGTAACTCCAGCTTCAGGATATTCAATGTGTCTGGGCCACACAGGATCTGGTACTCATGGCCACAGATACACAATTAAAAATAAAACCAAAAGAATTTTCTTGTATGTGTGTATGTATAAGCACGTCATGGTGTAAACACCAGGTCAGAGGACAACTTTAGGGAGCTAGTTCTCTTCTTCCACCTTTGTATGGGTTCAGCGTGTTGACCTCAGGTCATCAGGCTTCTGCAGCCCCTGAGCTACCTTGTTGCACAAGTTTATTTTTAGTTTAAAATATTGTTTTGTGAACTGTTAGATGATGGTCTGCCTAGCTCTTGGCATTTTGTGTTGTCTTCAGGTGTTGGATTTATGTGGATGTTTAATTGCTTATGATCTGCTCATGGTATCAGTAGAATACCTGAGGAGTTCTGGATCAATAAAAACACCTGAGCTCATACACTCGGGGTTCCACTGCAGTATGGCGCTGCCCGTGGTGGTGGTGGTTCCCTCTGCTGAGGTCTGGCACATAGGAGAACTTATCTTCCTTGCTGAGCTGCCATAGCAGCGTACTACTATACTACCTTGCTGTCCCGCCTTCCTCTTTGTAAGTAATATCCCTTAAAATAAAAAATAATAATGACTTTGTTCAAGTGGAGTAATTTGTTTTTCATGATAGGGCTTCTCTGTTGTAACTCTGGCTGTCCTGGAACTCACTCTGTAGACCAGGCTGGCATCAAACTCACAGACATCTGCCTGCCTCTGCCTCCAAAGTGCTGGGGTTAAAGGCGTGCATCATAATTGCATAGCTGAAATGAAGTAACTTAATGGCACAGTTGGAAGCTGTAGGATGAAAAGGAGAAATAATAACAAAAAACAATAGATGGCAAGAAATAAACTCAGGTCTGGAATCAATGGAACAGAAGCAAAAAACCAAACAAAGAATCAAAAATAAAAAGTTGGTTCAGTGAGTAGTTGAGTAAGTTTTTCCTTTCCTCTCTCCATCCCAAAGGATATCTTCAAGTATCTGATCTTTGTTTTTTCTGTTGCTACGGAGAAACACCGTTACTAAGGCAACTTAGAAAAGAAATGGTGTCTCACGCCATTTGTCCCAGCACTCAGGAAGCAGAGACAGGCGGATCTGTGAGTTCAAAGCCAGCCTGGACTACAGAGTGAGTTCCAGGACAACCCCCAGGGCTATAGAGAAAACCTATCTCAAAAAAAAAAAAAAAAAAAAAAAAAATCAGAACCAAACCAGAACAGACAGATGAACAAAAACAGAGGTGTGAGCTGGAGAAATGACTCAGCAGTTAAGGGTACTTCTTGTTCTTGCAGAAGACTGAGCTTTGGTTCCCAGTACCCACACAGTGGCTTACAGCTCCAAGGGATCTGATGCAGTCTTTGACCTCTGCTGGCACCATGCATACATGTGGTGCACAGACATTCAAACAGGCATCATTCCCTGGGCGCTGGGGCGCTGGGTTGTGAGACTGGGGAAAATGAGCTGAGCATTGTCGTGCAAACAGCCATGCTTGTTCTCCCTTAAGTTGCCTTTGCAAGGTATCTAATCACAACAGGAAGGAAGCTAAGATACCGGGAACCGGCCATCACATGACCACTACTCTGTTTTTTCTTACTCCTGCTGAGAGCTTTGTTTAATTTTTAACGTTTTAACAATTTATTTATTTGAGACAAAGTTTCGCTCTACAACTCAGCCTCGCCTGGAACTCACTATGTAAATCGGACTGTTCTGAAACTTGTAGTGAGCCTACTTCCTCAGCTTCTGGAGCTTGGAGTAGAGGTAGGGTCTTTTGCTGAACCTTGAGCTCACTGATTGGCTGGACTGGCTGTACCTGCTCTGCCTCTCCACTGCCGGGTTACAAATGTTACAGGTGTGTGCGGCCACACCTGATGTTTTAAATGGGTGCTAGAGATTCAAAACCAGGTCCTCATGCTTGCATAGTAAGCGTATTACCAATTTAGCCATCTGGTGTGTATGTACATGAGTATATTTATTTATATACATAACATTTTAATCTAGGTTCTGGGGGCTGGAGAGATGGCTGTGTCTAAGAGCACCTGTTGCTCTTGCAGAAGACCCAGATTCAGTTCCCACCATCCACTTGGAGGTTCACAGCTGTCTATAGTTCTAGATTTGGGGGATCTGACGCCCTCTTCTGGTCTCTGTGGTCACTGCACATACGTAGTGGACAGGCATACATGCAGGCAAAACACCTGTACACATAAAACAACTTTAAATCTAGATTCTGCATGTGAGAAAACATGACATTTTGATTTTCATTTTCCAACCAGTATTCCAAATACATATGCAAGCGTTAGGAGACGGGGGCTGCAGGGGCCAGTGCAGAAGCCATACCTTGAAAAAGAATGACAGTGTCCCATGTGCCTCCTTGAGGAGCCTGGGGGCCGGTATCTGGGAGAGGGAAGTTGGAGCTGTACTTCAGGAGTTCAGAGGAAAGGGGTGCTCTGTCCTCCACTTGGGGAGCGAGTTGGCAAGCCTTGGGGTGAACATTAGGAGCCTGGTGAGTTTCCCTGGAGGCTGATGAGGTGTCTGCAGAAGGGATGGCGAAACTGCTGTTCCTGGATCGCCCCTTGTCCTTCAGGGCTCCAGCCCACCCACTTCGATGCCGAGGACTGGCAGTGTTTCCAGCTTGTATATTTCAAGGCCCACCAGCTTCTCTGCAGGGGAGTCTCGGGATTCAGATCTTCTACCCTGAGGCAAGCAGCATTCTCGACATTGGCAAGATATGCTGCTTGGCACATCACATTTCCAGATACAGGGGAAGATGTGGTAGCTCATCATGTAGGTTAAGAACCCTCACATTTCCCCAACTTTCCATGAAAGACGAAGATCATGAATGTAGAAGGAGAAGAGAGAGCCATACCCCAACTCTGCCGTTGGCTTGCTGCTGGGCGCACAGTGCTGGGCTCAGCCTTTCACTTGAACCTCTGTCTGTCTTGTATATTTGGAGGACCGAACATATGAGAATTTGTAAGTCTGAGTGAAGAGTGTTGAAGAGTATGGAAAAGTAAGATCTCGTGTACTCTGGTCCTTTAAAGAAAAAAGAAAAGAAAAAGCAACCGAGAAAAATGAGAAAATATTAGGTAGCTTACATAGACTTCTAAGGTATTCTAAGAATGCTGTGGGTTAAACAGGAATTTATAAACTCAACTAGGAAGCTACTGGTTGTTTCTGTGGGAAAGTGTATTCTGTCTTTCAACTCTGGATGTCACAATTCCAGAAGGATTCACAGGAATTTCTCTGATGTCAAAGATGGAAGTTCGACTCCTCTCTTGTACCAGAGGCTCCAAAGAGCAAGAACACATGGTAGGCATGAGCATTGATTTTTATCCCCACTGAGAAGGGAAATTTTCTAGTTATAAGAGTAGTGTTTCTAGTGCCAGGATTCTATCCATACTTAACTGATGGTAAGACAAGAAGCTTAGAAGCTGCTGGAATGGAGCCCAGAGCTCAGGACTCTAGGAGACAGCCGGAGTTCTCTCGCCTGTATTTGAGGCTTGGCTTCCTCCCATGCTGGCCAGGAATGTGTATGGCCGACCTTATCCC
Source organism: Cricetomys ansorgei (assembly GCA_026225945.1). NCBI lineage: Eukaryota > Metazoa > Chordata > Mammalia > Rodentia > Nesomyidae > Cricetomys > Cricetomys ansorgei. The sequence continues at coordinate 6,836,080 of JAMJFZ010002307.1, read as the reverse complement.
CGAATCCTGGCCTATCTTCAAAGTCTATCTGGCACTAAGTGTGACATTGATGCAGTGTCTCATTTCCCTTTTCACTCTGAGGACAAGTGAAATTGGCTCCATGCCTGGGCATACCCTGTGAACTTGTGCGAGGGGGTAAGGCTAAACGTGGCCAGCAGCTGGCAGCCTCTGTCTATGCTTTGAGAGAATGTTATTTCTCAATGGCTTAATTGGTTAGAACTAGGAATGAAATATTTTATCTATCTTGCATATATTTGGTTTAGAATAAAACCTGAAGAATATGCTAGCAGTGGCTAAGCTTTTCTCAGTACCATTTCCTATATACAGTGATTCACATACATAGAGAGCTGTGTGCTGTGTGTTTCATAGGTATGTTTTATGATGTCACTTGCCTAAGGGTGCCTTTCTCAGCAAGTGCCACTATGGCCAAGTGATTCATGACTGTATGTTTTCACATGCACACATAAATGGAAGTGTTGTGTGTCACAAAAAAAAAAAAAAATGAGTGGTCAGCCCCCCCCCCCACCTCATTTTCTCTTTAGAAATTTAATTTACTAGGGGCTAGGCTCAAAGTCGTACCTTGTCTAGCATGTATGAAGTCTTACATTCAGTCCATAGTACTGCTTCAGACAAAACGAACAAAAACACCCCCTCCAAAACTCTCAAAGATAAAAAAGTAAAAAGTTAAGGACTAAAATTAATTGAATAGACTGAACATATCTTTAAATGGCTGTAAACATAAGGTAAGCTTGACACAGCTTTCCTAGCTGCTAATGCTCTGTTTAAAGCACCTGTTTCTGGCCTGCGTTGTTCCTTTTACATTTAGAGGTTTGGGCACATGGAGGCCGTCTGCAGAAAGCATCTCTGGTGATTCTACAGTTGACAAAATACAGAAACAGTTTGGGTTGTACAAGCTTTTATTTCCTTGGACTCTGGCAGAATTATAAAAATGGAACAAAAAGGAAGTTATGACATTAAACAAGGGGGTGAATTCATTCTATCTAGGGAAGGATGTATGAGAATTATTCTTTAAAATAAAGGGTATGATGGCATCTAGCTGGGGTTGAGAACGCTGCTCAGCACCTGCTGATTTTTTTTAAATGGACTAGAATATATAAGACACCACTTTTCCAGCTTTTGGGAGGGTGTGTAGTCACTCTAAGGTTCAAGGCCAGCTTCGGCTATCTGAAACACTGTCTCAGGGAAAGAAAAAAATATTGACAGAAATAAGGATGTTTGCAGTGATTGTTTAGGACTGAGTTTTGGTGAGAAATGATCAAGACAATTTTGCTGCTACCCCCCAACCCCCAGACAGGGTCTCACTATGTAGATCAGACTGGCCTTAAACTCACAGAGGCCCCTTGCCTCTGTCTCCCAGTCTCTGCCTCCCAAGTGCTGGGATTAAAGCCACCAAACCCAGCCTAAGTTTGCCCCTTTGCACTAAGAATTAATAATGGCAGGAGGAGATACACACCTTTAAAAATCCACTTGGGAGGCAGAGGCAGAAGCAGGTGGATCTCTGTGAGTTCAAGGCCAGCCTGGACTACTCAGACTCTGACTAAAAAGTAAATAAATAAAATAAATAATTTTAAAAGTACATAAATAAATGCATAAATATATAAAAGGACTGTGAAAGGGTATCACATGAGAGTAAACTCTCAGGTAAGCCCCACCAGCTCTATGCAGCAGGAACATTACAGTTTCTCTCTTTTATTTTTTTTATTTTACCTTTCTATTTTCTTTCTTTCTTTTGAGACAAGGTCCCCTATGTAGATCTGGCAGGCCTGGTATTCATTGTGCAGTCCTGCGCCACTGTGTCCTTGAACTTGTAATAGTTCTCCTGAGAGTGGGATTATGCCTGACTCCCACCTTTTCGCTCTCCGTGGTCTCCTTCTTCCCCTCAGAGCACCCTACTTCCTGCAGCTATTGCTGAGGAGTCTCTGACTCAAAATATTTCCATTTTTACTTATTTCTCTCCGCCTCTCCCTCTGTGTGTGCATGCATGCATGTATGCAGGTGCCTACAGGGGCCAGAAAGAACATCAGATCCCCTGGAGCTGGAGTTACACGTGGTTGTGAGCAGCCTGATGTGGGTGCCGGGAACTGAATTCAGGTCCTCTGCAAGCACAGTACAGGCTCTTAACCACCGAGCCATCCCTTCTGCTGCCAGATGTGAGGATGTTTGCTCCCATTGTTTCCAGAAAAGAACCACAGGGCGGCAATCTGTTAGCTGGCATCAGCTTCTGAGTTTATATGTATAATTTTGGGCCCATACCCTGTGAGTCACCCTCTGACTCAGAACAAAACAAAACCTATGGCAACCTATGTTGCCAGTGCTTGCTTAAGCACTGAGGAATTTGACCTGTACATTCTGTTGTTAAAAACTAGAGGCTCTGGGAACTTAGCCTTCTATTTTTGCATGTGAATAAATGGTTGGGAGCACGTGACTTTCCAGGTTCCCACAGCATTCTATACAAGCCCCACCTCTCATTTGTAGGCTCTCGTTTTGCTTATTTATAGGACCTGATTGGTGTTTACACGTGCTGTAGAGCACTATTCTCCCAGCTTGGTAACAGTCATTGTCAGAACAGCTCTGGCTGATTGAAGGGACTGCAGAGTCTGTTTGGTGCTCCTTCACAGAAGTGGAGTGGGGTGGGGAGAGTCATGGATTCTTGCCTGAGACTCCAGCGGCTCCCTCCTGTGTCTCCTAGCCAGTTGTATGTAATTCCACCCTAATTGCATGTTGGCTCCTGCGAGAGGAAGCTAAGGGAAGGGGTGGGGCTCCATTATGCAGCTGCGGTGGTGGGGGTGGGGTGGGGTGGTGGGGATCATCATCCATGCCAGGCTGAGGCTTTTCCATGGTGGGACTGCCTTGTTGTTACTGCCTTGTGTTCCTGTAAGTGTTCCCTCACATCTGCAAATGACCCCCCACTTCTGCAAGTAACCCCTCACATCTGTAAGTGACCCCTCACATCTGCAAGTGACCCCTCACATCTGCAAGTGTCCCCTCACATCTGCAAGTGACCCCTTACATCTGCAAGTGACCCTTCACATCTGCAAGTGACGCCTCACATTTGTAAGTGACCCCTCACTTCTGCAATGAACCTTTCATATCTGTAATTGACCCCTCACTTCCATTAGTGATCCCTCAAATCTGTAAATGACCCCCCTGACATCTGTCAGTGACCCTCTCACTTCAGATCTGCAAGTGACCCCTCAGATATGTAAGTGACCCTCCACTTCTGTAAGGGACCCGTCACTTCTGTAAGAACCCCTCTGTAAGTAAGCCAAATACTCATTAGTTCCCCAAGTTGGACTTTGTGGAACTGAACTTTGGTTTGTCATTGCCCCTATAAGGAGGGGATTGATGTTTGCTTATACAAACCCTGCCACCCAGGGAAGAATTCTGGAAGACAACAGGCACTTAAAATTTCAACTCTTGGACTCGTGGCTAGAGTCCAGTTCCTTCACCTTGTATATAAAGACCATGTGATTCTTATTAATGTTTTTGGGTTAATTCTATCACTTTCTTCTCTTGAACATCATATCTGAAGAATAGTTTCTCTTGAGATACTGTGTCGGTGTCTCTATCATGCTGTTTTCTGCTCCGATGTGACAGACATTATCATCATATTCCTAATACAGAATACTAGCGTTCCCAAAAATTGATGAGAAAGTTCCAAGAAAACACCATTGCATTTTCAGTCACCAACACCCAACTTGGAGTTATTTTCTCCAACTTGCTCTGCCTCAATCCATGAGTCTTGTCAGTTTTATTGCTCAGAGTCTCTGGGTGCTCTAAACAGAACACAGATTCTGGGTTCCTGCAAGAGCAGTAAGTGTTAACCACCAAGCCATCTCTTCAGCCCCTGCTAAGGGTGTCTTAATTCTACCTCCTCTCCTGAGTTGCCCTTTACTGTCCCCCATCAGGCCTGATTGTGTGTGCTGCCAGTCGCCGCACAGTTATCTCCCGACTCTTATTTTATCCTTCTGCTCACCAGTAGGATGATTTTTAAAATTCTACAAAGTTGATTGGCTTAATTGTCAGTGGTAGGTCCATGAGTGGACAAAGATTGCATAATTATGTAGGGTCCACGTAGAGGAGAGACAGAGAAGCACTGGCAGCACACATCAGTGATTGACAGAAGGCAGAGCAGAGGGCTCGGCTGTGCCTGTGCTGTGAACATGTTTGAAATTATCCTGATTCTCGTTTTGTGCAAGGTTAAAGGGTGACCTGGGGAAGCAGGGGGAAAAGATTGATCTTGACACTCGGGATGGAGAAGGTGGGATGAAAGGAGCATAAGGTAAGGCTTGGAAAGAGAAAAGAGAAGAACAAAATTAGAATCATAACTTTTGTTTCTAATGAGTTGGAGAGCAAGAAGGTTTTTTTCATTTATGCAAAGGAAATGATTTTTATAAATCCCAACAGTGTCTGTATCCATCCTCTAAAAAAGATGTGAAGAAAGAGACCCTGCAGATATCATAAGGAAGAAGGGAATCAAAGACAGCCTGGAGTCACACTTCCTTTTGAAGTTGGAGAGAAGAGCAAAGAAACTTACAAAAAGTGTGACTCATTCATATTCTCTCTCTCTCTCTCTCTCTCAACAAGAAAGTCACTACCATTTTCATGACCTTGGGACAGCTTTTCCTGTCATGTGTACAATTATTTCAGTGTAAGTGTATTGTGTCAGTGCAGACCTGGGCTTGTGAGTGGCTCAGTGAATGAAGGTGCTTGCAGCCAAGCCAAGGTCTTGTGTTCGATGACGGCAAGGCATCCTTGGATCCCGGCACCTGCACACTCACACATGCACACACACACACACAATTTTTTTTCTTTTTGAAAAAGGGTATACACTTGCTTGGAGGCACAACATACAGACTATATGTCTCCTTCCTAAATGCTTAAATCTGGCTTGTTCTGTATCAAAAGTCAGGAGAATTAAAAGTACAGTGCTGACACTGACAGAAGACAAGAAACTGGTGTCACATCTCACTCTAGGCACACACATTAGTTAAGCATCAAATCAAACAAGAGGCAAAGTCCCATTTCCTGAGCTGGGAATCTACCTGCTGAGGAACACAGAGGACTTACGGGAAAGAGGCTATGCATCTATTAAAGCACATCTGGCTCCATTTGAAATATAAGTATTTGAAGTTAATGGCGATAGAAGAACCAGAAAACAACTATCATGACATAGTGGTTTCATTGCTGTGTAGCTAAAAAAAGCACTGCCATCAAAAGCTTGCTCATCAGTGCATCTGAGTTACAGACACTATAAAAAGAAAAAACCAGGAAAGGCATTTTACAGCAAATATGGATTAGAGTTGATAAAGGAAGCCCAGTAAAGCCAGATGAAAAGGAACGCTTGAACCTCCGCTTACACATGGGCTGTGGAAAGTTCTGGTGGAGTGCATGGACCAAGGGATAGAATGTGCTTTTGCACAGCATCACCTGAGCAGGAAGGAAGGGCTTCGTCTGACTTATTTACTCAGGGCACAGAACTTTTTGACAGCTATCACCCCAAGAAGAGTGATGTTTTCCTAAGCCACTAAAAGCCTCACGGGAGAGTAGTGGCCACGTCGGATCCTTAGATTGCCATGGTAGGGTTTGGTCCTGTGTCCCTCATTAATGAGACCTTAACTTCTCAATTTCTATTAACTCTTCTGCTCACACCCACACCAACCCACTCCTCCTTCTTTTTCGTTTTCTGACACAAGGTCTCACTACGTAGTCCAGGCTTCAAACTACAATGACCTGCTTGCCTCAGCCTCCCGAGTACTGGGATTAAACAGGCATGACAGCAACATACTTGGATCAAAGTCTAAGTTGTCATTGGAAAAATAACCTGAGTCACTTCACAGTGTTGCTGTGACTGTGAAATATGTCGGCACTTGGGAAAGTGGTTGAGAAACGCTCAGCCTGCTCCCATCATCAATCAGGCAGGCATGTCGAGCAGAACTGTGGGCCAGGTGTTTTCTTAAAAGTTCTGCAGATTCAACCTGGGACACAATCCGAATAGATCACAACATGTGGGGATGGCAGACAGACCCAAAGGCTACAGGCACGTACCTACAGTGGAAAAGAGGATCTAGACTGGGATAAGTTCCAGGGACCCTCTGACAGAAGAGGCCCGGATCTCCAGGGCTATTGGTCAGGTATTTACGTGATCAAGGACCTGGGGCACGTGGCAGAGTTTACCTAGCAAATCCAAGACTCCAGTTCAATCCCCAGCGTTGCAAAAATAAAGACCATATCATGTAATGACACAGCCATCATAGTTTCTGTGAACGTTGGCTGTTATATTCAAAACAGTGACGTGGTTGTCTAATGGTGCATTTCTCAGAGCTTAACCTTGCTGTCTAGCGATACGATACCACACTTAAGAAATGAACGCAGCACAAGTGTACGCAACTAAATGGCTTCAGACTTTGTGTGTGTGTGTAAAGTAAAAGGTGTGAAACACTCCAGGCACTAAGCTGCATTTGTGCGCTGTGAAAGAGATATTTAAAAAGTTATTAATTTTTGTTTAGATGTATTTATTTGACTTCACGTGGGTGAATGTTTTGCCTGCATATGTGTATAGACATCATGGGTATGCCTGTTGGATCCCCCAGAACTAAAGTTATGGATGGTTGTGAGAATCAAAACTTGAGTCCTCTCTGCAAGAGCAACAAGTGTTTCTTTCTTTCTTTTTTTTTTTTTTAAATTGCTGGGCCGTATCTTTAGCCCCACCAAGCAGATTTTTTAAAATAAGTAAGTAAGTAAGTAAGTAAATAAATAAATAAATAAATTTCCAAATGTGGTCATCCTGCAGAGACCAATCAGATAAAAATTATCCTTTTGGATGAATCTGTGCAGACCTGGGTCGGGCAAAATATAGGATCAGACTGGAATCATCTCATACTTCAGGGGATTACTATATCAGGTGCTGCCTGATCAATAAGCATGTTGGGTTGCCATTGGTAGCTGTTTGAGTATTTGTAATCAAAGACAGCATTTAAAAAAAAAAAAATCTCGGCTACCTGTGTGCATCCAGTTTAGGGGAAGGATTTAGTCTTGTGAACTTGTGGGGGAACACTTTTCCAAAGCTGAGGGAGATGCTCGTTTGCCTTGCCACCAGAGCCTGAACAGATAGAGCTGGTTCATCACCTGCTGGGAGCACAGAACCGAAGCTTCGTGCAGGAGTTAGGACTGCTGACTGGGAAGTCACGGGAGGTAGTGAGCCAAGCCCGATGTTGGTGATGACTGCAGGGCATCTCTCAGCCAGTGTTAGTGGAGCCCCGAGGTAAGGGTCACTCTAAAAAGGCCACAGCTGGCCTGGGTGGCGTGAGCTGCTGCTGTAGCAAGACAAGCATGGCTGGAGATGTTGTTGAAGGTGGACCGGGAAGGGAGATCTGTTCTTTACTTCTGTAGTCTCCCATCATTACCTCCCCTAGACTCCCCAACCCACCAGCTTCAGGGAGTTGTGGGAATGCAGACTTCACACAGAGGAGCAGCAGCTGTTCTTGACTGGAACAACAAGAGGAGAAAAAGCAGAAAGCTGGACTGAACAACCACTAACAAACAAAAGTTTGTTATTTTATTTTCCAATTTTCTGTTGGAGATGAGGATTAGACTGACCTTAACCATACTGCACAGTCCCCCATGACTTTGTGCTTCTTATCCTCCGGCCTCTACCTCCCACGTACTGGGATTGTAGGCATGAAAAGCTCATTTAAAAAAAAGTGTTTTTGTTTCTTTTCCTTTCTTTTCTTTTTTTTGGATGAGCCCATGCTTTTATGTAGTGGAATATTTAAACTTATTCTCAAATATTATAAAGCTACATGCACCTCTGTCCAGTAATGGCAGCCAGTGCCAAGGCCAAAATGTCCCCTTCCTTAGCTGTTGGAACCAGCTTTCTGGGTGTGGATTCTTGAATGCAGAGAGAATGCTAGTTCGGAGCACCAGCTCTGTCTGTCTACAAAATAGCCCACGGATGAAGCAGCTGTTGTTCAAATTTGATTTTGCCCTCTGAGATCTTTATTTTGAAATCATCTATCATGAAAACATCATCAGTTGTGTTAAGGCTAATGGAGGAACTTTACAGGGTCCTCCCTCAGCCTAAGCACTGGTCAAGGGATACCTTGTCTGAGTCTTGACTGGCCTGTAACATAGCATCAGGTCAGCCAGCTGAAGTTGTGGGTTGGTGCACCATGGAAATTCTATTCATTAAGTAATAAGACATTTGTATTGATGGGTGATACTTTTCCTCATTAAAATACCTAGATGCCACATACTCTGGGTCAGTCCATCAGAGGCTAGACCCCACTGCAGTGGCTCAGGCTTACACACCATGTTTGTCTCCTGTTCCCTAAATGATCCCATCTGAGATATTAATATTTCCGTCTACACTTTTAATTTTAGTGCTTGGGAGGCAGAGGCAGGCAGATCTGTGTGAATTCAAAGGTAGCCTGTTCTATGTAGCGAGTTGCAGGACAGCCAGAAGTACGCAGTGAGATCTTGTCTCAAAAAACAAAACAAAGCATAACAATACCCATGCTACTTATTTAGTGTACATATGTATACATGGGCCTGAGATTGCCATAGTGCGTAGAAGTCAGGGGACAACTTGTTAGAGTTGGTTCTCAGCGTAAGTCTTGGGGATTTAACTCAGGTCATCAGGCCATCATGTGATTTACCTGCTGAGCCATCTTGCTGACTCATGAATGCTCCCCACTTCCCTTTTCAGGGTTTTTAATAGTCAAATGCAGAGGTCTGGTTTATCTCAGCTCCTTCATTGTCAAGCTCTGGCACAGGCACTGCTTTAGCTTCCCTGCCTTCTGCTTGTCTGTGATGACCAGAGTGCAAAGGTCCCTGCTGCTGCAAACCTTGAGCTTCACATTTATCCTTGATCTTCTTGGTCTTCACGGATTTGACATTCTTCTGCCCGGCAGTGAGCAGAAAGTACTTGAGTTCTTCAATTTTCCAAGGAATGGCAACAAGAACTCGGAGCTGGTGACTGCACCCAAAAAACTCACAGCACAAGAACCGAAAAGAGCAGAAAAAGCACAAATGGCTATTTTAACTGGTTACAATTTAAACACGAATCTCCACGTTGTGATCGCCATATTGGCTCCAGGATTTCCCTAAGGTCTTGATGTCTTAATCTGTGTGTTATCTCACCTGTTTGATCCTGTGATTTCCTAGTAATTCCAAGTTTCTTTACTTCAGACCATCAGGATAGTGTTAAAAGTTCCCTGCAACTGCAGGCTTCATGTGTGTTTATGTCTCCAACGCTCTGTGCTCCAGTGATATTCTCTGCCTCTTTTAAATTGGAGGAGACAGAAACATATGTGGAAAAGTCCCCTTTGGGTTGCCCCAGGTCTTGGGCTCATGCCCCAGGCTCCTACTCTCTGCTTGTTGGCAGATGGAGCAGGAATGTCTGTCTCTTTCAGACACTGCAGGCCATGGAAAGACATTGTTTTGCTAGCAGGAGCAGGGCAATACTCCTTTATTCCCAATTAGTGTTTTTCTGTACAACAGAGCTTCCAGTGCCTGACCCCTGCGGAAGTAGGAAGATACTGAACTCAAGGCAGCCTGGGCTACATAACGAGACCCTGTCTCAACAGACAGACAGACAAGTCCCTATGTCTAAGAAGAGCCAGCCTAAGGCAGTACGTTAACTGGTCTAGCAGCAAGAGTGATGTGGAGTTGCCTGAAAGATTTTTTCCCCCCGACAGAGGTACAGAAAAGACTAAGAGGGAACTCTAAGAAGTGAGAGGCTGCCGCCAAGGAAAATATCCAAAACTGAAAGAAAAAGAAAAATCCAAAGTCAAGATGGTATGCACACCGAGGTGGAGTGTGGCAGTGAAACTTCCTTCTATATGAAATTCCCATGATCCCTTGCAGGGCTGCCTGCCTGCACTGCTTATCTTGGGATGGAGGGAGAGGGAGCAAAATCCTGGAGGGCTTGGGTTGAAATTTAAATTGAGAACATACGCAGGTTACTCTCTCAGTAACGGAGTTACAGAACAAAACCATGATTAAGTAATAGTCATTGTGCACAGAGACTATAGGCCCAATGGCCACATGCATTTACAGCAATCTTACTTGTAATGGGAGAAAAAGGCCAACCTTGCCTGTATGGTAATATTCTACCTCAGAAAAAAAGGAGAAATAGAGAATACGAATATAAAAAATGAGATTAAATATTTCCAACAGAAAAGTAGATGCTGTGTGGAGTTCCCATATATTGCACATAATCTGCCTTCCAGTCAAAGCTGAGCAGGTGCTGCCGCATTTACCACTGTAGGAGGATTTGCAAGACACTAAGTGGGGGAAGCAAGCCACAACCTTTCAAATACACACACCATTATGTAAGAGAGTGTGCAAAACAGAGATCCCAGATCTGGGGAGACCCAGGAACTCTGAATCAGGAGGGGAGGGAGGAAGTAGCCGGGCTAGTCTGAATGTGTCATTACCTTTGGAGAAGGGGTAGGATGAAGAGCTGGGTCCTCTCATGCCTCGGTAGCAGCCAGTTACTTTTGTCAGTCTGTATCTGTGGCCGGGGAGGATAGTGTTGCACAATATGACATCATTCCTATGGAGTTTTTGTTTGTTTTTGTTTGAGGCAGGGTTTCTCTGTTGTAACTCTGGCTGTCCTGGAATTCACTCTGTAGACGAGGCTGGCCTTGAACTCATGCCTGCCTCTGCCTCCCGAGTGCTGGGATTAAAGGCAGTGGTCGTGTGCCACCACTGCCCAGCGATTCCTATGGAGTCTAAAGTCAATAGTGATGAGTACTATTCGTAGACTCAGATCGGAAGTAGCCCATCTGTGTATGCCAAGTTCAGGGTGGTAGCAAATTGGAGGTAGGGCAAACAGCAGCAGAGCTCAAAAGTCTGTCTCATTTTTGTGGTTTCAAGGGTGCTGCCATCTCTTTGTATGAGTGAAATATTTCACCAAAATTACAAAAAAATCCCCACAAAAACCCTAAAGCTTTTTGCTCAAAGCGTGGACAACTCAGACTCCAAGAGCAGATGGGCCAGCGAGGGAAGCCAAGGAAGCAAGGTGAATGCCAGGTTAACCTCCAAATCCTTCCCACCAGGGGCTAAAAGTGGAAACCTGCAGAAACCTGTGTGTGGAGCAAGGACAGCAGAGGGGAAGTGAGCCGGCTGGCTTCAAATGAGTCTTTAGCAGATGGCTGAGCAGGAACAGAGTCCTGGGGCCACGTTCCTCCATTCTCTGGACAGATTGATTTCATCTGTTTCTACATGGAAGGTTTTGTTTTGCCCTTCTATCTTATGTCTCTTCTTCAGCAAGTGGAAAACTAAACTGGGAGCGATTTATTTTCATAGGCTATTTTCATAGCCCCAAATAACTGGATAAAGTAGGAAAAGGTGACCTGGGTTTGCTTTCTGGGATCTTCATAGTGGAAAGAAAAAAAATGGCTACTCCATGTTGTCCTGGTATCTACACGTGCACCACGGCACACATGTACCTTGCCTAAAAAACACACACAAATGTAATAGGAACAAAACAAAACCTTCCTTCCTCTAATTTCCAGCTTTGTACACCTGAGCAGTTGGACATGGATGTGCTTTATTCCCACCATCTATAAAACCACGGCAATATCCAACTTGATTTCACAGCATTGTGAAAATAAAGTGAATTAGCCTAGGGCTCAGGAGATGGCTCAGCATTAGGAGCACTTCCGGCTTCTCTAGAGGACCTGAGTTTGACTCATACCACCTTTGTTGGGTGGCTCACAGAGGCCTATAACTACAGCTTCAGGGCATCCTGTGCCATCTTCTGGTCTCCAAATGCAAGGCACATGTGTGGTACACTCACACACACACACACGCACGTGCACACACGCACATGCACACAAATATAATTTTAGAATTAAAGAAAGAAAAGACTTGGCTGGAGAATTGGCTCAGTAATTAAGAATGCACACCATTCTTTCAGGCCGGAGTTCATTTCTGCGTAAAAACCTCTCGCTATTTTCCCACTGAGTAATTTCCCCACTGCTTCTGTATGCTCTCTTCTTAGGACCACACTGGTTTGCAGTTCTCTCCTTCATGCGTTGCATTTTTGCAATGATTTGAGTGACAGTGCTAGATACAGTGGAGGAAGAGAAAGCGGGCTGGTGCTCTGTGGGTAATGGTACTTGCTGCACAAGCCAAATATCCTCGGTTTGACTCATGGAACCCACATAGAAAAACTGGATGCATTGGTGCATGTTTGTAATCTCAGCATTCTTACTGGGAGGCCAGAAGGTGCCCAGAAGCTTGCAAGTCCACGAGCCTGGACTTGCCTGTACATAGGGGGAGAGAGACAAGAGTGACTTAAAGTACTTCTGGAAGTCATTCTCTGACCTCTATACATGCACCGTACCACAAGTGCCTGCCTCTGCCTCTGTCTCTGTCTCTGTCTCATTCTCTCTCTCATGCACACCAACAAATAATAAATAGAACAAAATTTTTAAAAAAGTGAAAGTTATTAGCCCACATGGGACCCGACGACACATTTTGCAAATGGGGTAGAAGCTTGGTTTGGAAAAGAAAAAGCACAAATCCCTTCGTGATTTCAGTCTGACTCATAATACAACATTCTGAGAACAGGTTGCCATTAGTACTCCGCTTCATTTGTTGGTAATGAGACCCAGAAGGCGTAGAGTTTGTTGATTTGTATTTTTTAGGTTCACTTGAGTAACTAAACATATGAAAATAGTATTTTTATGTCTGAGGCAGGGCCTCATTCAGCCTTGCTTCCCTTGAACACCCTCTCTGAGGATGAACTTGAACTCTTTGCCCTCCTGCTTCCCCATCCAGGGTGCTGGGATTGCAGACACACACCCATGCTGTTTATATTGTGCTGGGGATCAAGTCCAGGGCTTACTGCATGCTAGAGAAAGACTCTACCACGTGAACTGCCTCTCCAGACCTGATAATAATTTTAGAGCACTTCCATATTGCCTTTCTTACATCTGGGACATTTTAATAGCATTGAAATGTTTTAAATTTTAGGTGCATTATGCCTCCATGCTATTGGTCACCCAAAGCCATGTAAGCTAGTGTCTGCGGTTGGCTTTGCCATTAATCACCAGTGCTGGGGGCTGCGCTTGATACTCATGCTCTGCTCCAGGATTATCATGGCTGTCTCTAGTCTTCAAGACCCAAACTTGCAAATTCAGTTTCTAGGGGTGTCTGAGTCTCTGAACTACTTTTTTCAGGCTGGTGGCACTTCCCACCCAGTTACTCAGCTTTACCAAATGCCTAATTTGTGTCAGTCCCATAGATTTTGAAGACACAAAATCTCAGGATGGAGTTTTTGGGAGCGCACTTCATCAGATTCTGATTTTGTTGTTTTCCCCTGTCACTCTGTGTAGCAAGTTGCTACTGCTTTTTACCCTCTAGCTCAGGAAAGAAAAAAGAAAAAAAAAAGATAGGAAGGAAGAAAGAAACCTTCTCTGCCATTGTTGGCAGCCTGGGAAGATAGAAAGAGAGAAAGAAATATTAACAGCCCTTATTGGCTGTCTGAAGCTTGGAGAGCAGGAGCTGATAGTGAGCTGAGCTAGCTAACTTCTCAATGCAATATCCCTGAACCTAATTCCTCCAACTGAAGTCCCTCCAACCAACCAACAACCAACCAACCAGCCACCCCCTGCTCTCTGGGTTTCAACCAATATATATTGAGCAAAGTTCCCATAGGTCTAAGCTGGACGCAATCATAAGGACAAGCTTCATGTGGCCAACTTAGGTTTTTCACAGTGGCACACAACCAAATCACAGCCATCTAAATCAAACTCGCTCTCAGCCACTACATCTGGGATGGGGACAAAAACCATATTCCAAAAGCCATTTTGTGTTTTTAGAGAAACCAAGATCACAAAACTCTTTCAAAGCGTGTCGCTACAACTGTGCTCCTTAACAGGGAGTTGTTCGTTATGATGATTGATTGTTTAGGCTACACCTTTCCCCCATCATTGACTGTCCAAAGAGGTTCTCTTCTAGGAAATTCCGCCACTGTCTGCGGAGCGCTCTGCAGCTCCGTGGTGCGGAGGCTTGAATGTCAGATGCTTCTCCAGTGAGGTTTTGCACACTGGTGTCTGCATACTTGGTCTCCAGCCCGTGGAAGGTGGAGACTTGCTGGAGGAATGGTTCACTGCAGTTGGGCTTTGCTGGTTGGTATCCTGGCCCTACTTCCTGTCTGCTTTTTACTTCCTGAATGTGGAAGTAAGTAAGTAGCTGCCACGGATTCCTACTGTCATGGTTTCTCCACTGTGATGGTCTGGAACCTTCAAATGGTGAAGCAGAACAAAGCCTTCCTCTCAGAGGCTGCTGATTGTTAGGTATCTGTTGGCAGCACAGAGAACAGTCATTATCACTCTAGTGAGAAATTTTAATCTGTCTCCCTGCTCCGGGATACTCTCCCATTAGGACTGCATTCAGTTACAGTTCTCTCTTTCTTCATACATTGTGTTTCTCTAATTCGTTGGATGATCCAGCTAGATTGTCTCTGGGAAGTGATTGCTCTCTGCTTACTTTACTGATCATTTGTTTTAGTCTTGAGACCAAGAAATCTCAGTATCAGTTGTAGTGTGTGGTCTTGGGTTTGGAAGGGATGAATGAGCTACTCAGAAATTGCAGCTGATCTTTAAAATATTGGAGATAGCACTGCACTACCCGGTGATGATGTAAAACGGATCACTAGCCATATGGACAACCTTCCACCAGCACGGAAATTTCCATTTCTCCCCCCTTGGCTGTTAAACCATCCAGGCCAACCCAGAGGAGCAATCAAAAGCGAGTGGCAGAGGGGCTCGATGGGAATTTTTTTCCCCCCCGACTGTCAGTCACATTTTTTGTGCCTCTGAACAGCTAACTCTGGGTTTCACAGATGACCAAGGAAAAATTTAAGTACTAAGTATCCTCTATATGATGATTGGGACAAACATCTTGGCCGGTGAGGTAGCTCAGTGGGGAAAGGCACTTGTCAGCAAGCACCAGCCTGAGTTTGCTGCCTGGGATCCACATGGTGGAGGAGGAGAACTGACTCCCATGAGTTGTCCTCGGACCTCCACATGTGCGCCTTCCCAACCCCAATAAACAAATACATAAAAAATTAAAAGCTGGCCCTTCTGCCTGTGTCTTTCAGAATTAAGTGAGTCCACGGAAGGTGATATCTTACCCTTCAGGAGTTCCTTTGCTATTTGTATTCTTAAGACAGAATCTTAGATAGCCCAGGCTAGCCTTAAATTCGTTACATAGCAGAGAATGACCTTCAACTCTTTGACTTTTAAGTCATTCTTATATCTTTCATAGGACTAATCTTAAGCTTAATTTGAATGGAGATTCATTCCTGGGGTTTAATGAAGGTACAGATTCTGTTGCTTTCCACATTGAAACATGTCACAGATTATTATGCTGAAAGACCCAGTGGTTCACACAGTACACAGGAGACATATCTAGGCTCTGCTGCCCTGACTACAGCTCCAAGCAATCTCTCTGGTGCTCACGGGTAACAATACGACCTAATTGGGTGATTTCTTGTGTGTATGTTGGTACACGTCTTACTCTCCTCGCTGTTCATATTGCCATGCATGCCTGAGCCCCGTGGTGATGGCTGGAGCTGGTGCAGGACTGTAGGGCTGATGGGTCTGGAGGTTGAGCATAGGGCCTTGAGAAAAGAGGCCAAGGAGACCTCCACCTTCAGCTCTGGGCTCATGGCCCACCGAGGGTGGGGCTCCAGTGTCTCCCCGTAAGGCACTGACTACGTCTAGCAGGGCTGGGAGAATGTGGCTGCCTCCTCTCAGAAGAGCTGTGAGCTTGAACCGTAGAGAACTGAGGGGCCTAGGCACAGAACTAACTGCTCAGTGATAAAGCTGCCCACCCCCTTGGGTTCAGCCTGACATGTTTGTAGGAGTAAGCTGGGTTTCATGAGACCCTGCCTCCCCCTAACAAACACAAAATCTTAACATTTTGTGTGTGTGTGTGTATATGTTATATGTTATATAACATACATATGTACATATTTTCAATTTCCCCATGTAGCTGGAAAAGGGGCTTATCTATTTCAATAATATTTTCAAGAAAATAATTTTCAGTTTCACATTTTTTATTATTATTTTTCTGATAGAACTTGAAATTTGATCTTTAATAATGCCTCTGTTTTTGTTTTAGTTTTAAACTTCATTTATTTATTTTGGTTTTTTTGAGACAGGGTTTCTCTGTTGTAACTCTGGCCATCCTGGAACTCACTCTGTAGATCAGGCTGGCCTTGAACTCACAAAGATCTGCCTGCCTCTGCCTCCCAAGTGCTGGGATTAAAGATGTGCACCACCACCGCTTGGCTTTAAACTTTATTTTAAACTTTTTAAATTTTTACTCTCGTCTCCCTGCGTCAGTTTATGCTCCTCTTAGGACTACATTCATTTGCAGTTTTATCTTTCTTCACTCGCTGTGTGAATGTGTGTGTGTCTGTGCGGGGGTAGGTGCACATGAGTACAGGTGTCTACAGAGGCCAGAGCCTTTGTTCCCTGGAACTGGAGTTACAGGCAGTTTTGAAATGCTCAATGAGGGTGCTGCAAACCAAACTTGGATCCTCTGCAAGGGTGGTATGTGCTCTTAACCACTGAGCTATCTCTCCAGCTTATGTGCTCTTAACCACTGAGCTATCTCTCCAGCTCTGTTGTTGTGGAAGTTTATTTTTAGTTGTGTTTAAAATAATTGTCTTTGTGCACTGTTGGAAAAAGGGAGGCATAGGCCTTGGCATTTTGTATTGTCTGCAGGTGTTGGGTTTCTGTGGGGGGCATTTGATTGCTTATGATCTGCACCTGAGGAGTTCTGCATCAATAAAAACCTCCTGCGTTCAGAAGCTTGGGGTCTCACTATGGAGTGTGGCACTGTCCAGGATAGTGGTTCCCTCTGTACAGGTCTAGCAGAGTTTCCACATATGAAAATGCCCCCTTGTCTCCCTTGGTGAGCTGCCCCAGCAGTAGCTAACTATTATACTCTGTTTTATTTTACATTGTTCCCGAGACAGAGTCTCTATGTAGCTCTAGGTGGTCTCAAACTCAGAGAGTTCCGCCTGCCTCTGCCTCCCCAATACTGAGATTAAAGGTGTACATCACCACATCTGGCCTATGGTATATTCTTAATTTCATAGTCTAGTATTTAGTATTCAGTGTTGAGGAATATTAAGTCGCTCACGGATAATTTTGGCTTTGCTAACTTCTCTGTTAACCTATTGCTTGTGGTCTTTTGGAAAAGGAAATATTAATATCTATGAAGGGTTCAATAAAAAGCAAAGACAACTTTCTGAGATGGAAAACCTGGATGGCTTAGGCAGAGAGTCATGAATCACATGGCTGACTGACCAACCTCACTCTTTCATGGTTCTGACCCAGAGAGCATGAAGTCTAAGTATTTTATTGAGGAGAAGCATCACCCACTGATACACAGGCCTTAATGCTTAATGAACAGAACTTCCACAGTGCACCGACCCCCAACTTCAGCTGGCTGATATGATGCCATGTTATAGGCCAGTCAAGTCCCCAGGCAAGGTCTTCCCTGATGGGTGCTTAGGCTGAGGGAGGACACAGTAAAGTTCCTCAGTTAGCATTAATATAATCATATGCTTTCAGCACAAATATCTCAGTGGGCAGTATAAACATTAGAACAACAAATGGCTCCATTCATGGGTCATTGGCTAGACAATCGTTGATGCTCCAAACTACCATTCTTCTGCATTCCAGAATCCACACCTAGGAAGGTGGTTCCAACAGCTAAGGAAGGTGGCCTTCTGACAGTGGTTCTGGCTGCTGGATACAGCAGCTGTTCACAATTCTTATTACTCTACAGAAGTACATGTAGTTTTATTATATTTGAGAATAAGTTCAAATATTGCACTACAGTCTTTGGCATGCATTCTCTTTTCCTTATTTTTGAGACAGTTTACAGTTGTGGAATTGAACTGAACAGGATCTTCCTGGGAAGCAATTTATGACTGAAGGAGTTTCTTATGGAATATTTGTGTGTATTTCCATTTCTTTCTGTACTCTCAAATCAAACAGTTCTCTTTGAAACATTTTAAAGGTAATTGGTAATCATGATTAAAAAAATACCGAGAAGAACTCTAAACCAGTTTTCTATGTTATTGGACCTAACCTGTCAACTCAAAACATACTTTTGTTCAGGGAGACAGTCATTTGCATGACCTTCCGTGTTCAGGACTGTTGGCTCCATCACGCTGACTCCATAATTCTGAACCCAGAGAGATTTCACTCTGCCGATTTTTTCCCACTGTTAGATCAAGCTCAGGGGCTCTTGCATGAAAAGCAAACACTCTCAGTCAGAACTGTACCCAGCCCAATTGTTCAGACAGTTTGACCTTTCATGTGTGAAGGCATTGATGAGCCTCTATTAAGAAAATAAGTTTTTGAAGTAAAATCCATTAAGCAAGTTAAATTCTTGCCCACTGAAGGCTCCCTGCCCGTGGTGAACAGGTCCATCCTGTCTGGTTGACACTTGGGCCTCTTCACTTTGAGATGACTACTCTGACTCCTGCTGCTTCTCCTTTTCCCTCTCTTCTTCCTTGACTGCTTCTCCTCCTTCTCCTTATTTCAAAGCTAGATTTCAGACAGCCCAGGCTAGACTCAGATCTGTAATATAGCCACAGTTGGCCTTGAATTCCTGATCCTCTATTGTTTTCCTTCAAAGTGCTGGGGTGATAGCCTTGCTCCATTAAACCTGACAAAGGGGTTCCATAATCTTTATTGAAATAAAGTGAGTTGGGACTGAAGGGTGGGCCAGCAATTAAGAGCACTCAGTTCTCTTGCAGAGGACCTGGGTTCAGTTCTAGCACCTACATGGTGGTTCATAACTGTCTGTAACTCCCATTTCAGGGCATCTGTGCCCTTCTCTGGTCTGTGCAGGCTCCTCCATGAATGTGGTACACATGAACTCATGTAAGCACACATACATATTCATTTTAAAAAGTCTTTAAAATAAGAAAATGGGCTGGCAAGATGGTTCAGTGACTAAGAACACTTGTTGCTTTTACAGAGGATCCAGGCTTGATTTCTAGCACCTATATGGTGGCTCACACACTCATCTATAACTGCAGTTCCAGAGGACCCAACACCATCTTCTGACATCTGTAAGTACCAGGCATGCATGTGGTATACACAGACACACACACACAGGCAAAACAGTTACACACATAGAATAGGTAGAAATTTATTTTTATTTATTATTGATAATAATAAATAAAATTAAAACATCAACAATAATAAATAATCCAAAACATTATGTACTTTTAATCCAGCTTTCTTATATTCCATTTTTGTGTATTTTCTCTAGATTTCTGATGCTGCGAATTAGCTGATTCTTGTAAGCTTCCTTTTTGTTTGGCTTTGTAGCTTGCCTTTAAGGTCATGCTGGCAAGAGTCTCTAGTTGGAGGTACAGAAGAAAGAGGAGGGGGGCGTGGTCCTGTTTGTGAAGCAGCTACCTTAGGCAAGGGCCCTACGGTCCGGGCTCCTGCAAAGAGTCAGGTTCAAATGTAACTTCACAGAAGCTAGGGAGATGGCACAGGTGGCAAAGTGCACATTGTTCAAGGACCTGGGCTTGGATCCCTAGCCTGTGAGTGAAAAGACAGGTGTGGTGGTGTGCGGCAATAATCCCAGCACTGGGGAAGCAAAGGGGGTGAGGGTGGGTCCTGGAGCCAGCCTGGCTGAATTGGGAAGCTTCAGGTTTAGAGCGAGACTCTGTCTCAAAAAATAAGGTGAAGACGGATTAAGGGAGACATCTAACGTGGACCTCTAGCCTCCATATGAGATGACTCACATATGCATGTCCTCATAAACATATATGTACACATACACCTCTCATCACATATAACTCAATGAAAGAGGGAACTCTCAAATCTGGCAGGGCAGGCTTATTGGTTTAAAGGGCATGAGGGTACCGGTGGGCTGCACTGTAGGTCTCAGGGACCCCATTCTTGCTTGCCAGTGACCTGACTGCTAACAAACAGGCTGTGAAATCAGGCCACATTTCAGTTGTGCAAATTCAAGTCTGCAGAATCTGCTGTTCTGCGATCCAAGCAAAGCAACTGAAAGATGTAAGAGGAGTTTAAAGGGCTGATCATAGCAGGCTTTGTTCTCTGATTGTCTTGTGCCAAATGTTTTAACTATTGAACTCGGTGCTTCCTTCCTGCAAGCTTTCCCACGTGGTGTCCGGGCCATTTGTTCTTGCCAACAGTAGATGCTTCGTTCCAAATTCCCTTAATTGTTCACGCACGAAACTCCTGCCCCTTGGAAAATGAAACGGTAATAGAGTCTCTGTTGCTTTCAGGCTCAAGTGAGGGAGGAAGTCTCCCAAATTTTCCTGTTTCTTTGAGGGTCTGTTGCTTGCAAACCCTTCAGCATCTGTTACCCTGTGACCTTCGGTCTGCTCGAACTGCCTTCTGGTTAGAATCGAGAGGGCTTTAATAGAGGATATTAGGTAGCTCGCAGAACTTCTGTGATGGCCAGATAATCAGACTTTGGCACTACGAATACAAGCACATTCCAACTTGGACTGATTATATACAGAGGAAATCTAGCCAATCCTTCACTCAAGCCCTAATACCATTTCCTTCTACCCTGGAGATAATTTCCAGTGAGGTAGTTTTGTAGAGATATGTAGCCAATGGTTTCCTTAATCCCTTTGGCTCGTATCACTAGTGTATGAGAGTCAGGCAAAGATATTAAAACTGAAAGGTAAATCCTACACTCACTCCTAATTGGCAAGAAAACACTGCATTAAATGTTTTATAAACACCATGCTGTAAGCAGGCCAGTGGCGTATGCATTTATTCTTCCATTGCCTAGAAAGACCGGCAATTAAGTGAGTTTACCTTTGGGTGAACTTACGTTTTCGATAGTAAGCGTATTTTTTTTTTTTCCTGAGGTTTAAGGGTGAGTGCTTTTTTCTTTTGATATTTTTAAAGGAAAGTAATTGCCCCAGTGCTTGTTGATTCTTTGGTTGTGTTAACTGTCTGTAGAAAGGTAGAAACCTAACTCCTGTTTCATTAAATGCCAGCTTCTCTGGTAAGTGAATTCCAACAAGACCCGGTGTTCCATACTCCTTTCAAAAATGCCCTTGGGGTCCCATGCATAGAATTTTAAGGAATCTTTTTTAAAAAAATGCTGCAGTAATTGATGATTTAGATTAAGTGAGCAGAGCCCTAGGATTCTGATCTTTTTGACAAAAGCCCTCTGCATGTGCCTGCAAAGCTCCTACTCAGATGCAATAGAAAGCAGAAATGAATAGCAGGCCTAGCTCTGCTGTTTATGCTGGTCATGTGGTTCAGACCACTGCTCAAACCTTTCTAACTTCTTTATTTGCTGATGTCCAGAAATCCTTATTTTTATTCTCTTAGAAGCAGACCACGTCTAAGACAAAGTAGACAGCTCAGGACAGGCAATTCATCTAAATCTTTTTCTTAATGTGCTGTGAGTTTCATAACCTAGAAGCTTCCATCTCCACCAAATAGGGGCTTTCAAGAGACCGATTTTTAAGCAACCATCACCACACCCTTTGGTAACCGTGACTATACATTCCTGATGGTCAACTTCTGATGACTAGTGGATTAGTGTGAGACGTGAGTGCTTGTGACAGTAAAGTGAGGGGAAGCTGGAGTAGCAGAGGGCCCCGAGAGGTTTGGGCATGCTCAGTGATGGTGGGAATATATTAAAATTCAAGTCTGGTTACACGTGTTGCATGAGGAACACCTTACGGTTTTTTTCTGATACCCAAGGGAGGGAAAAGGAAGCCAGCTGAGAGCATCAAGACAGCAAGGCCTACTGCACTGCAAAGAGACTCTCATCCAGCTTGGGTCTCTGCCTTGCCCTTCCTAAATGGGTCTTTCAGAAACAGCACTTACCGTGTACTATGGAACATTGCTTTTCATGTGTGTTTGTATGTTGCCTGTTGAAAGCATGTCTTTGTTTCAGACATGCACATGAGGATTTGTCCGAAGCCCAGCAACAAGAGCAAGGGTTCAGATAGTTTTCTTGACTTTAGAGGGTGCTACAGGGCTGCCTAGGGCTCAGGGTTTGGAAGCAAAGAATTTTGTACTCTTTTTAGAACAGATACGTTGGTGGATGATGAACAGTTAGGAAGTGGCAGTGTTGTTTCTGTTTCTAAATCTAGTGCTCAGTGGAAGCAGCATCAAGTTATTACCTGGGTGGAAGGTTGGAGACTCAAAGAGAGATGGAGAACAGATTGATACCTCAATCCAGTGTTTTCAGTGTGTTCTCATCAGCAGAGAAAGGATTCAGAGACCAGGTAAGGATTTTGGAAGTTTTCTTTTTCTTTTTCCTCTTTCTTTTCCTTTTCCTTTTCCTTTTTCTTTTCCTTTTTTCTTTTTGAGACAGTATTTCTCCGTTGTAACTCTGTCTGTCCTGGAACTCACTCTGCAGACCAAGCTGGCCTCAAACTCACAGCAATCTGCCTGCCTCTGCCTCCAGAGTGCTGGGATTAAAGGTGTGCGCCACCACCGCTGCCCATCATTGGAAGTTCTATTAAACAGCTCAAGTATGGACTCAAGAGAAAGTCACAATGGAGGGGAGGACTGTTCATGAGCTGAAGTGAGGAGAAGGTGGGGGTACTGAGAACAGGTCAGGATTTTCTGGAAGAGGACTTTCTCCTCTTCTGTGGGGGGTTTTGTGATATGGAATGGTACGAGATGCATGACAGGAACAGTTCTGTAAGGCTAATGATGTTAAGTTGCCATTGTTACAGAGGGTGGGTAGTAGCCATCTGGGTCAGCCACGTTGACCCCAGCTTCCTCTGGAGCAGCCTCAGCCTCCAGCTGTCTCTACGGAGCCTCCATTTTCCTCAGGTTCATCTGAGGCAGGATAAAAAGGCAGAGAAAATTAAGGAAAGGCCCACTCATCTTGGAGTCTCATCAGCTGAGAGAATTCTGATGAGGAAGCTGGGAAGAAGGAGCTCTTACTCACTGCTGCTGGGAATGTAAACCAGTACAGACATTATGGATATCACTGAGGACGTTTCTTAAAAAATTAAGAATAGAACCATCATGTGATCCAGCTATACAAGTCCTGAGCACGTACCCAAAGGACTCCACGCCTTAATACAGAGATGCCCTCAATCCACGTTCATTGCTGCTTTAGTCACAATAGCTAGGAAATGGAACCGGCTAGCTGTCCATCAACTAATGAAAGGGTCATTGAAGGTGGAATGTATACAAAACTGTATTTTATCCAGCTGTAAGGAAAGATAAAATTATGAAATCTGCAGGAAAACTAATCTGGAAAGTATAGTATTAAGCAGTGCGGTCAAAACTCAGAAAGATGAAAACTGTATGTTCTTACACTTATGTAGATCCTAGTTTATTGTGTGTGTGTGTGAGAGAGAGAGAGAGAGAGCACAAATGTGGGTAAATCTGGGGGAAAAACCTAGGAAGGAGGCAAAGAGAGGCTTAGAAAGAGGTACAGGGGTGCGGAAGGCAAAAGGATACATGTGACCTGAACATGGGCAGGAGGCTGGAGGGCAGGAGTTCTAAGGGGGATCAGGGAGCGAGTGTTGGGGAGAGATGAAGATAAGGAGAATTTACTAAAACACATTGTGTCAAGAGAATGACACAATAACATCATATCTTGTTGCTAATTAAAAAAAAAATCCAACATAATTAACAAAACCCCCTGTGAAGATTGTCTACATAGACATGTTGATATTTTTATATAGAGGTGCTTCAGAATATTAAAATAGCAGCGAACCATGCTTAAGTCCCAGTATGGCCTTCCCCATTTCCAGATGTATTCCTCAGTCTTCTGGGACTCTCACAAACATGACATCAACTTTGCTTACGCATCTTAGTTCCCTTAGCAACCCCTATGACCCAGAGTTTTCCTTCTTCTACATGAGAAGCTATACCATGATCTTATTTACCAAGAAAGGTCCTTAGTAACTCTTTGAGCTATAACTCCAGAAGCCACCCAAACCGTATATACCGCTATTGTAAAGACATTCAAGATCACTCTGGAGGAGCCCATGCCCACACAAGGGCATGTCTTCTCTTCTCTCCAGGTTCCCCCTTTAAATCCTGTGCTTAGATCTGTGTTAAAATATGCTCTTGATAAACCCTAACCCAGCTTTGCACTGACTTTTCTGAAATTCTTTTCTGTGTGGAAGTTAAGAATTTCTGTCTTTGGGCTGGGGAGATAGCTCAGTGCTTAAGCGTGCTGACTGCTCTTTCAGAGGACTGGTAGTTGAATCCCAGAACCCACATGGCAGCTAATAGCCCTCTATAACTCCAGTTCCAGGGAATATGACGCCTTCTTCTGGCCTCCCCAAGCACGGAATGCACATGGTACACAGACACACATGCAGACAAAGCACTTATACTCATAAAATTAATCTTAAAAAAAAAATAAGTGGAGGATGTAGCCGATCATGACTGCATGAGCTCAGCAAGGAGAAATAGACATTTTCATAGATACAAATCTGTCAGACCTCAGTAGAGGGAATAGTATGTCATGGCGAGCACCATCCTGGACGGCTAAATCAGCTGATCTCAGGTGTTTTTATTGATACAGGAACGCTGCCCGTCATTCATAGGCCAATTTACATAATGAAGAAAACTTGTAGCTTAGTCCCATCCCAAATGCTTTAGCAGCCTAGTTATGTCACCTCTCTGGTGGGGGGGCTCAAAGCCCAAGGAGAGTGTTCTCCCCTTGTTGTCTGGGACTGCAGAAGAGGGATTACAAAAATTCCTCCACAGCAACTTTTCTTTTCAGAGTGTAAACCAATTGGATCACAATGGCTCTGCCAGAGAGCCACGAGCAGGTGCAGGTCATGAGGAAGCAAACAGATGAATCACAGGTTTACATCAAGCCAACACCTGCAGATGGAAGCAGACTGCCAAGGCTTAGGCAGCCCTTCCCCCAACAAAGTACAAAGCAATTGTTTTAAAGTTACATAAACATAAATAAATAAATATAATAAATTTTTAAATAAAATAAAATAAAAATAAATTTTAAATAAATTTAAATAAATAAATAAATAAATAAATTTTCCCAACAAGAGGCTTCTGGAAATCGTTCCCCAGGCTGTGATAATCAGTGTCATGGAGCTGTGTCTGTGGCTCCTGCCCCTCTTTCTGCTGACAAATCTGACTTACTGCAAAGATGGCATCTATGTTCCCCTAGAGCAGCAGTTCTCAACCTGTAGGTCATGACCCCTCTAGAAGCGGAGCAATTGTTTCACAGGGTCACCTAAGACCAGTACAACCATCTGCATATCAGATAATTACATTCTGATTCATAACAGTAGCAAAATTGCAGTTATGGAGTAGCAATGAAAATAATTTTATGGTTGGGGATCACCCCAACATGAGGAACGGTGTTAAAGGTGGCAGGCTGAGGAAGGGTGAGAACCACTGCTGTAAAGGGCTCTCTCAAAAGTCGAACAGTTGAATTGCCAACAGCTTAGAAAATCAGAGGGATTGTGTTACCCACTCTAGTATAAGCTATGCTGAAGAAAGCAGGAAGGAAGGAGTTTTCCACATCACCCCTCCCCAAGCCCCAAATCCAGCCCTCAGCCTTATACCCAAGTATCTTTCTTGTTTTGGTAGTAATACGGAAATTGGGTGTCTATAATACAAGTAATTGGGAAACTAATGCCAGAGATCATGAGTTTAAACAATGAATGAGTTACGGGACAACCTGGTCTGTAGAGTGAGAGCCTGCCTCAAACAAAATGAAGCAACAAAAGTTATCATCATCATCATCATCATCATCATCATCATAATTATTTTGGTGTGTGTGTGTGTACACATGTGGGCATTCCTGGAAGCCAGAGGCAGATATATGTCTGTCTCACTCTACCTCTGCCATATTTCTCACTGAATTTGGAGCTAGCCTGGTCTTAGTAAGCTCCAGGGTGCTGGGATTACAGGAATATGGGATTGCAGGCGCCGGGATTCAAACTCAGGTTCTCATGCTCGAGCGGCAAACAGGGAGCCCTCATAATTCATTTTAGCTTGGCCCTAAGAATATGATAGAAATGAAACCTTCATTTCCGTTGTGGATTTCCTGAGCTCTGATTTCTCCTAGGATCTCTGTCCTTCTGTAAACAGAAGATGCGGATGGCATCATGGCAGGAAGGCAGGATATTCTTGTCCAGTTTAGTCTTTTAAGGGCATGCTGTTCACTGAAAGAAGTCACAGCAGGAGAAGCCCATGTTGGTGATGGTGTTGGGACCGAAGGCTTAAGTTTGCTGTTGATAATGTCTGACTCTCATGACCATCAAGACCGAATTGTTAAGTGATCTTCTGTTTTATCAGGAATCAGTTCCCTTTTGCAAATACTTGATGTTCTCCTAAGGAAAGCAATAACTTACCCAACATGGATTTTCTTGCGTGATGGTTATGCAGGGACGCCAGGCCGGTTCCCTTTACAAGTACCACGTGCTTCTGGGCTTCCTTGAATTTGGTCCCAGGTTCATTC
The DNA here is from genome assembly GCA_026225945.1 of Cricetomys ansorgei. Taxonomy (NCBI): domain Eukaryota; kingdom Metazoa; phylum Chordata; class Mammalia; order Rodentia; family Nesomyidae; genus Cricetomys; species Cricetomys ansorgei. Next base: position 6,809,581 of record JAMJFZ010002307.1, on the reverse strand, counting down.
TATGAAGATGGACGGCGCCCACACCCCTGTACTTTGCGCCTCTGCTTCCAACTACTCTTCTTTTTCCGCTCTCCCCTTTCGCCACCCTTCGGAGTCTTTAAGCTGAGATTGGAGTCACACTGCTTAATGTCTTTGTGCAAATGGATCCCGGAGTACATTCTGCAGTGAGATTTCACAGTGAAATCAAATCCGAGCGCTCTGTAGGTCTGTTTAATCTATAGCTGCTCTTGGCTCCTACTATCAAAACGAGGATTTAAAAAACTGGTCTAGTAGATGATGTGAGTAAAAGATTGCCATCCAGCTGAGGCTCAGTCAGCCTGAAAAAATACCTCCCTTGCAAAAATAGTTTCCATCTGAGGAGCAGAAAGCACCAGGAGCTCTGGGTCACATGTTAATTTTGTACGAGAAGATTGATCTTCACACTCCATGATTTTATTGAGGCCCAGATTAATTCCATCTCCACGAGAGCAACTTGGATTTTGGGAGAATTTGCATGCCTTTTCTGTTTTTCTGCTTTTTATGGAGCTGTGTGAGGATCATTGTGGTCTAAATGCGTAGTTCTGGGAGAACCAAAGTGTTGAAGAGCTGGGTTGGCTTTATGGCCGACCATCTGTTCTGCCATTTGTCTTCTGGGAGAGCCCCTGGGCCCAAGCTTCCGACCTATTCTCTTTAGGCTCTGATTTAGCATACAGCAGAAAGATGTGAACCGTGTGTGTGTGTGTGTGTGTGTGTGTGTGTGTGTGTGTGTACCCAGTAAAGTTCACTTGCTGTCTATTTAATCTGTTAATTAATTTTTAGATTTTTAAAAATTATATTTAATTATGTGCCTGCGTGTAAGAATGTGTGTGTGAGTGCAGGAGCCTGCGGAGGCCAAAGGTTTCCAATCCTCTGGGGCTGGAGTTACAGGAAATTGTAAGCCACCCATTGTGGATGGTGGGACCTGAACTCAGGTCTTCTGTAAGAGCAACAGGCAATCTTAACCATGGATCTGTCTCTCTAGCCCATAGAATTAATTTAATTGTGTGTGTGTGTGTGTGTGTGTAGACCAGAGGGGTTGGATCTTCCTGGAGCTGGAGTTACGGATGGTTGTGAGCCACTTGATGTGGGTGCTGGGAACTGAACGTGGGTCCTCTGAAGGAGTAGGAAACGTTCTTAAGCACTGAGCCATAGCTCCAGTCGTATTTTTTGGTATTTGAAACAGGGTCTCATTTTGTAGCCCAGCCTAGCCTCAAAGCCAGTTCTTCCTGCTTTTGCCTTCTGAGTGCTGAGGTTATGGTGTGTGCTGTATGCTGAGCACCAATGTTGTATCTGTGTGTTGCGTTGTCTGAGTGTATGGTGCAGGTGCACACACATATATGCCTGTGTGTGTGTGCATGCAGAGACTAGAGCAGGAAGTTGGGTGTCTTCCTCTTTTACTCTCTGCTTCAAAGCCCTGAACTTGTCTGGACAAACAATAATCTTCCAGGATCCACCTGTCCTTGTCTCCCAGTGCTAGGATCACAGGCATGCGTAGCTACACCTAGCTTTTTACATGGGGATTCAAACTCAGGTCCTCACGCTTGCACAGAAAGTGCTCTTATTCACTGAATCAGGTCCTCAGTCCTCAGTCCTCAGTCCCATTAAAAAATGACACCTTCCTGTCGAGCATTAGGTTATTTGTGGAGGCCAATTTCCTACTCTGTGTGCAAATCACACAGTAAAGTGTTTGGGAGGGTGTGGAAAGGGAATAAAGTTCACTGATCCATAGACACAAGACCACAACTGGCTGGGACTCCTTCAAGTTGGTTCATGTTTTTAGAATACATTTAAAGCTGGGCATGGTGGCACATGCCTATAAACCCAGCATTCTAGAGGCAGAGAAATTCCAGGACATCCGGAGCTATATAGAGACACCCTGTCTCAACAACAACAACAACAAAATACATTTGCAAAGTTTTAAAATTGCATTTTATTTATTTAAGCACACATACCGTGGAGCCTGTGTGGAGGTAACTAACTTACAGGAGTTAGTTCTCTCCTTCCACTCACACGGATCCTGGGGTTTGAACTCAGGTTGGCAGTTTCGGGAGCAAGTGCCCTTACCTGCTGCGCCATCTTGCTGACCCTTAAGAATATTTTAGAAGCGGAAACAAGGGAAAGCAGGGGAGAATCCGATTTCTACGCCTCTTCCTGCACGAGGCCACACAGCAGGCTGTGGCTTTCCACTCCAGGCATGCGAACACCGAAAGAAGACAGCTGCTCAATGCTGTAAAAGAGTCGGCTCATCCATCTGGCTTGCAGTATGGCTGCGGGTTGCTAGGGATCTGATCGGATGGCAGACTCCCGCGAGTTTGCAAATACGGCTGTCTCTTTAGTTATAAAACACGAACTGCCGTCCCACACACCCAGGGAATTAAGCTAGTGTACAGCAGTCAGCAAAAAATCAGCAAAAGTGGGTCAGAGGGAAGCAATACCATTTCTATCGAAAATTCTCTCTCCTTAATTTCTGAAGATGAGTTTTGTTGTTGCTGTTTAGCAACCTCAGGAATCTGGCAACAATAGAAAAAGCTGAGAACTCGTTCAAGTGTAGGCCGGCATTGAAAAGAAACCTAACAGTGTTAGAATTGAAACTGGCCCCATAAAGAAGGCCTCATGGTTTAATCTGAGCATTCTACGGGGAAGGAAATTATCATTTTTAAGCAAAACGACCCAGAGTTTTAAAATTTATAATATGTAGCAAATCCTGTAATTCTTGTGTCAGGTCTTATAAAATCTTATATATGTCACACGTCATAAGAATTTACTTTCCACGTCTAAATGAAAGCCATGATGTCATTGAATGTGTCAACTCATTAAAAAAAAAAATCCCTTATCGAGGGACTCTCTAGGTAACTGACGTAACGCTGTACACCCAAATAGAAAATTCTCCACAATCTTCAAAACCGGTGAAGATTATCAAGGAAAAAAACAGATCCATAGAACGTCCTGTGATCGTCACTCACAGAGGAAGAGCTTCGTGTTCCAGATCAGTAAGTAGCTAAGAATGGACACCCAGCTTGGACAGGACTTTCTCTGAAGATTCTTTAAGGGTCTGGTGTAGAGCTGAACATGGGGAAGAGCCCCTCAAACACTTCGCAGAAGATGTCAGAGGCAGAGCGATAACAATCACCCCCCGAGAGGACGGCCCGGCAGAGGAAGGTGCCCTGGTGACCTGAATTTGGTTGGAGAACACTGACTCCTCGGTGCTGACCTCTGACTACACTCTTGTTGTAGAAGAGCATCCTCATATCCTCCCCCCGACCCTCCCCCCCAACACTAAATAAACCTTAAAAAGTCAGACAAGTGATGGCCTGTGGCTGATCCCCAGCACTTACGTAAAGGGGCTGGGTGTGGCAGCACACACTTGCAATCCCAGTTTGGGGGCAGCAGGCACCAGTCTAGCTTAAGTGGTGACCTGGTCCAGGTCCTAGCGAGACGCTCTGTCTCACAAAACAAGATAAGCAGCTGCTGAGGAACAATGCCGAGGTTAACCTCTGGCGTACACACCTGCACAGACATGAACACAGACACACAAAGAAATTCAGAGCAGAGTGACACCGGGTTTCCGTGGTGTTGGGTTGGAATTGGAGATCAGTTTTAACTCATTTTTAAACTATTCACAGAGGTGTTTAGTGCTATTGGTGCATGCCTGTGTTTGTACACACATTCCTTAACTCAGTGCACTGAGGTGGTCTGACATGCTTGTCCAGAGTCTGGATACTAAGTGCTAGAGGCTCCACTAAATAGAACTCAGGCCCCTGGGAAAATGAGATGAGTGACTTCAAGGCTAGAGCAGGAAAGGGCAGCATGAGCTGAGAATAGCTTTCTGAACCAGAAAGTAAGAAACATGGATGGAAATGGATCCATATCGGGCAACTCCCACTACTGTTGTAGAAGTTTATTTTTAGTAGTGTTTAAAATATTGTTTTATGCACCATTGGGTGAGGGGTTGCTTAGGTCTTGGCGTTTTGTATGGTCTGCAGGTGTTGGCTTTATGTAAATTATTTATGATCTGCATGTGCTATTAGTAGAACACCCGAGGAGTTCTGTATTAATAAAAACACCTGAGCTGGGATGCTCAGGGTTCCACTGTCCAGTATGGCACTGGCCATGATGGTGGTTCCCTCTGCTGAGGTCTGGCAGGGATTGCATCTTATGAAATATGCCTCCATGTCTCTTTGCTGAGCCTCCACAGTAGGTGTACTACTACATACTACCACCAAAGAATCAAAATGAATGTTAATGTCAGATAGCTTTCATTCAATGCAGTAAGACTGTGAGGTATGCCAATATAAATACCTAAGTGGAGAAGAAGGGAAAGGCTCTCCCTGCAGCACGTTGCCAAGAGATAGATGAAGATGGATGGTAGTTTTCATGGCAGGAATTGATCTAGCAAGGATTATCTGTGCACATTAAGGATGATGATCATGGTGCTCTTAGCATCAAGGTATATTCTTTTAAAATTTTTATTTTTGTGTATATAGGTCTCTCATGTGTATACCACATGTGTGTATGCTTACAGAAGCCGGAAGACAGTGCTGGTCCTGGAGCTGGAGTTACAGGTGCTTGTGGACCACATGACACAGCTGCTGGGTACTGATCTCTGGGAGAGCAGCAAGCATTCTTAACCACTGAGCCATCTCTCCAGCCCCATCAAAGTGTATTCGTAAAAGCTATTCATTCAGGGCGGGGTGGGGGGGTGGGTGGCTCAGTTCGCTCAGGTGCAAGAATGAGGGAAGGTGTGTGAATCCCCAGAACCCACGTAGAAAACCAGGCAGGTGTGGTAGTTGCCTGTGACACAGCACTGCAGAGGCAGATATAATGGGATGCAATGCCCCAGATGAAGCTGGCTAAGTAGATTAGCAAAATCAGCAACACTCACTCATTGCCTACACATGCGCCCACACACATACGCGCATACATACACATGCTAGAAAGTTGCTAACTACAAAGGGCAAAGTAGTATTCTTAGGGTGGGAAGATCTGGGAAGCTTCATATCAATCACATCAATCACAGCTATCTTCACCAGTATGGGATGAATTGCATCCTGACTCTCGGAGATGATAATCTGAGGAGGACCGGTGCCATTTTTTGTGGTTTTATTCCACCTTGTGCTTGCCATCACCGATGTGTAGTTTGATGATGAACTTCTGGGCTTTGGTGTCATAGAGAAATGAACACCACTCACCGTCATGTCATCAAATTTGTAGGTGGAATATCAATTCAGGAAATATGTATGAAGTGTTCACTGGGTGGCTGCGTGTTGGTTGGTTTTCACTGCCGATTTGACATAGCCTAGAATCACCTGGGAAGGTGGCCTCACATGGGGAACTCTCTAGGTCATGTTGGCGGATGGGCATGTCTGTGGGGGATTGTTTTGTTAACTGATGCAGGAAGATCCTGCCCATTGTGAGCGGTACCAATTCCTAGGCAGAGTGTGCTGAACAGTATAGCAAACAAAAATGTTTTTATTCTGTCTTTGCTTTCCACTGTGGAAGCAATGTGACTGCTTGCTTGACTTTCTGCTTTAACTTCTACCTTGACTGAAACTTGGAATTCTGAGCTGAATAAACCCCTTTCTGTCCTATATTGCTTCCTTGTCAGGGCATTTTATCACAGCAACAGAAATGAAATCAAGACAGCAACACACGGTTGACATATGCCTCTCACCAACTAATCCCCCTTCCTCTGACTTCTAGCCTCAGTATCCCCACAGGCACCAAATCTCTGCCCATGGCACCAACTGTCCAGGCAGCTACCACTGATGGAAGGATGCTGTAGGGATGGGAGACAAGTAGTCCCTTCACTGAGAGCAACTTCGTCTCACATGGAATGGATAGAACAGGACGGAAACATGAAATTCGATGTCACATCTAGGAGAAGGACACTCCCGAGCCTTATTGCATAAACGATTTCTCACCCCACAATTATCTCAGTGGTTCTTATGTTTGCTCTCAACAACAAAATGAGTATAAATATCATGTGAGCAGCAGTGTCTTGACTTCGTCCTGAAGTAGGAGTTAGTGCATTATGAGTGAACTTTGATGTTCAGCTCGCCCTTTCCTGGCCAGTAACCTGGCACACACTGCTTTGAAAACAGTGTGTACATCACCTGTTTCCGGCCTTCGGTCGGTTTGGAATGCTCCAGCTTCGCCTCTGTCGGTTGAGCCTTGTGAAGTTTCCCTTGGAGGTTTTAAGGCCAAACATGAAAATACTCTGAAGACAGATAAAAGGGAAGTCTGTGGGGTCCTGCTTCAGCAGAGAGAAACATCTGTATTTCAAAAAGCAGTCCTCTCTGGGTGAGGCCCTGGGTAGGAATGAGCTGCTTCCATAGGAAGAGGCAAGCTAGCTCAGTTTGTCCCTCCTGGTCACCACTCTGTCCTTCAGTCAGGAGTAACGAATTTCTGAGATGGTTTTACTCTGTAGTCCAGGCTGACTGGGAACTCACTACGCTGCCTTTGCTGTTCTCAAGCTCATGGCAAATCCCCTGCCTCAGCCTCCTAAATGCTGGGATGGATACTTGTAGCTCAGTATTTTGGACAGACACTGCTTGCTACCTGTTTTTGTGTTCCAGCCAGAGTTCAGCTGTCCAGGGGCTCTGCTTGGAAATAGTGGGTACGTTTCAAATACGAAGCTTTAAAGATGGAAAATTGGCTACGAGATAATGGAAATGGGTTGAGGCTGAAACTCAGCTGGCAGAGTGCTGGTTTACCACACACAAAGACCTGCGTTTGAGCCTCAGCACTTCGTCAGTTGAGGTGGAGCACACCTGTAATCCTAGCAGTCAGGAGACGAAGGTGAGGGCATCAGGATTTCAAAGTTGTCCTTAGCTGTGTTAAGTTGAGTTTGAGGCCAGCCCGAGCAACAGGAGAACCTATAAAAAAGAAAGCCTCCTTGGGTACTCTGCGGCAACCAGGGTTCCTCATCACACCTGACACTTCACCCAAGGTGGATATAGCCGCCTCTGGCTCTGGGTGATGTGTCTATTTCTCTACATAAAGCCTTGCCTTGTCTCATTCTTCAGAGACACTCCTGGGAAGCCCTGCTCTCCAACACAGGCTTCTTGGGTAGTAAATAAGTAGCTTCCCACATACAGTCTCTGGCCCTTGATCTCCAGCGATCCCTGGGAGATGCTCACAGAGCTTCCTGCTGATGTACCCTCTGCCGGCTCATCCTAGCCCACCACCGTAGCTGCCTCTGTCTGCTGCCACAGTCTGCTTGATCGACCTGACACAAACAGAGGACATGTCTCCAGCGGCTCATAGAATATCTCTTTCACCCAAGCAATCCGTTGGACGCTCCCTGCAACCCAAGCCCTAACTCCAGGACTTGAGACAAAGAGACAAAGGAGGTAAACCTCCTCACAAGCTTTGGGTTTCTCACCGCAGTCCCCTCCTCACCACGCTGTATTGACCGCTGCTAAGAGCCAGGTATTGTGCTAAGTACTTTCCGTAGATTCTCCGTTAGTGTCTCTGTGAGGTATGTGTAGTTGCAATTTGTATGTAACAATATGGGAACTGAATTGTGGGAGAGGCTGAACCAGGACAGCCGGGGTTCCAACCCAGGTAGGACGGGGTTCCAGAGTTTGCAGAGAACTGTGGCCATGGAAGTTTCCTCAGCAAGGAGGCAGATGTATGATGGATCCAGGTCACTGAGATTCAAATCATGAGCATGACGAGGTGGAGTTTAGCGTCTGCCTGGAGAATAAATCTGTTGACTGCTCCTCTGCAGAGAGTTCCTACTCTCTGCCTTGCCCAACTTCATCTGCAATTGGTGATAGCAACTGCCGTCCTTCATGAAGATGAAGTGAGTCAATACCAAGACAACACTCGGAAGAAGCTGAGCACACAAGGCAGGTGCTGCCGACGTCAGCGTTCTTGTTACTTTAGTGCACGAGAATACGTTTCTAAGCAATTTCAGAGGAAGCTAAGACTCAATAAGGGAACTGGGACTCGGCTTTCTGCCCTAAGAACATTCCTCCCAGTGGGAAACTGGGAGGAACTCACAGTGGGAGAGGGTGAACACAGAGAGTTGGCTGTCTTACCGGATCAAAAGCTTGGCTGGGGAGAAGATGGCATTTATGGCCATGCCCCATCTTGTTCTTATCATCTGGATAACACCTGCTCTTTTGACACTCGAAGATTCATCGGTTTAGAAATAGATCGTTAAGGGCCAGAGAGATGGCTCTAGGCCCGGTGAACTACAGCCCAAAAGAAAGATGGCATCTCCTGCCTTCAGGGAACCTGTGTGTTAGAGGTAAGATGGACAGCAACTCAGCCAAAGACACCGTGGGTCAGCAGGGAATGTGGAAACGGAGGAGAAAAAAGTAGAGAAAGAGCCAGGTGTGTGGCGGGAGGGAGGAGGGTTGCTTAAGCCCGGGAGTTCAAGAGCAGCCTGGATAGCACAGCAAGATTCGGGTGTCGGGGGGTGTCGATGAATCAGTTAAGCAATCAATCAAACAGGGAAAGGAAGGATTTTCTGAGCGGCTGTTACAACTTTGAAGAGATCAAGTGCGCTGACGTAAGTGCGGTGATTTTGTTTTTCTTTGGGAAAGCCTTCGCCGCTCAGAGAGATTTACAGATGTGCTATAGAGAATTCTCCAGAGGTGGGATTGTGAAGGGAGAAGAGATTTGCTTTACAAGGAAGCAAGATCTCGGAGGAGCATGAGAGACAGTAGTGTTGTGTTGAGGGAATTCACCAGGCATGAATCGTCAGGAATCTGTTTTCGCCATTTTTTTTTTTTTTTTTTTTTTGCATACATTGGGAAACCTCCTAAATTAAAAAGCTAAAAAAACTTAGCTACTCTTGTAAACATAAACAATATGAGTTTCCTTGCCATATAGATGGATGACATCATAACAAATCTACAAGTTGTAAGTGAATCAATCCACTGAGTTTCAGGAAGCCTTCCCTGCGAACAGACTCTCAGCAGAGAACTCGCAGGTGGGGGTAGGAAACTGGGGTGGGGCGTGACATTAATTGCAGATCAAATCCAGGTGGCTGGGATGGCTCAGAGGCTAAGAGTACATAGTGCTCTTGCAGGGGACCCAAGTTCGGTTCCTATCATTCACGTCAGGTCACTCACAACTGACTGTAACTCCAGCTCTGAGGGACCTAGTAAACTGTTCTGGCCTCTGTGGGCAGTGTCCTCATGTGTACACACCCACACACGGACATACGCGCACACACGCATAATTGAAAAGTAAGATCATAAATCTCTCTGGCTATACAGGGACAAATGGTAGATGGTAACCCGTTCATTTCTGTGTCAATACGCAGTCTGGGAATTTGTTCACAGGCAGGGCTCTGACTAACCACTTTTTCAGCACCCAACAGATGAGGCTGGCTGAATGCCGAGTACTCATCTTCTTGTTTCTTTTCCTGGGGGAGACAGGGAAGAAGCTCTGTTGCCACAGCACGGACAAAGCTTCAGGTCTATGGCTATATGCCACAGCAGAACCACAGAGCGCCTTGCCGAGTGGTGAAACTGTGCCTCACGTCCTGCGGGTTCCTTCCTCTCGCCATGGATGGAGAGGCCCAATCCCTTCCTGCAGAATCATCAGCACATAGTTAAGTCTTTGCCCTTGCAGTTTATCTGAGAGGTAAATAAAATAGCCAGCCCCCTGTGCACTTTTAGGGCTAAATTAAACCTCTTCCTCCTGTGTGTGGCCAGAGAAGAAGTTCTTTTAAAGCATGAACCCAGGCAGGAGACAGCTGCTGTGTAACTCAGTATCACCTAACCCTGGAGAAAGGAAAACAGGGACAAGACCCATGAGGAGTTTTACAGTCAGGTAATTATGTGCGCCAGTCTGTGTGTGTGCGCGCACGTACGCATCGAATTTCACTTACAGTGGCTTTAAACCTTTTTTCCATATGTAGCATTTTTTATAACCAGCAAGTAGATGGGACCTTGGGGTTTAATGAAAGGTCTTGTATGGATAGCATATGTTTCTCTTCAGAGAAAATCAATTTCTCAGCCTGTTGAAAACACATGGATTTTAAAGTGTCCATGGAATCATTTTATTTGACCCCTAAATCATACAGTTTTCTTCTCTTCTTTTAGGGTGTGTCATGGGGCCTATGAGGGGCTTATTTTTAATTCTGGGGGCCTATTCAGAAGAGGAAGGGGGGGGCTTCTACATTTGTAGTTGGTTTTCTGTATTTACATCTTTTGTCCGTGCTAAAATATTCCAGCATGTTGTCAGGTAAATGGAGGTGTATTCAGGAGGACCCCTCCATATCCCCGTGCTTCATCCTTGAGGGACGCATTTAATTAGCAGCTTAAATGAGATTCATTGCACTTACAAATGTGTGCTTCAGGGAGATTATCTTGGAATAAGTTATTGGCAAATCTATAATTTTCTTTGTTTCAGATGCCATTTGGGAAAAAAAATGATTCAAATTAGTATAAAGTCACTTTATTTGGGGAATTCACTGTCTTTCAAACACACATTTTATTTTTAAGATTTCTTTCTTTTTATTTTATGAGCATGGGTGTTTTGCCTGCATGTATGTCCGTGCACCATGTGCACACAGTGCCCGTGGAGGCCAGAAGAGGCTGTTAAGAGTCATCCCCTAGAACTGGAGGTATAGAGGGTTATTAGCTATCATGTGGGTGCTGGGAATGGAACCCAGGTCCCCCGCAAGAGCAACAAGTGCTCTTTAAGTGAACTATGTCTCCAGCCCACAAGCATATATTTACAATATACACTTGGGGCTGACTGCTCTTTCAAGGGCCTAGATTTGATTCCTACCACCTGCATAGTGGGTCACAACTGTCTGTAGCTCTAGTTCTAGGGGAATCTGATACCCTCTTCTGGCCTCTGTGGGTATTGCAGGCACCCGACATACAAGGAGGCAAAACACTGACACATGTAATAAACATAAATAAATAGAAACCCCATATACTTGCATACGTTTGTAATGTGTGACTTAACAAAAGGGTCAGATTTTATATTTTAATATATTCTTGAGTTTGGCCTAACCTCTGTACTATGTCTCTTGTTTGCTTGAGATTTTTATAGAAACCAAACTAATATTGGCAGAAACAACCCACCCGTAGAGAGGTCAGCCTCATGTGAAGATGCTCGGCATCCACTGATTCTCTCTGGGCCTCCGGTTTCTTACAACTCATCAAGGTGTTACCAAGTCCATCTGCATGCTCTACTCTTGTCAATCTGTCCTTAGGCGCAGGACTGTGGCCACGACACGGGAGGTGCGTAGGGGACAGGCAGGCTCCATCTTCCTCACGCAGGATTGGTCGCCATCATTCCTTCTTACTGGGAAAAAATGTCTGACAAAACTATTTAAGGAAGGCTGGGCTTATTTTGGCTCACAGTTTGAGGGTACAGTCAATGAGGGGGCAGGAGGGTGAAGCAGCACCATACCAGCCCTCAGAAAACAGAGATAAATATCGGGGCTCTCTCTTCCTTTTAACTCACCCGGGTCACCAGTCTATGGGTGGTGCGGCTCACATGCAGGGTGGGTGTTTGCTCTCCCGTTAAACTGCTCCGGAAAACCCTCATGTGAAAATACGTGTCCTAGGAGATCTGAAACCTAGTCGAATTGTCAAGATACATCATCACACCCCTCTAAGGAAAGGGAGATTAACAAGATAAGGGACTAACCAGTGCACTGACTATTTTGTGACATAGGAGCCTTCAGACCCAAAGACTCAGGAAAAGCACCTGGTTTCTTGTGCTTAGATTTGATGAAGAAGGGACAGTTGTGTGGACATAGGTCTGGATCTGAGGCGATGACCTCAGGGTAAACACAGTAGGCGGGCCTGTTTGTTGAGATACTTCTTCACTTAGGTTTAAAAAGCTTTTCCTCTGGGGAGGGCCTCTCCATTGCGATGGCCTCACATTGGGATGGAGGTGATGGGAGAAGAAATGTTTCTCTTTTGCTCACACTTTGAGGTTAGGTTTCACAGGCCACATCAGGTAGGACGATTTTTTCTTCCTATGGTGATGACATTTCTTTGTAAATGTACATGACTTTGGTGTTGAAATGTGCACGTCAAGAACATGGACCTTAACCTCAAAAACACGCACAGGAAACTTCTCTGAAGTTGCAACCTGAAACATAATTACCATGTAAACGCTGCTTGGGGTGATTGCTTTTAACGGCAAGTTTTCTTTGTCTGTAACTTAATGATTAATTTCTGCTGTTAACCTTATTATAGCTAACAGCTAGCTCTGGCCTAGATTGTTTTGAATTTTGTGGTTAACGAGAAATTTTTTCCTCGCCTTATGTATAGTTGAATTTTATGCAACGACTTGAAAAATGACATAAATTACCCAGTTTTAGTAAATGTAATTCTGGGGAAAACTCTTGTCAGTGCATTTCCATAGTTCCCCGGGGATTTCTAGGACCGGCTGTAGTGCTTTGCATCTTAGTTTAAATTGTCGTCTCCTGCTCCTCTTCATCATCCCCTTTGCTTCTCTTTCTCCTCTCTTTGTCTTGACAGAGGTCATGCTCTCTCACCTAGGTGGGTCTCAAATTCTTGAACTCCAGCAATCCTCTTGCTCTAGGCTCTGGAGAAGCTGAAACACAGGAGCATATCTGTATCAGGTAAGCTACTGCACTTGGCTTAAATTGTATCTTTGATTAACACCACCACCACCACCACCAACAACTACCACCTTCTTAAAAACAGCAACCCAAGTCAGGCATGGTGACCATGGCTGTGACTCTAACGCTGGGGAGGTGGAGGCAGGACGATCATAAGAGTCTGAGGCCTAGTAAGTTATAGGACAGCCTGAGCTACAGAGTGAGACCCTGTCTCCAAACAAAAAACAAAAAGGAACAAACACAAAAACAAACCCCAAGCAATAAAAGGCTCCCTGTGTGTGTTGGTAGCCTAGCATGTGATAACAATACCCTTTCTGCAGGGTGTGTAATACAGACACCCTGCTCACTAGGAGCATACATTTCCTGGGAAGTGTCGTCTCCATGAGAGGTCCCTGCCTTCCCAGATCACTTCAGCCCATCATGAGTACTTGTGGGTCTGTGGTAATCACAGGCAGAAGGAATTGTTCTAGGGAAAAGCCTCGAGTGTTTCTGCTGATGGGGTGGGGGGCGTACCAAAAGTGGCTAAGTGTGTGGAAGAGAGGCTTGCTTCCTTATTAGTTAGGAGCTCAGCTATTAGGATTCTGTACAGAGAAGGAGGAGAGTTCCCAGGCATCTCCTCCTGCCCCTGCCAATCACTGGTGCCACAGAGTGGGCTTTGCAGTATGAGACTGTGGTGGAAGACCATTCTGACTGGTGTGAAGGAATCCCCTCCTTTGGACCCTCCCATCACGTGGGGATTTAGATGTTCACTGTGGTAACATTGAGAAGGTGTGTAAATTAAGGGCTGAAGGGATGGCTCAGTGGTTAAGGACACCTACTGCACATGCAGAGGAACCAGAGTTTGGTTCCCAGAACTCAAGGTGTGCGGCTCACAGCTGCCTGTAATTCCAGCTCTAGGGGACCCACTGTCCTCTTCTGGATTCTGCTAGTACTTCCCCCATCCCCCAACACACATATTTAAAAAGAAAACAAATCTTTTAAAAAGAGAGAAAATGCACAAGTTTGGGTAACTTTTGGCCTATCAATAGTTGTTCATTTTTCTCTTTTAGTGAAATGTTTTTTTTGACATACAGTGTCTACTGTGATGTAAACGCAGGAAGCAGCTAACCCTACCTTTATGGTTATCCAGTGAATAGTAAGCTTTAAGCTTGACGTGATTTCTAGGGAGTTTAATTGAAGCAAATGAAATACTGAAATCACTTTGACACCACTAGGGCTTTCTTCTCGGAGGGACCACAGAGATCTTAGCATTTTGGTATCGCTGATACTTTCCGACTGTTTAAAGCTCAGAGTCTTTTCATACTTTTAAAGTGTGCATGACACACCCACACCCCAAGGTCCCAGCTTGTGGGCACACTCAGCATTCAAAACCCAAGGCTCTCAAACGAACTCAGTTTTATTTACGCCTGACCAAATAGATAATTGAAAATCGTAATGAGAGGAAGCCTAATGTTATTGGCCTATTTCCCACCTTATTGAGTTCCTGTCACAGCTGCCTGAGGAATGTTCGATGACTTAATTTAGTTGCTTTTTGGGAGACAAACGGGAAAGAAATTCCCCTCCAAAATAAGAGGAACTTAAAATTAAATGCATGCAGGGAATTGGAAGGTGGAGTGAGAAATCTGAAATAATTGTGCTGAGGTATTGATTGGAAGCTACAGAAGGGATCGAATTCTCTGATAAAGTTTACTTGTAATTATAAATAATTTAAAAAATAGGTGTAAGGGAAAAAAAGTGATTTCACAACCAGTATTGACTAGAATACCAGCAGGAATCAGGAGACCCCCACCCCGAGCCTTTAAAAAGTCACATAACCTGGGGCTCCGGGGTAGCTGACTGGATAAATACTTCTGTGCACATGGGATGACTTGAGTTCACACCTCAGAACCACAGAAAGCAGGGCAGGGTAACATGTGCACGCAGTTCTAGCACTCCTATGGGGAGGCGAAGGCAGAGACAGGAGGGCCTCGCAGACGCTTTGGACCAGTTAGCCTGGAGGACACAGCGGAAGACCCTGCCTTAAGACCCTGCCTTAAGCAAGGTTGCCCTCTGACCCCCATGAACATACGGTAGCACAGGAACACCCTCGCTCACACACACACGTATACGTAAGCACAAAATAAAAAAGTCACGTAAACCATTTTACCAGCAGTTCAAGATTTAAGGCATCGATTCTGAGATTTCAACTTTGAAGAGCCCTGCCCCCCATTGCTGTGACCTTGGGCATTGCTGTCATTTGGATCTTCGCTGTCCCTTAGAGATCCACGTGGTAAAGGCTTGGGGCATAGTGTGACACTACAGGCTGTGGCAGGGCCTTTAGGAAGTGACACCTGGTCGGAAGTCTCTAGGTCACGGGGAATGCGATTTTGAAGGAGATAATGGGACCTTAGTCCCATATCTTCTCTCCCTGTCTTTCATTCCCCAGTCATGTGGTGAGTGGTTGCCATACAACCTGCCATGATGCGTTGCCTCTTCAGAGGAGGACTAACCAGCATGGACCAGAACCTCTGGAAGTGGAAGTCCCATGAAAGCTTTTCTCTTTATAAGCTATTGTCTCAATGTTACTATGGTGACAGAAAGCTGAGCAGGTCTCAGGAGCTTCCTGACAGAGATGCTAGGATGCTCGCCTACCTGACCAATTTGTGGTCAGAAGGAAAACAGTGACTATGGATGGAAGGCGTGGAACATTCCTGCAATCCTAGTACTCTAGGGCTGAACATGCCTGTAATCCAGTACTATAGGGCTGGACATGCCTGTAATCCAGTACTATAGGGCTAGAACATGCCTGTAATCCAGTACTCTAGGGCTGAACATGCCTGTAATCCAGTACTATAGGGTTGAACATGCCTGTAATCCAGTATTATAGGGCTGAACATGCCTGTAATCCAGTACTCTAGGGCTAGAACATGCCTGTAATCCAGTACTCTAGGGCTAGAACATGCCTGTAATCCAGTACTATAGGGCTAGAACATGCCTGTAATCCAGTACTCTAGGGCTAGAACATGCCTGTAATCCAGTACTCTAGGGCTAGAACATGCCTGTAATCCAGTACTCTAGGGCTAGAACATGCCTGTAATCCAGTACTATAGGGCTAGAACATGCCTGTAATCCAGTACTCTAGGGCTAGAACATGCCTGTAATCCAGTACTATAGGGCTAGAACATGCCTGTAATCCAGTACTATAGGGTTGAACATGCCTGTAATCCAGTACTATAGGGCTAGAACATGCCTGTAATCCAGTACTCTAGGGCTAGAACATGCCTGTAATCCAGTACTGTAGGGCTAGAACATGCCTGTAATCCAGTACTCTAGGGCTAGAACATGCCTGTAATCCAGTACTCTAGGGCTAGAACATGCCTGTAATCCAGTACTATAGGGCTAGAACATGCCTGTAATCCAGTACTCTAGGGCTAGAACATGCCTGTAATCCAGTACTCTAGGGCTAGAACATGCCTGTAATCCAGTACTCTAGGGCTAGAACATGCCTGTAATCCAGTACTCTAGGGCTGAACATGCCTGTAATCCAGTACTATAGGGCTAGAACATGCCTGTAATCCAGTACTATAGGGCTAGAACATGCCTGTAATCCAGTACTCTAGGGCTAGAACATGCCTGTAATCCAGTACTATAGGGCTAGAACATGCCTGTAATCCAGTACTATAGGGTTGAACATGCCTGTAATCCAGTACTATAGGGCTAGAACATGCCTGTAATCCAGTACTGTAGGGCTAGAACATGCCTGTAATCCAGTACTGTAGGGCTAGAACATGCCTGTAATCCAGTACTATAGGGCTAGAACATGCCTGTAATCCAGTACTATAGGGCTAGAACATGCCTGTAATCCAGTACTGTAGGGCTAGAACATGCCTGTAATCCAGTACTCTAGGGCTAGAACATGCCTGTAATCCAGTACTATAGGGCTAGAACATGCCTGTAATCCAGTACTCTAGGGCTAGAACATGCCTGTAATCCAGTACTATAGGGCTAGAACATGCCTGTAATCCAGTACTATAGGGCTAGAACATGCCTGTAATCCAGTACTATAGGGCTAGAACATGCCTGTAATCCAGTACTATAGGGTTGAACATGCCTGTAATCCAGTACTATAGGGCTAGAACATGCCTGTAATCCAGTACTCTAGGGCTAGAACATGCCTGTAATCCAGTACTCTAGGGCTAGAACATGCCTGTAATCCAGTACTATAGGGCTAGAACATGCCTGTAATCCAGTACTATAGGGTTGAACATGCCTGTAATCCAGTACTCTAGGGCTAGAACATGCCTGTAATCCAGTACTCTAGGGCTAGAACATGCCTGTAATCCAGTACTATAGGGCTAGAACATGCCTGTAATCCAGTACTCTAGGGCTAGAACATGCCTGTAATCCAGTACTATAGGGCTAGAACATGCCTGTAATCCAGTACTATAGGGCTAGAACATGCCTGTAATCCAGTACTATAGGGTTGAACATGCCTGTAATCCAGTACTATAGGGCTAGAACATGCCTGTAATCCAGTACTCTAGGGCTAGAACATGCCTGTAATCCAGTACTATAGGGCTAGAACATGCCTGTAATCCAGTACTATAGGGCTAGAACATGCCTGTAATCCAGTACTATAGGGTTGAACATGCCTGTAATCCAGTACTCTAGGGCTAGAACATGCCTGTAATCCAGTACTATAGGGCCGGAAAATGTCTGCAATCCCAGTACTATAGGAGGATAGAAGTTCACAGCCGTCCTCAGCCACATAGCAAGTTTGAGGCCAGCCTGGGCCACACGAGACCTTGTCTAAAAGAAGAAAAAGGCAAAGAAAGGCCACACAAAGGCTCTGTGAGTAAAGGCGCTTGCTGCCTGACACAAGCTCAATGCCTGGAACACATACAAAGGTGGAAAGAGAACCGACTCCACAGAATTGTCCTCTAACCTCCACAGGCACACATGGCCCTCGCCACCACACGCATATAGACACAATAATGACATATTAAAATTTAAATGATAAGAGAAGAAAACAAACAAGCCCAGAGTCCCTACTTGACAAGCCTGTCGAACCAGTCCCTCCCATTGGTAAACCTAAGTTTACACTAGCTAATAAAAGGTTTCCTTTTTGATCGTGTCTGTCTTACAGTAGAACACAAGATCTGGATGTATGTTGGGGGGCAGAACACATGACAGTGACCTGCTTCTTACTGAGCCTCAGTGCCCACTGCCTGGTCCTCTGTTGGGGCCTTGTGACTCTGCTTTTATACACAGCAGGGAATCTGTTAGTGTGCACTAGGTGAATTAATAAGCAGTGCTATTATTCAGAATCTTGCAACTCAGCAGCAGGTTGACGGTGCTAGTAGTCCCAGTGTGTGGAATCTTTGACATCTACGGGAGCTGCAGATCCCCCAGGCCCTGGCTTCTCCATTTTCCACGCCTTCACTCATAATGGCATTTTCCTCCATTCCCAATCTTTCCACATCCTTAGACACACCTGAAAGATTTCAACCTTAATTTTAGTTATTTAAATTTAATTAAAAAGTTTTTTCTTTGTTTATGTTTTTGCTCTGTTTTGTTTTGAGAAATGCTAATCCTGGAGGAAAAGATGATATTAGAGATCGTGCTGCCACCTAAAGGTCAGAAGGGGTAGGACACTCGCCTCCTGTGCTAAAAGCCTAAAGAGACTGGAAAGCAGGGGGGCTTCAGGAAAGCTCCTTAAGGCCCCAAGAAAATAAAGAATGGCGGGTGATTAGCACACAGTCTGCGGAAGAAGTGGAGGCCAGGGACCGCATGTGTGTGTATGTGTGTCTGAGTTACATATGTGTGTCTCTGTGTGTAAACGTGTATGTAACTATACATGTGTGTATACGTGTATATGTGTGTAAATGTGTGCTATGTATGTATGTGTGTATATATGTGTATGTGTAAGCGCATATGTGTATATTTGTGTGTACATATTTGTGTGTGTGCTATTTGTGAATGTGTCTATATTTATGGATATGTGTGTATTTTTGTGTGTGCATGTATGCATGTATATGTATGTGTGAATATTTGTGTGTGTGCATATGTATATGTATGTATAGAAGCAAGATAATTGGATTTTTTTGCTTTTTTTCTGCTCAGAGAAATTATAAAATACATTAACATTGTCTTTAGGTGATGAAATGTATTTTTTTTCCTCTTTGTTCAATTTCCCTGGATTATCTTCTGAGTATCTTATTATTTAAGTGATTTAAGAGAATAATTTGATCTTTACGTTAAGCAAGATAAGGGGTCAGGTTCCTCCAGAAGAGCCCGCTGAAGAGCGAATTAGAAGAGATTTAGAAGAGATTGCTGACCAGATTTAGAGCCAATTATGCTGAAGTGCTAACAGCAGGGTATTTTGAAGTTTTTTTTTTTTTTCCTCTTTGGAAAGCACCGTTCCTTGGACTCAGTTTGATAAACGTTGATGCAAGGCTTAAATTTAGAGAAATGGTTCAATGTGATTAGAATTGTTTGCTAAGAGGAGTAGGCAAAATTCCAGAAAATAGACAGTTCAGGAGTTTCTGATTTCTGCTCATGAAACTTCCAGGAGGGTTGTTTGCTCAGTGTGTGAGAAGGAGCCCAGGAAGTTTATAGTTTCCTTCGAACTGACAAGAGGGAAGAATGAACAAGAGTATCCTCTCTCCCTCTCTCCCTCCCCACCCCTCTCTGTCACAAGGGTGACTGTCCTTGTGGGACAGGAGGACATGGGGTGGTGACCACATGGGGATTTGATCCTTTAGATAAGACCACAGGATCTGACAAACAATTCTGTTTTTTATTCTTATTTTTGTTTTTCTGAGACACAGTTTCTCTGTTGTGACTCTGGCTGTCCTGGAACTCACTCTGTAGACCAGGTTGGCCTCGAACTCACAGAGATCCGCCTGCCTCTGCCTCCCCAGTGCTGGGATTAAAGGTGAGCGCCACCACCACCACCGGGCCAATTCTGCTTTTTAAATTTTGAGACAGAATCTTGTGATGTAGCCTGAGCTGGCCTTGAACTCCCCCTTCTGCGATGGCCTCCTGGGTGCCGAGAATGCAGGATTCTTAGTGGAGTGTGACCCTTCGTGTTCCCATTGTCACCCCCTTCTTTACTTATCCCTGTCTCCTTTATTCCTAGTTAAGAGTCTGTCAACTTTATCTTCTTCAAAGAACAAACTGCTCATTTCACCGATCTTCTGGATTGCATTTCATTCTTTATTTCATTTGTTTCTACTTTGATCTTTATTATTTCTTTCCTTCTCATTTTGGGTTAGATTTTTTTTTTAATTTTCTATACATGCACACACATATATATTTGGTCTGTGTGTTATGTGTGCATGCACATCTATGTGTGCAGATGGGTATGTTTGCCAATGAAGGCACATGTGGGATGTCTGTCTCGGCTCTTTCTTCTTGCTAATATTTGCTTTTAGTTTGTGTATCTTTTAAAAATACTTAAAAAATTTCTTATGCTCACGAGTGTTTTGAATTTCTTATGTGTACGGGTATGTGCACTATATGTGTGACTGGTGTCTGCGGAGGCCAGAAGAGGGTGCCAGATCCCCTGAAATGGGAGCTGCCCCATGTGCTGGAGCTCCTGCAAGAGCAGCAGGAACTCTCAACCCCCGAGCCATCTCTCTAGCCCACCTTACTCTGAGGAGGGAGAGTCTCTCACTTGCTGTTTGGATAGACTGGCTGGCCAGCATGCCCTGGGATCTGCTGTCCCAGCCCACAGAGCCGTGTTTACAGATGTGCATGCAATGCCTGGCTTCACATGGATGTGTGGGGTCCAAACTCTGCTCCTTAGCTCTTGAAGCTCCATACTGAACCATTCCCCTACCCCCTATTTTCTAGTTTCTTGAGATTCTGAGATAATTTCTTCTGAGACAGAGTTTCTGCAGGTTCCCTCCATTTCTCTTTATTCTTTCTTCCCAACTCCCCACCTGTATTTGTTTAAATAGCTTTGTTGTCGAGCCCACGAATCTTCTCTGGTTTGGTTTCTCCTGACACCAAAGCTTTCTACTGAATCTAAAATTTTGCTTTATGATTTTTTTTTTTAAAGCTAGGGATTTCTGCTTGATTTGGGAAAAAAAAATCATTTCTATCTCCCAGTTGAGTGTCTCTGCTAGAATATTAGATTCTTTCCCCTCCCCTCTCTGAAAACTCAGGGAGTTTCCTCAAATTCTTCGCTGGAGAGTCTGTGCACATGTGTTGCTATCATCTCTGGTGTCATATCTTTAGGTAAGTCTTGTTTCCCTGACAGTTCTTGATGTGTCGTCACCTGCATTTATTTAAGATCTCATGATCTAGCTTTGTTCATTTCCCCAGAAATGATTTTCTCTGGTTCTGTAGTCATGTGTATTACATTTTAAAGTTAATTTATTAACTGTGTGTGAGCACATGTGCCATGGCATACATGTGGAGGTTAGAGGACAACTTACAGTTCTCGCCATCCACCGTGTGAGTCCTGGGTATCGAACTCAGGTCGTCAGACTTGGCGGCAAGCGTCTTTACCCTCTAAGCCATCTTATGGACCCACCTGTATCCACATCGGCACTTGATGGAGCCCTAAATCCAGGTTTGCTGTGTGCTGTTGGTGTGCTGTCACGGTCTGAGCACTAGAGGGTGCTCCAAGCACAGATTTTTGTACTAAATCTGCAGTTGGTCGGCCTCAGCTGGGGAAGAAGGAAGTCTTTCCCTAAGTACAAGGGATGCCTCACCCGGTCCTGTGTATCGGAACTGCGAGATTCTGTCTGGCTTTAAGGTAAAATCACCGATGACGGACCCACAGTCATAGCCGTAAACTGTAACGTGCATTGCGACTGCTCATCTCACCTTGGTGGGGCTTGAAACTCAATCTTTGTGTCTTGTGGGAGGCATCCTCCCCCAGGGTGCTCCGTGTGGCAGGTCGGGGCACCCGCCAGCCCTCTCCCTTCAGTGCAGTTTTTCATCTTATTGATGCCAGGCGCTTTAGGCCTCAACTGACTTCCTCAGCTCTGTAGAAGGCAGTTTGGTGCCCAAATACCTGTCCAAGTTGGTGTGTCCATGGAGAGACAATGGCTAGAGGAGCCTCTTTAGATTTATTATTATTATTATTATTATTAGGGTTATTATTATTATTATTATTATGATTATCTCCTAGAAATCGTATTTTTACCCCTGGAATTTTAACCTAAAATTTTTAACACTTTTGCACTTCTGTCGTTCACTGTGATTGTTTTTCTGCCGACTAGGCTAGAGGTATGTCAGCCACTCAGTCAACGCTCGAGTGTTGCTGTGAAGGGTTCACGCAGAACTCACAACTAGTTAACTTTATATGAAAGAGATTACCCTTGATAAGTGGGTGGGGCCTGATCTAATCAGGGGAACACTGTAAGGACAAAAATCAAAGTGGGCTTCTTGAACAAGTTCTCCCTCAAGACCAGCAGTAATGGCTGTTGGGATTTCCAGTCTGCTAGCTGATAGCTAACCCAAGACACATTGATACTTATCATTTATTTGAGTGACTGATTTAAATGAATTGTCCACCACCAGCTGACAAGAGGCTTGGGGCTTCTCAGATGGAGCCCCAGGATAGAGCTGTTATGGGGTGAACATGGAAGAAAGGTGAGGAAATCAATCCACTGAAAACTCCTTAGAGGCTAGCTGGTGGTTTCTGATTGGCCTAGAAGAGTGGTTCTCAACCTATGGGTCATGACCCCCCTGGAGATTGAATGACCCTTTCATAGGTGTCATCTAAGACCATCTATGTACCAGATATTGACATCATGAGTTATAACAGTAGCAAAATTACAGTTATGAAGTAGCAACAAAAAAATTTTATGGTTGCGGGTCACTGCAACACGAGGAACTGTGTTACAGGGTCGCAGCATTGGGAAGGTTGAGGACCACTGTCTACACTACGGTGCTTGCACGAAGCTGAATTCTGCCCTTTATAAAGGAAACCTCAGTAGTGGAGCTGCTCCAATCTAATGACTTTCTAGCTAATTATCTGAAAAGACCCTGGTTGTTAATTAAGTCACGTGACTTAATTCTTTCTTATTAGGGGGCCAATGTTTCTCTGTTGTAACTCTGGCTGTTCTGGAACTCACTCTGTAGACCAGGCTTGGCCTTGAATTCAGAGATCTGTCTTCCTCTGCCTCTCTAGTGCTGGGATTAAAGGCATGAGCCGCCACCTCCCGGCATGATTTAATTCTTAAACTCGCTCTCTGACCTCAACAGGTGTCTCGCTCCTAGTAAATGTCAGTACAGCCCTCCTGTTAGCCATCCTACTTTCTTTGGCTCCATCATGAGCTACCAATTAAGTTTAAGAAACCCAACCAAAACAGGTCACTTTATCTCCTATCTACTTAGGATGCTTGTTCCTGTTAGCCATTGACTGTTCTTTCTGTCTTTAGGCTCACTAGTCTTTAATGTGTCCTCTCTCCACCATAGAACACTGTTTTATGATCCTCCAAATGCTACTAAAGATAGGACCATAGAAATGTTAAAACTCAGCAAAACACTTAAATCCTAGAATAACAATGAAGCATCATCTCTCTGTGTGTGAGACAGATTTCTGGGGTGTGCAGAAATTACTTAAGTTGCTGTTTGTGGGGGCGGTCTGAAGCCATAAAAAGAAAAAAGTGATGATCAATGTTCTTCTAGGACTTTCCACCCACCTGCTCTGTGGTGGTGCATTACATAGGTGCTTCCCTTTTATTTTATTTTTATAAACAACATCATCATCATTATCATCGCTATTATTTGTGGTCCTGGTACTCAAATTCAGGACCTCACACAGACGATGTGTACTGGCTAGTTTTATATCAACTTGACACAAGCTAGAGACATCCGAGAGGAGGGAATCTCAATTAAGAAAATGCCTCCGTAAGATCAGGATGTTGACAAGCCTGTAGGGCATTTTCTTAATTAGTGATTGATGGGGGAGGGCCCAGCCCATTGTGAGTGGAGCCATGCCTGGGCAGATAGTCCTGGGTTCTATAAGAAAGGGAGCTGAGAGAGCCAGAAGGAGCAAGCCAGGAAGCAGCACCTCTCCATGGGCTCTGCATCATCTCCTGCCTCCGGGTTCCTGCTCCGAGTTCCAGTTCTGACTTCCTTTGATGATGAATGGTGCTATGGAAGTGTAGGTCGTACGAATCCTTTCCTCTCCCACTTGCTTGTGGTCATGGTGTTTTCTCATAGCAATAGTAATTCTAACTAAGACACAATGCAAATGTTCTGACAACAAACTGAATCCTCTCAGTTGCTGGGAGCATATGCCATGCTCCTTTCCTCTTGTTAACCCTTGTCACCAGCCCTAGCAGTTGAAACCATAGACGATGTGGGCGGGAGGAGGAGAGAAGGACGCAGAGGTTTCTACTGGAAATCTGCTTTTGCAGAGGGAGCTTGTCAGCGTCTAACTGGAACTGTCTCTTGAATCTCCTCCCTTTTTTAAAAATTCTTGAGACAGGTCTTATTGTGTAACCCTGGGTGGCCTGTAACATTTTATGCTGGCTAGGCTGGCCTTGAACTCACAAAGTTCCACATGCCTCTGCCCCTCGAGTGCTGTGACTAAAGGCATGAGTCACCATACCTGTTTCTTGGATGCTTTCTTTGGGCCTGAGGACAGCAGTGTCTTCTCAAGGCTGGGTGTTTCTGTCAGTCAACCCCACTTTGATCTGCAGACCTCATCTGTGGACTTCCACATCTGGTGGTCTTTACCAGCTTTTGTTTGGTGAGACCAGCCGAAGTCTCATTTACCTCTCCAGGCAGTCCTGTGGGCAGGCTTTCAAAACAACCCCTGTCCAGCTTGCTGTCTCCCTCATGCCCAGGACCCACACAGCACCATCGCTCGTATGTATGGTTCTTTGTGTTTATTAGAAGGAAGTCCCCAATGCATAGACATTTCACTCCTGCTTACGAGGAGATTGTAACACAGACTAGTGTTGATAGAACAAGACACTCTGCTACCTGAAAGTGAATGCCTTGATTTATGTGGTGTCAGTGAGTCTGTGCCCTCCTTCTTCCCCCGCAGTAGACATTGACCATGGGCAGCTTACATACCGTTCACCATGGCCACGGGCCCAAGTACATAGGAAACAGTTTTTCTGAACTTTGGAAAGGAAGGCTGAGCCCAATACAGAAGCATACTTTATCTTTTATGTTCCAGTGATGATAGGGACCCAACTATATTGTTGTACTCCATCCCCAGCTGCAAACTCTTCCTTCAGCTGTGTTGGTTAGGAGGAAGTACCCTAAGGCTGTCTAGAAGCTCTCTCTTGCCAGGAGGGGAGGGAGAGGATTGGGCCTATGGGATCTATCTCTGTCTGTCTATCTATCTATCTATCTATCTATCTATCTATCCATCTATGTACCTTCCTACCTATCATCTATCAGTCTGTATACCATCTATCTACCTATAGTACCGAGGCTTGAACCTTGGCAAGCCTTTGCCACCAAGCCACATCACAAGCCTGCTTGTATTTTGAAGCAGGATCTTACTAAGTTTGCCCGGGTGGACTTGATCTCTCTTTGCAGCTCAGGCAGGTCTGGAATTTGCAATCCTCCTGACTCAGCCTTCCAAGGAGCTGGGATTACAGGCCTGGCACATCAGGATGTTATTGGCCTTAGTGGGGGAACCTCTACTTTCAAGCGAATTCTTCCCATGATCCGCTATCAGAAGCTAACAATCTGGTATTTCGCAACCTCCCTGTACGTGAAGCGTTTCAAGAGTCATATCAAGGTGTTTCGGGCTGACTCCCCTGTAGGATATGCTTATGATCTCATGGCTTCTATCTTGGCGCTTCTATCGTAATTTCTATTTAATATCCTATTATAAGTCAATATACAACACACACACTTCTCTATGTTTACTTCCCTGTGAACAACTTTGCGTGGGTAGAAGTCAGCGTTCCTGGGAAACTAACAGCGACTAATTCTTATTTCATCTTTTTGGTTTTTTGTTTGCAGTCAAACTCTCACCAAGAAGGCCAGGTTGGTCTCAGACTTAATACATAGCCAAATCTGGCCTTGAATGAGTGATGAGGCTCCTGCCTCAGGCTTTGAATGCCGGGATTACAGGTGTGCACAGCTATGCGTGATGCAAATAATCTTTTTATGGGTTTGATATAAGAACAACAGGGGAGCAGTTTTCTAACAATTTATTAGAGAGAGTGTCACAACGGCCTCATTTTCCCTTTCTGGAACACACAAAGGATATGCTGGAGACGCCTTGGGAGGGGTTGAGAAGAGATGAATTGAAGCTACAAATAGCAAAATTTAAGGTTAAACACAAAGAATTTCCCCAGATAGGTTAGTGTTTAGCTATGCAATATCAGGCCCAGAAAGATGGCTCAGCAGTTAAAGACACCTGAAGACCCAAGCTCAACCTTGGGATCCCACAGTGAAAGGACAGAATCTCCTTCTAAAAGTTGTCCTGTGCCCTACATGTGTGTGCTTCTCCCTGCACCATACATACAACACTAACAGTAACAAAGTTAATGAAACATCAAAAGGCTTGATGTTGGCCTCTGCCCGAACTTCTTTGGGTCTTTGAGTCTCCTTTGATTCCTGTAGTGTCCACTGCCCCTTGCAAGTGAATGGCAGTTCATAGAAGTACATTGCTGCTGCTGGGGTGGCTCACCAAAGAAGACAAGGAGGCATATTTCACAATTGCAAACCCTGCCAGACCTCAGCAGAGGGAACCACCATCCTGGCCAATGCCGTACTCGATCGACAGCCGAACCCCAAGCTCAGGTGTTTTGTTGATACAGAACTCTTCAGGTGCAGATCATGAGCAATCAAACAGCCCACACAGAGATCCAACACCTGCAGACAATACAGAACACCAGGACCTAGGCTAGCCCCTCACCCAACAGTACATAAAACATTTTACACATAACTAAAAATAAACTTCCACAATAATCACATACTTGCTCCTTTGTTAAACTGGAAGAGCTCTGCTAAAAGCAGCTTCACTACAAGTTGAGTGTTGTGGTGTACACCTGTAATCCCAGCTACTAAGGAAGCCGAGGCAGTGGGACTACTATATTAAGGCGTAGCAAGAGCCCATCTCAAAAAAACAAAACAAAACAAAAACAAAAGAACCCAAAACAACAGTGACTCCCCCCAAACCAATCTTAAAACCCAAACAAAAAACAAACTCAAAAGCAAAGTAAAACAAAAACCACTTGGTACAACTTCTCTTTATGGGGACACATAAAGTTACCTACTCATTTTGACCCAGATGGACCAAGGCGGTCTTCTGATCTCGGTTCAGTCAGGTTGTCTGTGTGTGAACACATATATCTAGGTGTTTACACACACATACACATGCACATATTTTTTTTTTCTTGAAAAGTTAAGGAAATGAGTTCTCCTCTAGATCCCCCAGAAGTAACGCAGTCCTGCTCACACTGTGATGTCGGGCCACCTTTGAGATAATTTGTTACAGTAGTGATGAGAAATGAATACAGCTGGCAGATAGAGATGGGAGTCACAGTCTGGACCGGTAAAGGGCAAGTCTGCCTACTATGTAGTGTAACACAGGTGGTGCCTTTTGCTGCCACAGAAGGCAGTTGTGCATTATTCCCAGTGATTGGTTATTTTAGTTCTCTGACCTCAGGGGCCTCTGCTGGAACACAGTTCATTTGGACGTACACGACCTAGCTCTTCTGCATCTCCGTGTAGAATCTGAGTCTTACGGAACCTGCGCCAAATACTAATATTCTAACTGCTACTATTGTGAGGGAAAATAACTTGTTCTTTCTGATTTAGGAGGCTTATGTTTTCTGTTTAGTATTTGTAAGACTCAACAGGCTAGCTTGTTAGCTTGCCAACAAGCCCATCACAGTCTGTCCCTTGTCAATGCTCTCCTGCAAATGTCTTCAAGAATCTGTTATTCTCAGGCTAAGCCACCAAGCCATTGGTGACATTTGAGATACTGTTTTATTCTTTTTTCATTATTAGGGATCAAGGGTCATAATGTCAGTTCCAACCTTTAAGAGAAGAGATAGGTTTGCAACAGGACTGGAAATAATAAATGAAATTATTGCTGGTTTCCTTAGATAGTTAAACTATTTTTTGAGATTGTATTTATTTTTATTTTATGTGTATGGTGTTTTGCCTGAATGTATGTTTGTCCATTGAATACATGCAGTGCTCACAAATGCCAGAAGAGTGCGTCAGACCCTTCCCCCAGGACTGCAATTACAGATGGTTTTGAGTTGTATGGGTGCTGGGAATTGAACCCTGGTACTCTGTGCGCTCTCTCCAGACCTTACCCTACACAGCTTTAAAAGCATCTCATTCATCACTGTGGCTGCTATTAAGATGTTTTCCAGCTGGGCAGTGGGGGTGCATGCCTTTAATCCCAGCCCTTGGGAGGCAGAGGCAGGCGATCGGATCTCTGAGTTCGAGCCCAGCCTGGTCTACGGAGTGAGTTCCAGGACAGCCAGAGTTACAGCAGAGAAACCCTGTCTCCAAAAACAAAAAAAAAAAACAAAACAAAACAAAAAGAAGTCTTTCATCTTTTTTCTCATCTGTAGACTTCCCTTCCTGCATACCCTCACTTGTCTTCCTTCCTCTGTGATGTGCTGGAGGTAGAAAATTCATAGGAACCAGCTTCCCGTTCTTTCCCCATAAGGATTCCCAGCTTGAGTTTTCTTTGTACATTAGATTTTGCTTTTGAATATACCATGAACTCCGTTGACACCCAAAAGCACTTTGTGCTTTGCTATTTGCAGCCTAAACTTTGGCCATGGTCCCTTAAGTGCTTCAGAAGTCACCTTTCCAGACTTAAACTTTCCCCACTCATGATCTCTTTTCACCAGAGATAGTTTTACACCACTCAGGGTATATAGGTGTGTTAGTTAGTTTTTCACAAAATACCCAACATGAAAGGAAGTTAGGCAGAAAGAAAGGAAGGAGGAGGGGGGGGGAAGGAAGGGAGGAAGGAAGGAAGGAATGATGGAGGGGAGGATGGAGGGATGATTTTGGCTCATAGTTTGAAGGTAGAGAAAGCATGGTGCTTAATGTGTCTGCAATCAAGAAACAGAGAGATGATGCTCGTATTCATCCAGTTTTCTCCTTTATATCTAGCTGGGGGCCCTGGCTCCTGGAGGAATGCTTCACACTTTCAGATGGGTCCTTCTTCAGTTATATCTCTCTGGAGATGCTCTTACAGACAAGCTTAGCAGCTGTCTCCATAATGATTTGAAATCCAATGAGGTTTATAACGAAGGCTAAGCATCACAAATAAATATATAAAATTACTGATAATAAATCATAAAGACAGTTATTTTGTTATTTATGTTTTGAGAAAGCTTTTTATTATATAGTCCTGACTGGTCTCAAACTCATAGAGGTTTGCCTCCCAAGTCCTGGGTCTGAAGGTGTGTGGCACCACACCTGGCTAAGAAATTTAATTTAAAACAAATCTTCGTTATATACACAATTTTACTGTTTGCTAAAGATGAAACAAATTTGCAATTGAGATGAATGTGATTAAGTTTATATAAAGAATTAAATTTCAGCATTCTCAGAATAGATCAATATTTTGATTTTGTTCACCAATTCTGAGAATATGTTTCCATAAATATGTAGTACAAAATGGCAGAAATATGTCTGGGGCCATTTCAAATTGTTGGAAATTCTGTCTTATTTCCAAGCCAAAATTCATTTCACAGTTTCTTCTTCTTTTTTTTTTTAATTTATGAAACTCAAGTCAGCAACCCAAATAGCAATTTTAAAAATCAAACATTCTAAGCCAATTCAATGAAGGATACACTAATTTGATAAGGGGGTGGTGGTGGGGACGGTGATGGTAGGAAAACAGTCCTTTTTGTATTTAAACCACTATGTTTTTATAAGAGTAGGAAACTTGCAAGGTAAAATGCTGCAGTTCATAACATACAGTAGCCTTGGCTCCGAGCTGGGTATTTCAGGAAGTATTTGTGTTGTTGCATGGGCTGATGGTGTCTCTGCACAGTTGTGTGTTCAGAACCAAGTACAGTCATACAGGGCAACATAGGCAGTTGTTACCCTCACATTGGATTTTGTATGTTTTATTTTTGGTTTCATTTTCAGTTGCCAGAATATTTTTGCTTCCCATGTTCAGTTGCATGACTCCAGGGAGTCTAAAATCAAGGTGCCCAACCATCAGTAGAATTATCACTTTGTTGAGGGCTCCCCTGACCTCACTCCCTAGTGTCTAGGGAGAAGTATCTTGGCCACTGTCACCACCCCTCTCTCCCGACCCAAGGACTGGGCTCAGTAGTGTTACACACTGTTGCTTCTTTCCCTCCAGTTTCTGAAGACACAATCGCACCGTGGGAACTTCTGTTTTCATAGGCTGAGTGTGGCCAAAGACGTGACCTGTCAACTTTCAACTGTGTTCACATCTGAGTGACTGAATCCATACCTTAAGAAGCATTTGCTGTACACCTACTATGTGCAGAGCTCTCTTTTGTTTTGGAGCAAAGCTTGGCTGAGGCTGTGGGAGGACACCCTGAGAAAGCTCCAGATATTTGGCCGGAAGCAGCCAGGCTCCGGGTTTGTGAGGGGATGTGGCGATCACAGGAGAGAGGGGGCTTGGTGTGTTTTGTCTGGGGCTTTTCTTTTATTCATGACAGTGTTTATTTTTTTCCAGTGAGAAATTTTACTGAAGGGGACAGAGTTTCTGTTTCCATGCTTCTCTCTCTTGGAAACAATTACTAGAAAGCAACACTATTGTCTACTCAGCAGTGGATTAATTGAATTTCCCATGATCCTTCTGGGTTCTGTACCTGAGATGCCTGTGAGGAGAACAAACCCATCAACTTCTCTTAACATTTGGAAGAATCTGGAGATTAATGTCTTGATTAATAGATAATTTTAAAAGATTAACTTTTATTATTTTAAAAATGCCCTCTCGTCTCTCTTTCTCTCTCTCTTCTCTCTGTCTCTCTCTGACTCTGCCTCTGTCTCTCTCTGTGTGTGCATGTGAATGCAAATGTCTACAGAGGCCAGAGGTGTTGGCTCCCCCTGGAGATGGAATTACAGGCAGTTGTGAGTTGCCCTCTGTGTGTACTGGTAATTGAATTTGGGTCCTCTGCAAGAGCAGTACGTGTTCTGACAGCTGAGCATCTCTCCAGCCTGTGATAGATAATGCATTGGGACAGAGATTACATTAAAATATAAACTTAGGGAAAGACGATTAGGCCAGGTAGGAATTTTGTTGATTAACAGCCTCTTGGTTGGAGGAACTTCAGCAAACGGTCTTATCCAAGCTAGTAGTTTGTAGTCTCTGTTTTGTTCTATTAGAGACAGGTAGAGAAAACGCCACATAAAGCAGAGACAGACTCCAAAGGCAGCACATTAGTGGCTCTTCATTTTGTGCCCCACCAACATTCAAGAGGACTTCATAACAAAAAAAAGATGAATCGGGATGCACTGAGTTCGTGAATGAATGCCACACTAGTTATAAAAGCATGGTTGTCAATGAAAAACCTCCTTGAAGGTAATAGTGTGGCAGGATTCAGAAGCAACATAGATGACTACAGATGACATTAAGGGGATGAATGTTTAGTCTGATTGAAACGTCATACATTGGATATATGCATCAAAATACTGCTTAGCATCCTGTAAATATAGTTTTTTAAAACAGTCTGTATCAGTTAATTAATTAAATTAAATTAATAATAATTAATAAATAAATTTAAATTAAATGGAAAGTGTTGAAGGAACTGGGCACAGTGACACATGCTCATCATCATCCCTAATCTTGGGAGGCTGAGACAGATAGATCATGAGCTTGAGTCCAGCTTCAGCCACAAAGATGACCCAGCCTAAAAATAAGTTCAAGAAGATGAATATGCTAATGATGCTAATTTACCACACATTCCATAGGTGTAGAAAATGTTACTGTGCCTCGTAATATGAACTGTTACAATAATAACTGCATCATGTGATCCACAGTCTCATACGTGGTATTGGCTTGGATATTTGACTCACGCTTACACTAGAAGGCACCACTCACCTGGTAACTGTTCTAGGCCTGGAGGGAGGATGCTTGCACAGAGTTAAATTTGGTGCTTAGAAAGCACTAGCAAAATTCAGTTCTGACATAAATAGAAGCTTGGAAAAATCCTGTTTGTAGGTGAGAAGGAGAGAACAAAGAGCAGGGTATAAAGAACTGAGCATAAGGAAGGGGCTGTGGAGAAGGCCCAGTGGGTCAGGAGGCCTGAGTTCAGATCCCAGTATCAGATAAGAAGCCGGATGCAGCGGTGTATGCCTGAAATCTTAGGGCTGGAGGTGGAGCAGGCAGGTCCCTGGAGGTTGCTTCACAGCCAGTCTAACACATTCATTGGTAGATCCAGGTTCAGTGAGAGACCCTGTCTCAAAAAATAAGGTATATGCATTCCTAAATGTTTAAGTCCAACCTGCCCAGGCTGTTGCACACTTTCAGGGCGACCACTTGGTGTTGGATAGCAATTGGGGTGCTCTGCCCGGGGAAGAGTAGTTCCCCAGCTCTCGGCATTCCTCAGCTGTAGCTCTTTGTGGAGTGTTGAGGCCACATGGGCTCCACTCCCAATCCCGTGTTAGCTTGTCTGTTGTTTTACCCTTTTTGGGGTGTAGGAGAGGGTTTGCAGGGAGGAAAGGGGAATGGAAAGGATGTAGTGATATTATAGTCTCAAAAATAAAATAAAATAAATAATACAAAGCTGAGGATAGAGAGTGATAGAGGAAGACGCCTGATACCGTGTCTGCTTTTACCGTGCACACTAACCTGTTCACAGGTACACACACACGCGCACACACACACACGCACACAATATATACACACTACACTTATATATACACACATACACATTCACTCACACACACAATATACACACACACACAGTACACATAAACACACTATACACATACACACTATACACACATACTACATACACACACATTATACACACTACACATAAACACACTACACACACACCACACTATATATACACATACACAAACACACACATACATACATACACTGCACACACATACATGCACACTATACACACACTATACACACATTATATACACACACACTACACACACAACATACTATACACTCACATACACACATACACACATACTACATACACACTATAAACACACACTATATGCACACTACCCCCCCACTATACACACACACTACACATGCACACTACACACACACACACAGACACACACTGTACACACATACACCACTACACACACTGCACACACACAGTAAAAAATGTTTCTTCTTCTGGGATAAACTTCTCAACAACTCCAGAGTCAGAAATACAGGCAAAAACAAAAAACAAACAAACAAACAAAAAAAATAGCCTTTCAAGTTCCCTCCAAGTTCTATTCTGAGATGTGATTAAGTTAGTTTAATGTTCTTACCTTTCATGGCATCAATTCACTTGTCCTTAACCTTAAGAGTTTTTATAGAATTTATTGTTTATCTATTTGCACAAACATTGTGGATTGTGAAAAAAAATTTTAAAAATAAAAAATGTTTTTATTTGTGTGTGTGTGTGTCTGTGTGTGTGTGTGTGTGTGTATGACACACATGTGGAAGTCAAAGGATAACTTCCAGGAGTCAATTCTCTCCTTCCACCATGAAGTCCTGGGGTTTGAACTCAGGTCATCAGACTTGGCAGCAGATATCTATACTCACTGCGTGGTCTTGCTGGACTCCGACAAAGCCTTTTAAAAATGAGCTGATATATGAGGCACTCAGACAAGTGGACATGTCGACACCTCTCTCCGCTGGAGTGAAAGGGGCACACGGAGCCCAACAGTACACAAGCTGCTCGAGGTTGGGTCCTGGCACGTGTCCTGTCAACAGTTTCTGCCATCCAGCCAGACATTAGCTAAAATGTTTTAAGGTTCTTTGCTAATGGGGTAGGCGACATTTTGAGTGTTTAGCAGGACTATGGAGGCTGTTTTTGAAGGCTCATTTTAAAAGCTCTCTCTTTGGGTCTGAGGAGTTGGCTCAGTTGGTAAAGTGTTTGCTGTGTTGTTTGGACCTGGGATCCAACCTCTTACATGGTGTAAGGGCTGGGTGTGCTGGTGCACGTCTGTATTTCCAGTGCTAGGGAGTCAGAGGCAGGAGGATCCCAGCGACTCATGGGCCAGCCAGTCCAGCTGACCCGATGAACTCCAGATCCATCTAAAAAGCAAGGTGGAGAGCAGTTGAGGAAGACAGTGAACGCTGACCTCCATATACACACACGTGTGCATGTGTGTGCACCTCTACCACATGAACATATACGCCCCCTCATGTCTTGAGGTGTGTGTGTGTGTGTGTGTGTGTGATGGGCTGGGGAATTGAATCAGATGCTCTGAGGAGAATCAGCTGTTGGATGTCACTTCCCACTGCTTTGGTTTTAAGAGTTATTTCTCAGTTTTTAAAATATTTTTTCCTTCTTTTTCTGAAGGACTATAAATAGTCTCTATGTCAGAGCTACACAGGAAATTTAATTTTAGATTAGTAGATAAGAGACAGGACTCACTTTCTTGGAATGGCTGCGTTTTGTGACTGTTTTAAGCCGGTCTGACTCAGTGTCCCTAGTTAACTAAATTTGGAAATGTCTTGTTTCTGTTTTTCTTACTGTGGTTGGCATAGCACTCTGAAGTTAGATATACCCAGTGGGATGCATTCTCTTCCTGCCCTATGGGCAGATCTGTTTTATACCTATTTGTAAATACATTGTAGCATCCGTAGGTATGTTTGTATACTATGTATATATAGTTCGAATTCTCCTTTGATTGGTTGTAACATCTTTTCAACTTCCTCATTAATTAATAAACTAAGTACAACCTTTTTTTATAGTTTAATTTCTATTTCTATAGAAGTCATTATTTTTAGAAAAAATTATTTTTTTGTCATTTATGAGTGTTTTGGTTGTATTTATGTATGCTGTGTACCGCATGCATATCTGGTGCCTGCAGAGGTCAGAAGAGGGTGTTAGATACTTTGGAAATAGGGTTACAGATGGTTGTAAATCACCGCATAGGTGCTGGGAACCCAACCTAGAGTTTTCTGCAAGAGCAACGCGTGCTCGTAACTGCTGAGCCATCTCTCCGGCTTCCAAAATTATTATTTAATTTTAACGTTTATTTATTTGTGGTGTGTGTGTGTGTCTGTACTGAAGTCGTGAAAGGAGAAGAGCTACTTTAGGCTCACTCTCTGACTAGCCAGGCATGGGGACTTAGGGATATTGGGAGGTGTGAACTTCCACTGGTTGTAGTCCCGCAAGATGCTGGGTGGGCCCTTCTTTTTTTCTCTGTACCACCCGCCTGCTACACGAGCACTTACTTCCTTTTCTTGCACGTGGATTATGTTACTATTTTAACTTGCATCTTCTTCACCTTATGTCTTGCAGAACAAGTCTATATTATAGACCTATAACTCTGCATAGAGAGAGAGAAAAAAAAGAGAATTCCACACTGAAAAATTCATTTCCTTGAAAGTCTCATCTGTTTTCAGTTGTGTTCAAATGTAGCCTAAAACCTAAAATTGGCTACTCTTTTTAAATTAAAAAATATTTTATGTGTATGAGTATTTTGCCTGCATGTATGTGGACCTTGTATGCCCCTATGGATGGTTGTGAGCCACCCTGTGGGTGTGGGAACTGAACCCAGGTCCTCTGTAAAGAACAGCAGATGCTCTTAACTGCTGAATCATCTCTTCTGTCCAAGTTGGTTCCTTTTAAGCAGTTAGTACTATTGATTTGGAGACCGTGGTTCTCTCTTCTGCAGGAGTATTGGTCACAATATCCAATGTAATCCACTCGTTTTATTCTTTAAGATTTATTTTTACTTATGTGTACGTGTGTGTGTGTCTGTGTATAAGTATATACATGTATACATGCAGTACTATGGAGGTCAGAAGAGGGTGTTGGATCCCTGAAGTTGGAGATATAGGTGGTTGAGGCTTTCTGATATGGGTGCTGAGCACCCAATCTCAGACCTTTTTGGGAGCAGCAAGCATGCCCTTAACTTCTGTGCCACCAGGCACCAGTCCCAGGCAGTGTGTGCCCTTGTGCTGGACAAAATTCTCCTATGACAAATAGAAGCATTCTTTTCCTGCTCAAACTTACCTCATGTTCTAGGAAAAAACGTCCTGTGAAAGCCTCAACTGTTGTTTCTTTCCTTCCCTCCTTCCTTTTCCTTTCTTTCTTTCTTTCTTTCTTTCTTTCTTTCTTTCTTTCTTTCTTTCTTTCTTTCTTTCTTTCTTTCTTTCTTTCTTTCTTCCTTCCTTTCTTCCTTTCTTCCTTTCTTCCTTTCTTCCTTTCTTCCTTTCTATCTTTTTCTTTCTTTTTCTTTACTTCTACAAGATTTTGGCTTTCCTCTAGTGACATCTATGTCATGCTTTTTGTTTCTCATCTCCATCCTGCATGTTCATTCCTTCTTTATTTTTAGTACAGTTTATTTCTCATGCATAATGACTTTTTTCACTTGGTTAGCATGCTCCTTGAAACCCTCGGGACAATTACTCTTGTTTTTATTTAGAGCACATGGTGAAACTAATACCACCTACCCCAGCTTTTCTGAACTCTTTTTTTTTTTTTAATTTTTCCTTTTAATTTATCAAGAACTCACTTTTTCTGGCTTCCAACCTCCTCCTTCCTGCCCCCCGTTTTCTTACTTCATCTTTTCTTATATCATCATCCATGTTTGTTGAGGGGGATAACTTTCCACAGAAAGCCAAAGAACATTTTGTCGCAGAATAAGAGTAATTAATTGGTTTGACTGTAGAAGTTCAGGTTTTGGGTCATTATCTAGGACAACTCACCCAAACCACATTCTGTACCCAATGCAATGTCTTTCTTTCTGAAACTAGGTATTATTAAAATGTTATGAGGATCTAGAAAGACACCTCCATGTGCTGTTTTTCCAGAGGACCCAATTTAGTTCCCAGTGGCCATGTTCAGCAGCTCACAACCACCTGTTGTGATCCCACACATTTTTCTGGCCTCTGTGGGAACCTGCATGTACATGGCATATACACAAACATACATACACATCAATAAAAATAATAAAAAAATGTTACGAATCTCAAGTGTACAGATAAAGCTAAGGTTGCTCAACTCATAGATGCCTAAGCCAAAAGTAATTCCTAGTTTACTAAGTATATTAGCTGTTGAATATGAAATGTCCCCCATAGGGTTGCATGTGTGAACACTTACTGCCCAGCAGGTGGTGCTGTTTTTGATGTTGTGGAACTTTTAGGAGTTGGAACCACTTGTTGAACCACAAATGGAGTTAAAATAAATCCTTTCTTCCTCAAGCTGCTTGCCTGGTGCTTGGGCACTGCAAGGAAAAGTTATGCACTGGCTTAGAATGCTAACTTCAGAATAAATTATCTTATGACCTAGCACTAATTATATAATAATAGCTAACAGCTATTGAAAGTACCCTATGTATTGAGAATTGGTGTCAATAATTCCTGTGTATTTATTGCTAGTTTCACAGCAATTTTATTAAGGCAAATAATACAACTTTCATTGTAGACATGTGGAGTCTAAGTCACAAGTTTTAATCAAGCATGGAAAGACATGAAAATGACAGAGATCCTATTTGGGTTCACTCTTATTTTGTTTGTGGTACTCAGGGTACCACATGCTGGGAAAGTGCTCTTACCCTGAGCTTCCCCTTCATGGTCCAGGTATTCATTAGGATTTCCAACCTGGTACAGCAGGAGGCCTGGAAGTCCATGAAATGAAGGCAGATATTTTAACCACAGTGCTTTTCCTTATTCTTCAAGACAGTGTCTTGCTATGAGCTCAGGCTGGCCTCTCACTTGTGACTCCTCTACTTCAGCATATCTGCATCACCTCTCTGGTCACCACTTTTTTCCCCCTGGAAATTATGGTAAAACCCACATAACTTGAGATTTTATCTCAATATTTTTTAAACAAACCTGCAACATCTGAAACTATCAGCACAGGGTTGTGCAATAGATCTCTAGAAGCTAAAACAAAACCAAAACAGCCCTTTGAATGATTGAAACTCTGTCCGTAGAGAAGTGGCTCTCCACCTTCCCTTCTGGGTAATTCTATTTCTCTTTCCACAGAGATGAGTGTTTCAGAAAGCTCTGGCCAGTGGGATCCTGCTGTGTTTGGCCTTTTGTGACTGGCTTATTTCACTTAGCATAATGCCTCCTGCTGTGGCAAAATAGCATGGAGTTCTTTCAAAAGTCAAAAATGGAACTACTGGACTAGGGATGTGGCTTGGCGGTAGAGTGCTGATCTAGTATGAATAAGGTTCTGGGTTCAAATACTCAGAACAGAACAAAAACAAAAAATAAGAAAGCTTTCCCCCAAATAAAACTATCGTATGATTCAACAATCAGATTCCTGGATGTTTATGCAAAACAATTAAAATAGGATCTAGAAGATCTATTTGTGCATCCGCGCTAACCTCATCATTACGTAGGGTAGTGAGGAGATGGGAAGAGCCTAAACTGTCATCAGTGTGTGCACGGGTAAGAACAATGTGCAAGGTACATTGCATGGTTGGTTTGAACTGTCAACTTGATACAACTCCGAGCCACCTGAGAAGGGAGACTCAGTTGAGGCATTGCCTGGAGCAGATTAGCCTTTACACGTGTCTGTGGTAGATTGCTTTGATTGCTAACTGACCCAGCCCACTGGGCGGCATCATTCCCTTGGCAGGGGGGGTGGTTCCTGTGCTATAGAGAACGGAGAGGGCTGACGGAGCTGCAAACAAGTAGGTAGCTTGGGAGCATTCATGTCTCTCTGTTCCTGACTGTGCGTGGCCATCTCACTTACTGCTTGAAGTTCCCGCCTTCGCTTTTACCCAGTAATGGACTGTACCTGAAGCTGTAAGCCAAGTAGTCCCTTTTTTGTCCCTCATGTTGCTTTTTGTCAGGGTCTTTCATCACAGCAACAGAAATGAGACAGAACATGCATGCAGTATAGTATTTTTAGCCATAAAAGAGGCCACAAGTTATATGCCATTACCTGCAATGTAACCACATGCTCAGGAATGTTGGAGGGACGGCCTGTAGTGTTTTATACTGTATACTCAAAGGTCAGAGATCCAAACAACAGAATTACTTCATTAGGGCCGAGCTCACCCTGAACAAACTAAAGTGTAGATTTATTTCTGGCCTTCCATGTTTGTGCCTGCTTCAGGTAACATCTTCCTGCCTTTGATCACCCTGCCCAATATGTAAAACATTTCCTACATTTTTTGCTAACCCATATCTTCTTTTTTTAGATCGAACCCCAAAGAAAACATACTTATCCTATTTTCTCAGAGTTCTGCTCTTTGCTAGGGAGATGAACGTGGACAGAGCCCAGATGGCTTGCCCATCGCAAATGTGGATGCGTCTACCGGGAATCTGAGTGGCCTAAGTTGATGCAAGCAAATACAGGAGATGTGGGGCACAAGGTCAAGTAAGAGTGGTTCAGGGGATTACAACAGGGCAGCTCTTCGGGTTATGGGATATGCATATTCCTTTTCTAGAGGCAAGGCAGACCAGTCTACTTGAAAAAAAGGAAACAAACCCATTTAGCAATGCCATCTAAAATTAGTTCCTGCAGCTTCAAGAAAGTCTCCTTAAATGAATAGTTTTTAAAACAGGAAATAGAGTCATGAATATATTTGTCTTTCTCAGGATCAAAGTTTCAGTGGTTAAGGGTTAAGAGCTGTGTTGGTTTTTCCTCTCCTAGACCCCATAGCTGGAGGTCATTGTCAGATATGGCAGAAGGATAAATCATGATTGAAGGCTTAACCTTAAGAAACAATTCAGAGCACTTCTCGTGGACCTAGTAATTTCCGAGGACAGTCTCTAGTAACACGAGGAGGCTTTGGCGGAGAGGAGAGTTTCCAAATTTGCTTGATTTATAGTCCCTCCTTGCTGTTAGTCAGTTTTGCGTTTTTAAGGGACACAATTCTCAGCAATAGTTGTAAAATCCATTTATCAAGGACGCTAATGCACAGTTGTGCTGGGAAGCTCGGGCTATCTCTGCAGGTTGCGTATCGGCTAAACTCAGGAGTTTAGAATATTCATAGAATTTAAATCACTTTATGTTTTAGAACTCAAGGAGAAGCCTTTGATTATTGGCTTAAAGATTGATTATGAGCTGGAGATGGTAGCTTACATCTGTAATCCAAGCACTTGGCAGGTAGAATCAGGAAGATCAGGAGTTCAAGGACAGTCTCCCTCTACCCCCTACCTCAGACACAGTTTCTCTGTTGTAACTCTGGCTGTCCTGGAACTCACTCCTAGGTGAGGCTGGCCTTGGGCTCACAGAAATCCCTCTGCCTCTGCCTCCTGATTGAGGGGATTAAAGGCGTGCACCACCACTGCCTTGCTCAAGGACGGTCTTAACTATACAGCAAGTGCGAGGCTAGCCTGTGTTACATGATGTCTTGTCTCGATAAACAGAACAAAAAGATGTATCAATTATGAATGAATTTATAGCAAGAGTGCCTCCACGCCAGCTTCATTCTCATTTTCAGTGGTTTTTTTTCCTTACGTAACAGACATGACATTTAAATATTTCCCTAATGTTATTGGCATAATCAACTCTTTCACTGAGCCATATGGTTTATGCAAACACAGAGATAATCCTGGAACACTGACATATGTAAGCTTAATTTGAAGAGCCTGTGAAGACTCTTCACAGGGAAGCAGATGGAGAGTTTCCATAGCAATCATTATCACTCAGAGAAAGAGACATGTCCTTGTGGGTCACCGTCATTTCCAAAGGAACAGCCAGACTCGCCATGTTTTACTCCCACACAATTGTCAGTGATACAAGCAGTTTTTGGAATCTAAATATTAATTTTTTTTTTACTAGCAACTATATCATACTTTTAATGGACTGGATGAGTTACAAATATGAACATTTTCATTAGTTAAGGATTTTGAACTATTAGAGAATTTAGCTGTTCTACACTATTTTACATTAGAAGTTTCTTTCCCTTTATGAAAAGATAGGGTATGACTTACTTGTTTTGTTTTATTTTTCTTTAAAAAAATTTTTTTTTTGAGACAAGGTCTATGTAGCACTAGCTGGCCTGGAACTCGCTATGTGGACCGTGCTGGCCTGGGATTCAGGGTACATATACTGTCATCTTTGAAAATTTCTGTTTTTCTGATGTTTACCTTGATAGAATAGGCTATCTACTTTTAGAATTATGGTCATTAAAGATGACTGAAACTTGCATTTATGGACTGACTGTAATAACTATTAAAGACTTAAACCTCAATAGCCCAATAAAAACAACATAGAAATTATTTAGGCCAGATTCTCTTCTCGTCCTTCTTTTCTCCTCTCTTTCTTTCTATTTTGAGGTGGGGTTTCTTGTAGCTCAGGCTGGGCTCAAACTCACTACATAGGCGAGGTTGACTTTGAATTCCTGATTCTCCAGCCGCTACCTCCTAATGCTAGGATTATAGGTGTATACTATCACTATCATTTGTCTAGGCCAAGTTGTATGTGTGTATGTGTGTGGTGCATGCTTGTGAGTGTGCAAATATGCACTTCCATGTGGACTTCCATGTGCTGTCATGTGAAGGCCAGAGGACGACATTAGGCGTCTCCCACCATTGCTCTCTGCCTTACTATACTGGTGAAACCAGAAGCTCACATTTTGGCTAGGCTAGTTGGCCAGTGAGCTCCTGAGATCTGTTTGCTATACCCACTGCTGGGGCTACAGGCTTGTATAGGTATGCCCAGTGTTTTGACATGGGTGTTGGGGATTTGAACTCAGATCATCATGCTTGCTGTACAACTATGCTTATCCATCAAGTATTTCCCCAGCTCTCAAGGCCAGATTCTTTATTAGAAATTATAATTACTTGATAATGCTCTGTTCTGTAGTTGATTATAAAGTTTAAAAAAAAGTGGGCTGGGTGTTTCTTTAACCCAATCCAGGGTCCCTTGTGGGCAGGGGTGAGCTAGTGCAGAGTCAATGACAGAGACATTGGGAGTCAGGTAAATGGCAAAAGCAGACTCGTTTATTCCAGGAATAAGAAGCCCTTTTGTACCCCTCGACCAGTGTCCCATTGGCTCCCGGATGGCAAGCTGCTGCTGTGGCTCTTCTCCCGATATGGTATCATCAGTCTCTGGGTATGTCTGGGCAGGTCTTAGGCCAGCTCCATGCAGAAGCCCAGCCATGCATGTGTGCTCTTTAGCAACAGGCCTTGTTCCAGTGGCAGGCCTTGTTCCTCCTACAGCTGGGGAGGTGACTCAGTGGGTAAAGTGCTTGCTTTGAAGCGCTAAGTTCGGATTCCCAGCCTGCATGTAGTAGGGGTGATGGGTGCCTGTAACTCCAGCACTGGGGAGGGAGGCAGAGACAGGAGGCTCTCTGGGGCTTGTTGGCTAGCCAACCTAGCCACACTGGTGACTGCTAGATTCAGTGACAGGTCCTGTCTCAAAAAATAAAGTGGAGATTGATCATGACAATGTTGACCTCTGGCTTCTACATGCATCCTCACACATGCGCACGCAGACACACACACACACACACACACTCCTTTTCCCCACACCAAACAAAATAAAACAGAGAAAATTCCCAATAGGAAGTATTTGTATTGCTCATTTTGCACCAGGGATTATGTCTGGCCTCTGGAAAAGCCACCAACTCACATATTTCTCCTACAGTGGAGGCTGTTCTCCTAGTCGTATGGCTCTGATGGGCTAGACTAATTGAAGCTCAGGAAGAGTTACAGTTGAGACTAGAAGGGATTTGGAGTGTCATTGTATCATTTAATGAAATGTGAAGTTGAATTAATATTGCTCTTGACCTTGAAAGCGATCTATCAAGAATAAGAGAGTAAATATCAGTTACTCCAGTTTATAGTGGG
The DNA here is from genome assembly GCA_026225945.1 of Cricetomys ansorgei. Classification (NCBI taxonomy): domain Eukaryota; kingdom Metazoa; phylum Chordata; class Mammalia; order Rodentia; family Nesomyidae; genus Cricetomys; species Cricetomys ansorgei. The sequence continues at coordinate 6,767,153 of JAMJFZ010002307.1, read as the reverse complement.
AATTCATTCTTAGCAAAGCTCTAAAATTACACAGTGACGTTCAATGGGAATTTAGAGTGGAGAATATTGGGATCAAAGTGACACCACAGGGTGAATGTCTGAAAGGAGGATTTGCAGGCTGTTCACCCTTATTTTAGGCTGGGATGGCAAACTGCCTTCCTGCAATTGTGTTATGGCTGCCATTGCAGTTAAGAAATGGAAAATGAATTTCTGAGATCCAATCAAACTTTATCTCATCAGTGTCAGAAGTCAGAACCACGTGTGGGGAAAAGACAGCAGATTACAGATATAGGATGGCAAACAGATATAGGGAGCCAGGAATCATGGGAGCAGAACTCACTAGGCAGCCTTTGTAGGAGCGCAGCTGAGGGCATGCTCTGGTGAAGGGCCAGTGGCTTAGTTAAGCAAGTTAGCAGGTCCTAGTCGTAATGGGTGAAGAAAAATCAGTATTTTGTTTTGTGAAATTAGGAAACAAATGTGCGAGTGCAAACATGTGCAGATATAGTGCCTAGCTCAGCCAGTTTCCACAAACTGCAACCACTTCTTATCAGAACAGGAGACAGACCTTGTCAGAAGCCCAGGCTACCCTTCTGTAACTAGTACCTTTACTTTGAAACAATGGATAATTTTGCTTGTTTCTACAGTTGCATATGTGTTGATTATGAAGGGCCCTAGTACAGAGGTCTTTTATCTATCTGTGTCATTTTATAACTCCTTGGAGTGGAGATGATGTCACACCTATTTTAATAGCCAAGGTAGTGGTTTGTTAGACACAGTGAAAGGTCCCATACCAGAAGTGAAAAGCAGCTGAGGGAGAAATCAGAGTAGGTTGACTCCAAGGGCATGTCAACTTTATACTAACCACTCTGGGCACTGGATTTGATCTTAGGCAGTTGACGTCTCCAGCTGATTTAGGGAGGGGGTAAGATGAGGTCTCACTTGTTTGATGTGTCTGATCTGTTAATTCAGGCAAGTAAGAGAAAAGGGTAACATTTCCTGGCTTCTAGGGGGCTGACCTGATGGTTGCTTATAACTCTGTCAAGGGCTGTGGATGTGATTGTTACGGGATCAGGAAATCTTTTTGGTTTTTCCAAAGAAGACATTGCTAAGGGAGACACACACACACTGATTACAATCATCTAAACACACAAATGGCCTGTTGTTTTTGGACAATTTATTTTGATTAATCAAAACTGTAGACAGAAAGAAGCCCTAAGAAATGCCATTTAAGGGCATTTAAGGGACTAGAAATAATTCCACATGGAAATTCACACTTCATGTTGATGGTGAATCATTCAGCAAACATCTAATGCTTGGGATGGGAGGAACCATGAGGGAGTAATGTGCTCTGTTTGGCAAGTGAAAAACTGAGGGCTCTCTACTGAGAAATGCTGAAATTTGAATTCTTGCAATCTTTTCTTCCTGTGAAGGTAAGTGACGTGTGCATGGTCACATGACTCCATCTAGGACTGAGGTACTTGTTCTCCCATTGGCTGCCTTCCCATGAAGAAAACAGTCCTTTATCCAGAGACAAGCTGAGGCCTGGGATGAAGGTACAAATCCTGATTCCTACCTTCAAGCAACCCTTTACAAATTATTTATTTGTGTGTGTGTGTGTGTGTGTATGTGTGTGTGTATGTGTGTGTGTGTGTGTGATACATGTAATATGTATGTCACAGCATGCATGTAGAGGTCAGAGGACAACTTGTGGAGTTGGTTCTCTCCTTCTACCATGTGGGTCCCCAAGATCAAACTCAGGTCAGCAGACTTGGCAACAAGTGCCTTTACCTACCGAGCCCCAGTGGAGGCACCACATATAGCCTTAGAGAGACCTGAGTCACTGGAAGTTGCTCTTGAGATAGTGTCTCAGCTGCTACAAGTGTGCTCTCCCCTTATTCGTGGCTTCATGCCACAGTTTTAACCACTCTCCAATATGCACTGGCCCCATGAATCCAACCTGCAGCAGCAGGGAATCTGGAAGAAACATCTGTATGATTTTAGAGTGGATTCCACAACTTGTGTAATGAGAGGTTTCCATATGAATATACAACAATGATCCAAGCCATAGGATGAATACTCACAGAGATTCAGCAGGCCTAGGAGTCATTTGAAATGCCATTAAAACTATTATCCAGTATAAATGCAGATACTCTACCTCCTTGTTCTTTACTATATATTGAAAACCGTAATACCAGGGGGTAGTATGGACTTGTAATCTCAACTGAGGCAGAAGAATCACAAGTTTAAGGCCAGCCTGGACAATTTGGTGTGACTCTGTCTCAAAATATAAAGTAAAAAGAGGACTGGGGATTGCAACCGTGCTCTTCCACCGTATACCTTCTCCACAGCCCCTTCCTCCTCCTCCCAACTACTCAGTCTTTCTACTGTCAAGCTATTGTCTTTTATTTAAAAAAAATTCTTTTAGATTTACTAATTTTTATTTGATATATATGGGTTTTGCCTGATGTTTGTCTGTGCACTTCGTGCATACCTGGTGCCCATGAAGGGCAGAAGAGGGCGCTGGATCTTCTGGAACTGAAGTTACAGATGGTTGTGAGCTGCCATGTGGTTTTTGGGTATTGAACCCTGGTCCTCTGGGAGAACAGTCAATGCTCTTAACTTCTGAGCCATCTCTCCAATCCCCTGAGTCACTGTTTTTAAAACTTCCATGCGTGAGAGAAAATATGTGGTGCTCATCTTTCTGTTAGTTTTAAACTTGGGGTGTGGGTCAGGATCTCCTGAAGAGATTCTTTTGTTGTTAAGTTGTTTTCCTAAATTTTATACTAGACTTTCTGAACTCACTCTACAACTCATTGGTCTTGAACTCACAGTGATCCTTCTGCATCAGCTTCCCAAGGATTGGGTTGCAGGCATAAGCCATTGTGCCTGGCTTCTCTAGACTTTCTTGAGTTGTGATCTCTGAAGGTGTGACCTAATAGTAAAACAGAGTTGGTAATTCTGAAGAAGTGCTCACAAATGATTACTAAGAAAAATATACTTATAGTTAAATCCAAATGACTGTCCTAATTCTTATTGTGTGTACTTTGACATGTACCAAAGATAAAGGCTCGAGAGGTTGCAAGGGCATATAGAAAGTGCTGTATAAGTGAATGAGTAAAGGAACTCACTCCCTCACAGGGTTAATGATTGCCTCTTTCAGGGCAGACATACCTAGTAACTCACAGGACATGTAGGCAAACATTACCAGATTTCATGACCAATACAAAGTTTTCGTCAAGGGCCACTCCATAAAATACAGTTTGCCCTTGTGAGATCTTGTGAGATCCCATCACTTGAGGCTATTCAACAGGGTGTAGATTATCTTTTGTTTTCGCAGTGGGGATTTTTGCATAGAGAAAGATTCTTAGAGGAGCCCCCAATGCAAAAGAAAGCTGGGGAGTTTATATCTTCAGGGTGTGGGGAAGGCCATGTCAGTGGGATTAATTATGGTCTGAGACTTTTAGCTATGGTTTGTAATGGATCAACCTTGGATTAGGGCAGCACTGTCAAAATGAATGATTGCTGGGATAGTCTGTGTTGAGATGGTGACATGGTGGGGGCACTATAGGGAATTGGAATGAGACAGTGGTAGATGGATATGATCAAAATGCATTGTATAAATATATGGAAATTTCAAAAAATAAACGAAAACTATTACTAAACTCCTCTGGTTCATCTCAAAGAAAAGGGGGGGTTGTATAGGGACTCAAGTGTGTGTGTGTATATGTGTGTGTGTATGAGAGAGAGAGAGAGAGAGAGAGAGAGAGAGAGAGAGAGAGAGAGAGAGAGAAACAGACAGAGTGAGTACATATGAGCAGTCTCTTTCTCAGCCTATGTCCTGGGCGTGCACACAGGATCCTGTGAATCTCTACTTGTGAGAGCACAGTTATTTTTCTTAATGAAATTCAGTCTTTCCACTTTTTGCTCCAGAGATGAGCTTAGAACAAAAATAGGCTTACATTGTCTTAGAGAATAACAGTACAGGCCCCAGTGGGCAAAATTTCATATATTTAATTGAATCTTTTTATGAATGGCATCCCTTAATGAAATTTTCAAAGAAGATATACAGTTTTTCATTTCACAGAAACAGAAGGGAGAATCGCTTCATAGACATCTTAAGTGAGAATTCATATGCTGAAAGGTGTGTCATTTACTGAATTAAGTGCTATGGGGTTGTTTCCCCAAAGCAGATCAGCATTTAGCTTCCCTGAGGATTACTCTTAAAAGTTCCAATCTTGATATGGTGTGAATGAACACAAGAACTAAAAAATAAATCTATTTGGGGAAGAACTATTTTTGGAAAGATATAGCATCATGGTAATTAGAAAGATTTATTTTTAATTATGTATACATGTATGTATCTCTTTGTATGTATCTATGTGAGTGCAGGTACCCTCAGAGTCCAGAAGAGGGCATCAGATCACCTGGAACTGGAATTACAGGTTTTTGTGACCCATCTGTTGTGCCTATCGGGAATCCTTAACCACTGAGCCATCCTCATTGATTTCTAAGCATTTACTGTCAGCTAAACCAGTCACTGCTGTATGTACTTGTGATGTATGCACAGCTGACAGAGAGACAAAATCCTTATATGATTTTATATTCTTAGAATTGATAGAAAAGGAATATACAATGTAAGAAGTCACTTTGTCTCTAAGAAGATGGAAGCACTCTCTTCTGAGTCTGTCTCCAAAACTCTGTTCAGGTTGTTCTCACCTCTCTGTCAGTTTCTTACCTGTTTGTAGTCTTGCTGTGTTGCCCTGACTATGAGCTCTGTACCTATGCTGACAGTTCCTGTGTTTTTGTCGTAAGCCCAGAACTCTAGGTTCATGTATCCAGCTGCTTACATGACCATACCACTGGGATGCCTACGAACGCCTCAACACACAACTGATAACTCCTTGAATCAAGTCTTACCCGGCCCACCTCCTTCCATTTGATTGATGTCAGTTTCATTTATGATGGTGAAAACTGGTTGTCAACCTGTCAGGATCCGGAATCCCGTAGGCACCAAACCTCTCTGCATGTCTACGAGTGGAGATTCTAGATCGCACTAAATGAGGTGGGAAGACTTTCCTAAACTGTGAGTTTCAACCAGTCCATGAGCCGAGGTCCTAGACTGAATAACAAGAAGTGAGCTGGGCACAAGCATTCCTCTCTCTCTGTCTGCTTCCTCACGTTGAGTACAGTGTGACCGGCTGCCTGTTCTTTGGTTGCTGCGCCTTCCCTCGGTCGGTCTGCTGGTGGGTGGGTCGGTCAGTAGGCAGGTGGATTGTGGTAGACTATATACTCTCCAACTGTGATCAAGATAAACCCTTCCTTCCTTAAGTTGCTTTTGTTGGGAAAATTGTCACAGCACCGAGAAGAGTGACGAAAGCACCGAACTACTGATATCATTTGGTCTCTTGCTACAATCTTATTGAACTTTGAACTTGCCCCTTGTATTTCAGCTTCATTGCACCTTTAGACAGATTTCTGCTGAACATTCTGGTCACTGTTTTTTTTTTTTAAATTTTTTATTCTTTTCTGGAAGACTCTTCCAACAAATATGTACTGGTAAACCTCTCGCTGAAAACATTTCATAATTTTTTTCCTTCAAGTGAGACTCTTATCTATACAGTGAAAATTTACAGCTACGGATGTAGGATACGATGTATTTATTTACCAAAAAAATTTTTTTGGAGGTGAACAGTCTAAGCAGTCCAGGCTGGCCTCAGACTAGCTAGGTGACTCAGGATGGCTTTGAACTCCTGATCCTCTTGCCTCTACTTCCCCAGTGCTGGGATTACAGGTATGTACCACCATGTCTGGTTTTATGAAGTTCTGGGGATCAAATCCAGGTTATCAGGCATGCTAGTCCAGCTTTCTGCCAACGGACCTACGTCCCTAGCCCTATGGCATGGTTTAAAAAGAACTCTGTAAAAAGCAAAGCAGAGTCAGAAATTAAAAAAAAAAAAGATTACTGAATAATGCAGACCAAACAATGTAAAATATCTTGGAGTGACTAAAGAGGCAGGGGCTGAGGAGAGCCATTGGTCTGTCGTTAGTAACTTTTTCAGAGAAGGGTGTTAGCAGAGAGCTATGGATAAAATCCAGACTGTAGTTAATTGAAGTAAACGAAATTGGCCCTATCAACAGTCAGGAAGTTACTCTGAACTATGGCTTATTGACTTTTTCTGGGATGGGGGAGATCATCGTTTTCAGTTTGTACCCTCTGCTGAGCCCACCCAGGCTCCAAGGGGAGCGCTCCAATCTCAGTGTCACACAGATGGCCTTGGCTAATCCCAGATGATCTGGGATTACCAAACAGATATGAAATATGTGAGAGGTTTGTGGAGAGGGTGGGCAGGAGTGGCAGGGAGGTGGGGGGGCTGAGAGTAGTCAATACGAAAAATTATAAAACTTAAAAAAAAAAAAGCCTGGGCCCCAAATGAAGTACGTATGGTAGTGGTTCTAGGCCTCTGGTAAACTGTGGAGAACAGGGGACAGACACGCTTGTAAGAACACAGCAATCAGACTTCAAGGGTCAAGGTTCTGTTTTTTCTTCCTTTCCTTTTTAAAGAGCAGGGATGATATTTATAGACTAAAAGGAAAGAATCTTGGTATAGAGAGGTTAAGGTTTTTGATGGACTAATGTTTCAGATGTTAACAAGGCAAAAGAAAGGAAATCTTCAGATGGAGAGATTAAGGCTGATAAAACACTACGCAGGGGAAGTCGGGAAGCCATAGGGTGAGAGCCAAGGGCTAAGGATTAACCCTGTTCTGGAAAGGGATGCTATGTTCTCTGAGAAAGGAAGAGAGGAGAAAGTTAAAGGAAATAACATTTAGCCTTGATTTCTGCAAAGTGAGGTCATTGAGAATAAAGGTAGCACCAGCATCTTTATTGTAACACATAGGAAATGTCCTCTAGGATTCTTTGAGGCTGTTTGATAGGAAGTTAACTAGGGATGATTAGAAGATGATCTAGCAAAAATCAAGAAATGAACAAAAATAATATTAATTTATGGACAAGACACTTAAAGTGCAAGGTCATCTGGAATCCCCACCCCACCCCCAGACAGGGTTTCTCTGTTGTAACTCTGGCTGTCCTGGAACTCACTCTGTAGACCTGGCTGACCTTGATCTCACAGAGATCCCCCTGCCTCTCCCTCCCAATTTCTGGGATTAAAGGCGTGTGCCACCACTGCCTGGCTTTGGAATTTGTTTCTATTTTAGAACGATTAGAAATATTGCTGGTTTGGCCTGGTCTTTCAGATACCAAACTCTGAAGTAGAAATACGAAAGCCAGAAGGATCTCATGGCAGTGGGCTCAGGATGGAGGGAAGAGAAGGAAGTATGGTGGGGCAGAAAGAACTTATTAGCTGTTGAACGATCTTGCTAAATGCCAGGAGGAAGGGCACATGCTTGGTGTATTTTTCCTGCACTAAGGTGAGGAGCCAGGCAGTTAAAATGCCATCTTAATCTGTCCTAACTTGTCTTGATGGTCAGTGTTAACTATTCTATCAAGAGCATGTGCTCGTTCTCTCTCTCTCTCTCTCTCTAGTTTTAAACATCTGCTTATTTATTTTATTGAGAGCATGCCACACTGTGAGAGTGGGGGTCAGATGAGAACTTGCAGGCACCAGTTCTCTGCTCCTCCCATGTGGGCTCTAGGGATTAAACTCAATTGGTCAGGCTCGGCTGCACGTACCTTTACACACACGGAGTCATCTTGCAGTTCACCTTTTGGCACAATACTTCTTTGGTACAAGGATTGCACATCTCTATGTATCAACCACAGATTGAAAGTCGCTGGGCCTCTTTGGGAGCCAGGAACCCCAAACCTATATATTCTAGTTTGCAAGTCTAGGAACTGCTTCTTCTCTGAGTGGAAACGGAGTGACTAGTGTATTAACCTTTTCATCCCAAGGCTTGAGCTCCTCTCCTCTGCCTCTTTGGTTGAGGACATGACGTATGAGCTGCTGACTCAGAACGCTAAGGGTGTATTTTTACACACGGCAGCCCACACTTTGCAGCAGCACCTCTGGAAAGTTCATCCTTGTCTGTAACAGCCTGTTGACTGCTGAGAGGCTGGCAGCCTCTGAGTGATGTGCCGTGGCTGTGATGGTGGATCCCATTGCTGATTGTGCTCGGCTGCTCTGATTGGCTGAGTTGTGTGGCATTCTCTCCTGAGTGTCATCAGGCTTGGCAGCAGCTGCCTTTACTGGCTGAGCTGTCTTGCTTGGTCATACCTGCAGATCTTTAAGGTGCACTGACCTTTACCATTCTCCTAGGAATTTAATACAGCTTTAGTTGGGCGAAGGGTGAGCAAGGTAGTTTGAGACTTCTACTCGGCTCTCCCTTCTCATTGTAGCTGTGCTCATTCATGAGGCTAAGGAACTGGCTGGGCTTTTGTCAAATACCAAGTGTATTTATTTGAAGGCTAGCAAAATGACAAGTGCACACAGTAGGCCCCTAAGAGTTGGAATGGATGAAGAATAGCTCTGAGCGCCATCCTCTAACAGAGGTAATGGCAGTGCTGGTTCCCCGGGTCCCCATCTTATCTCATATCCCACCCTGCCGCCCTCAGAATGTTTCAACACGGGATTACCCAAGCAAGTGGCTAGAGCTCATTTGGGGATGGACTGAGGAAAACACTACCATCTGTGTTCGTTTTGGGGATCCTGCATTCCGGCAACGCAACCTCTACTTCAGTGAGTGAGTTTTGAGTCTCAAAAAGGTACAAGGGTTTGTGCCTCAGTCTCCTTATCCTCCACCTTACGTTGGTTGCATAGGATCTTGTTGTATTTCAATATCCTTGACTCCAAGAGGTGCGTGCTTTATTAATCATGCCCGTAGCCCTCTGTCTCTCTCACTTGCCACTAATTGTGATGACCATCTCGCTTATCTCTGACGGAGAAGCAGAAGCTGGCTTATATAATTCGGGGGATTGTATCGTTTCATTGCTATCGGCAAAATCGAGAGGTATAAATCTCCTAACTCTGTTTTGTGTTCGTCCTCCCTGACATGTCTTTCAAAGTCTGATAAGAACCCTTAACATGAGGTATACTTATATCAGCAAGATTTTAAAAGTACGACACGATAGGACTCCAGAACATAGTCATCAGGCTTAACTGAAATGTCTCACTTGCTTTTAATGAATGGCTTATGACCATCAGCTCTTCATGCTTTCCAGTGTGGAGCCTGCCCTAGGTTCTCCTGTATGCCAGGCAAGCTGCTTCACGGAACTGCGTCCGAGCCTTTTGGTATCTTTCACTCTAGAACATCGGTTATCTCCACCGACTGCCATCTAGTTCCACTTTCCTTAGAATTTGTGCCTCCTTTAAGTTCTGAAGGACCTGATGTATTTGTTTCTGCTGGCTTACCATCTTGGTGCCACACTGTGGAAGTGACGATTTTACTCTCTACTTTGGTCCAGATTGCTTACAATCCAGTTTCACATGTATTTTTGACTTCTTCTGGTCCATGTTGGGTGAAAGAAGTATTTTGAGGACCCAGGGCTTTCTGGGATTAGGATTTATTGTTAGGGAGAGTTTCCTGGGAAGGGAGGTGGAGGATGCAGGATCAGGTGGGGGTAGCATCTAGCTGTGACACAGACCCAGCCCAGCACCCTCACCTGACTTCATCAGTAGCCTTGAGGCTACAAAGGTGAGCTGGGTCTTGCTTTGTGCTAAAATTTCCAGTTCATTCCGTAAGATCAGTTATTGGCTGATGTTTGCCTCAGAAGGGCTTGACATCTGGTGAAGAATTCTCTGTAGTTGAGGTTGAATTATTTCTGAAGGTGGTGACAGCAACACTGGACCAGCCACAGTGGTGGCCATAACGTCTTCCTGGCTACTTTCTCAGCGTTACACAGCTCATAAATGTCAAAGCTGTCTAGGATTTCTGACTCCTGTGAAGGAATGTACCCTCTCACAGGCTATCTCATGTGACTGTCAGGGGAGCAGCATGAACTCACCAGTGGGTCCTTTGGGCCTCAGTCTGGGTAGCTGTGGCTGAGCTCCATGGACATCATGTGAAATTAATGTTTTTGACAAACCTGAGATGGCCTAGGCCTCACAAAGTAAGTTACAGGAGTGGCTGAGGCAAAGCATTCCTGCCATGGAGTCATTGCTATTCACCAAGTTCTCTCAGTTTCTTATAAATCTGAAGGGACACCAAACCAGCCGGCCTGCTTCCCACTTTTCTTCCAGGGTGGGGACTGAGCTTGGCGTCTTGCTGGCTCTCTTTGCTGCCTGAATATGTCAGTCCTGATCTAAAAATAATCTGAACCCTACTAGGGTCAACGTGGTTGACTAGGCTTCAACTTCACAGAAACTCTGAGGAGGCTGGTGAGGAGGAAACACTAAAGAAGAGGTTTTCATTTGATATGGATGCCTCTGTCTGACTCTGGAATCGAGACAGTCATTTTGGGAAGGTCAGGCACACCTAGAAGAGATCATTTATTAATCACTAAGAGAGCAAGGAATTGTCGTGAAGCTCTTGCTTTAGATTCATTTCCTCTTGCTGTGTGTGATAAAATACCTTGACAAGAGCAATTTAGGGCAGAAAGAATTTACTTGGCTCACAAATCTAGGTTATAGTCTGTTGCTTTAGGGAAGTCAAGGCAGCCAGAACTTGAAGGAGCTAGTCACATTCACAGTCAAGAGCAGAGAGAAAATGAATATAAACATGTGTTCAGCTCACCTTCTCCATTACACAGTTTGGGACCCCAACCCAGGGGATGGTGCCACCCACAGTGGAAATTCTTCCCATCTCAATGAACATAATCGAGATAATCCCCTACAGACATGCCCACAGGCCACCCTGATCTAGACAGCCGCTCATCAAAGCCTCTTTCCAAGGTGATTCTATAGTGAGTCAAATTGGCAATGAAAATCAGTCATCGTGGCTGCATAAGGATGGGAAAGTCAGAGATGGATGGAAGTAAGCTTAGAACATGGCTAGAACTCAGACTCTGACCAGGCTGTTTACAGGCATAAATGTCTTGGTCAAAGTCTTGGTCTCTTTTGGTTTTACTGTTTCTGTCTTTAAAATGGTTCTGAGTTAGAGAGATGGCTCAGTGCTTAAGAGCAGTGGGTGCTCATGTAGAAGACCTAGGTTCAGCTCCCAACATCCACACAGAAGCTCCCAGACCTTCTGCACTCCAATTCCAGGGGACTCAGTGCCCTTTTCTGGACTCCCTAGGCACCAAGCATGCACATGGTGCACATACATGCATGCAGGCAAAATACGCATAAACAAAATAAAAATAAAGAGGTTTAAAATGACTTCAATTGTATCAGATTTGCCTGATTTCTTTGGTTGTTACAGGGAACAAACGAAGTAACACATGCAAAGTGTAAAGTTCTATAAAACTCACTTTTTTGGATCTTCCCACATGATTCCAGGGCTTTGGGAAATTCTTAGAACTCTGGCGTACACACGAAATGGATACTAGAGTTTGGAAGAATGGAAGTTCTAATCATTAAGAATGGGTTGGTGGACTAAAATCAGTTTAGATCTTTCCTTTGAGATTCTCAAGCATCTTGGCTTTTCCTTTCTTCAAAAGACCTCTTGAAATGGAGAATTCAGTGTTCCTTCATAGGTGGCTTTATTCTGTGTGGCCCCATCTCAACTAGTAGGTGAAACAAGCCAATGATTTCAGGAAATGACTAAGGGTTGCTAGATGGTGCAATGGGACATGGGTCCAAAAAAAATATGTTCTTGTTGTAGAGGTTTGTTAAGGTTGGAGAACAAACTCAAATGGCATTTTGAAATAAAATTTCTCCATAAATTCCCAACAAAGACGCATGTATGAGAAGATAATGGTATTCCATAGAAGGCAATGGGAAAAGAAACTCACTCTGCTCTCCAGGTCATTCCTGTTCAGTTCATTCTTTACTGTCACAAAGTCACCATTATAAATTTGCTTGTCCCATTTAGCCTGATGAGCAGATGCCTTTAGACAAATCCTTTAGCCTAGGAAATACTAGAATCTAGCAGAGGGATCTTGTCTGCCATGTTCACTCCTGTGTCCATAAAACTGAGGATAATTTTTTAGTACATTGAAAGTGCTAGTGCCTATGTGCCTATGAATTAATCAAATACGTTAATGATTTGGCCTTTATATGTTACTCTACTCTCCACTCCTAATCATCTCTCCTAGTTCTATCCCTCCACCTGGGTAGCTGATTCACCATTGTGTATCAATATCCCTCCCCACAATGAAACATACCATCCTTAGGGGAAAGCTCCTTAAGAATGGAAAGTTCAAAGGAGGCTCATTAGAACTCAGGAGGTAAACAGCTCACAAGTCTCAGGAAGTCCCTGAAATTTACTGGATACACAAGGTTCTCCTCTCTTCAGGGTAATATAAGTAATAAGCCCTGCTGAGCAGAGTTGATTTTTGACCTGTTGTGCTGCTTGCAAGTTGTGCAGGTTGCTCCAGGATTCCAACTTTTGACTTGTCATCCATTCTGGGGTGGGCTAGGTATAATGAGCTACCTTTGAGGCCATATTCTTATAAGTAACCCCAATAACTTCATTGGTTCATAAAGTTGCACTTTGATGGTATCCTTTGTTCTGTTGTCAGTTCCCTGTCCAGGTTTAGTAGATACTTGTTCTTGTCTCCCCAGGAATAGTGTTATCCAGTACCTACCAACTATTCTCGAAATTACTTTGATTGCTTCTATCCATATCTTTGGTGTATATATTTTTTGCTGCTTAGAATATCTTATTTAAGCTCATGTGTGTCTGAAAACATTAATTCTTTACTATTCAGCTCAGTTGTCCCCACTTCCATAATGTTTTTGCTGGCCCTTGCTGTCTGTCATTCTCTCTATTCCTCTTTATTTTGCAATACACTTTGCTGTAGAATGACTATTTCCAGGTCTGTCTCCCTTATAGATCCCCCTCAATTTTGCATCACACTAGCTCTTAGACATCAGAAATACTTAGTCAAGATATGTTGGTGTAGCAGTCAGAGTTCTCTGAAGGAACAGAATTGATAGTATGAATATCTATGTTTTGGGTTATTCAGAGACTCACCAGCCTGACTCAAGTCTCAGTTTTAGTAAATTAGAGGTTTTTTATTAACTGGCCAGGACCAAACCAGACAGAGTTCTCTAGGTAAGGACTCAGCTATTGTTAATCTGAGGATTATATAGGCAAAACCCACAAAGTAATTTTGGGGAGTCAAATTAACTCATATCCTGTTTGGGTGCCGGCAAGACTTGATTTTGTAACAGATGTCCAGTGGGGGCCTCTACCGTCCAAACAAGCAAGCGTTTCATCCAAAAGCAGAATTTGACAGTTAGCCTGTTTAATCCTGTGACCTTGTGAAAACAGCTAAGACAGTGAAACATTCTGCAACAGTCATCAATCTTTTAAGAATAGTCCAACTGCACCAGGAAGCGTTCCATTTTGGACTAGCTGACATAGTACGTTCAAGGTAGGAGCAACTTCCTCATGGCTAATACAAGCTAAAAACAATCTCGTTTTTACAAGCCTAGCACAGTAAATTAGCCTCTACACATAATGTTCACCATCACATCTATATATTAAAAGGGGATTTATTAGAGTGGTTTACAGGCTGTGGTCCCTGTAGTTCAACAAGGGCTGACTCCTGACCAAGAGACCAAGGATCCAGTAGTTGTTCAGCGCATGAGACTGGATGTCTCAACAGTACTGGAGTTCCAGAGGATTCCTAGAGAGCAGCTGGTCTTCAGTCTATGTTGTAATCCTGAAGAAGTGGGTTATACTGCCAATGAAGGAATGCCTCAGCGGCAGGATGCATGAACTTGCCTGCCAGAATGAGGGTCAAGCAAGCAAAAAGCAAAAGCTTCCTTCTTCCATGTCCTTTTATGTGGACTACCCACAGAAGGTATGGCCCAGTTTTCTTGTGGGTCTTTCTACCTCAAATGATCCAATCAAGAGAAACCCTCACAGGTGTGCCTCGCTGCTTGCTTCAGTTGATTCCAGATGTAGTCAAGTTGACAACCAAGATTAGCCATCATGGTTGGGAAGTGAAACGATTTGTTTAACTAGGTTATTTCTTTGTGACATAATTGAAATATGGAGAGGAAGAATGAAAGGCAGAGACGGTCAGAAAATACTCGACTGGTTCTCAGTTTTCAAAACGAGAGCCTGTATCATGTTTAATTTTCAGTCTTGTAGTCTCAAGCACGTGCTTAGCTAATAAAGCCTCCTGAGGACCTTGACTGGACCGAGTTCTGCCTCAGTATCCCATGCCCTCCCACAGTGGACTAGTTAAAAGAAGGTACTTACTAGGGAAAGAATTTAAAATATGTGTATGTTGAATGGTAGGCTTTGTGTAAAGGGCTGGGTTGTGTAAAATGATGACAATTTATTAAGTATATTTGGTACTGTCATGTGTCCTTTAGTGAAAATATCAGGCACTGTGTCATAATCATGATTTCAACATGGCTTAGTTATTATTCAAGTGACTAATACAATAAAATATTCAATGAGTCATCATTAAATTGTCCTGAAGATGAGCTCTTATTTTGGTCTTTACCGGAGACACATGGGAGAAATGGAGAGGTGCTGCAAAGTTAGGCAAAGTCTTGAAAACTGTTTTTTAAAAATTTCCTTTCTGTTTTTGTGTTTCACATTTACAAGTCTTAAATAACTATTTAGTTGGCCAGAGCCATTTTAAAGATAGTCGAGACGCAGAATTGATTAATGACTTGTTAGCCTTGTGAAAGCTGGGGACAAAACAGAAAGTTCTAGGTCCCCAGCTTATTGTAATCACGCCTTAGTGATCAAATAAATACTCTAAGTGATGCCAAATCACCATGGTGAGATTATTGTCGGATTTCTGAATTGAAAAACTAGTTAAGACCTTGTCTTTCTTTGTTCCCTCAAAGAACTCCATCATTGGCTATTCAATGAGAACTCAGTTGATCCCTAGTTTTCTTAAGCAAGAATGTTCCACACTCAATTGTCCTTTCTGGTGTGCTTACATACAAACTCTAAATTGTATGTCACAAGTCCCTTATGATTTTTCTTCTTGCTATATAGCCCAGGCTGGCCTTAACCTAGTGTTTCTCCATCTCCTGAGCGCTGAGATGTTGGGGTATGAGCCACCATACCTAGTTAAGTGTTTTAAGCTCTTGGTGCCAAGATGACCCATGTCCATGAAGAATGACTAGAGGTCAACCTTCCTTTGTCTTGGTTCCTTCCTTTGTTTTATCATAATGAATATTACAGTCTACTCATAAAAGGAAGACATTTAAACATCTTTAGAAGCATCTGCATATATTGTCTAATTTAAGGAACGATTGTACACCTATGAATTGTACCACATGTTACCAAATGCTGGTAGAGGCCAGAAGACGGTGTCAGATCCTCTGGAGCTGGAGTTTTAGGTGGTTCTGAGCTGCCATGTGGGTGCTGGGAACCAAAGCCAGCTCCTCTGCAAGGGCAGAGAGCGCTCTTAACTACTTTTTAGTGTCTACAATCTTAGAAGGTTTTAAGTAAGCTTACAATTTTGTTTGGGGCTGCATTCACATCTGTCTCCAGTTGCACTCAGCCCACTGACCTTGGGCAGACAGTGATTGTGTCGATGGGCTTTTATTTTGTTCTCCTGGCTTGGAATTTCCTCCACCGTCTCTGAAACATCCCAAGTCTTCACAATTGGATTCAAGTGCCCTTTACTGTGGGAGTTTTTCTATCCAACCCTTCAGGAAGATTCACACATCTTTTACCTCTCATTTGGATGCTGCCTCTTGACCCTTGTAGTGTCCTTTGTTTTCTTAATTATACTATTTGTTGGGCTATCACATAAAATTTGATTCCTTTTCTGTTTTATAAAGTATTCTCACCTGTTTGGGGACAGAGTTTTTTGTCTAAAATTATTATTATTATTATTATTAGTATTGTGTGTGTGTTTGTGAGTACACACCCACTTATGGTACACATGTGGAGGTCAGTGATCAACCAAGTAAAGCAGTTCTTGCCTTCCACTTTGATGTGGGTTCTGGGCTTGAACTCAGGTCGTCAGGCTTGCCTGGTAAATGCTTTCCCTGCTGAGCCATCTCACTGGCCCTCAGGGTCTATATCTTTGTGCCATATTGCCACTGCCTGTAAAGTAGGAGCACAGTTCCTGTGCACTGAATTAAGACATGGAAACCTATGGCTAAAAACAACCTGTTTTCCTTCCTGCAGTGAGTCCATTTACCAGGCACTTTGAGCAACTGCAACAGGTCTGTGCACTCTTGAGATTGGGTCCTATCTACAGAGAGAATGTGTTCTCAGAGTGTGAGGTCACTGAGGGTCAAGTTCACAGATGACTCTGAAGGCAGCTCAGGGCAGCTTGATGGGCTTCATAAGTACAATTTAGCAAGTTTCAATTGTGCGTACAACAGGGGAAATGTGGTTTATGTTGAAGCAATGATTAATTACCCAGAGATGGTTGATTATTAAAGCATGGCCTCCTGTTCATCTATACAGATGATGCAAATGAAAAACGCAGCTAAAAATATCACCCATTCTCTGAAAAGCCAGTCTTAAAAAAAATTAGCTTGAACAGCTGGGAGTGCACTTTGCCAGGGTATGTATTTGCCAGTATTTGAGTGCAATTGGTCCAGCATTTTCACATAAAATAAAAGCACCATTTAAGCCACAGAGAGGAAAAAAAAACCCAGTGCTTTTTAATTGTGTATGTACATGAGTTCAGGTACCGGTGGAAGTCAGAAGAGGGCGTCAGTTCCCTTGAAGCTGGAGTTACAGGTGGTTGTGAGCTGCCCAACATCGGTGCTGGGAAGTCAGTTCAGGTCCTGTGGAAGAGCAGTATGTGCTCTTAACCGTGTAGCCATCTTTCCACAATCAAAATTTATTTGTGAGGCTTTTTCCTTCTTTCTTCTCCCTCCTCAAACTTTGAATCACATACTTAGATGTCTACAATACAGACTTATCAAATAGTCTTATATTCCAGGAAGGAATATAAGCAGACAATATCATACATCAATAAACATAGTATCTGAGCTTTGGATTCCTAAGTCTGAGATACAATACTGTATGACTTGGAGGAAGTTACTTAACTTCTCTGTCTCATGTAGAGGAATATTTAATCTTTTCATCCAGTAACATGGCTGCTTTTGGAAAGGATGACATTCAAGGCCTGTGTGATCTGGCTAGAATGCAGAACTTTCTTAATTAGTGACTGATAGGGGAGGGCCCAGCCCATTGTGGGTAGTACCATCCCTGGGCTGGTGGTCCTGGGTTCTATAAGAAATCGGGCTGAGCAAGCCATGAAGAGCAAGCCAGTAAGCAGCACCTTTCTATGCCCTCTGCATCAGTTCCTGCCTCCAGGCTCCCACCCTGTTTGAGTTTCTGTCCTGACTTCCTTCAATGATGAACAGTGATGTGGAAGTGTAAGCTGAATAAACCCTTTCCTCCCCAACTTGCTTTTTAGTGTTTTGTGGCAGCAATAGAAACCCTAAGACAAGTTGGTATCAGTGTAGTGGGGTATTACTGTGGCAGGCCTGACCATGTTTTGGGGAGTAATGTGGAAGGACTTTGGAACTTAGGGAAGTAGAAAAGCCATTGACTGTTGAAAGCTCACTGGGATGTTCTTAGGGAGCCTGAAAGATAAAAGTTTGAGAGCAGTGCAGAGGGTGGAAGCCTGGCTTGCGAAGTTTCAGAGGCATGTTTAAAGACTCCATCAGAACGGTTGGCTACTTTGAATTTAGATTCTGCCATTCTTGTCAGCTGGGGTTGAAATGTCAGCTACAGTTAACAAGGCACAAGCATTATTGAAGTGAAACCTTTGTTTTACTGGGACAATTGATCCTGGTTATCTGGAGCTAAGAAATTAGTGTTGATTAAGAAGAGACCAGCATCACTGCCCTGAAATGGTCTGGTAAGTGCTTCCTGAGAGGATAGAGAGGCCATGTTCCAGAGGCAGCCAAGGTTGGATCTTGTGTTGGCAGCTGGACTTGGAAATATGTAAGAATTACCAAGGTGGTACTGGTTTTGAAGGAGTGAAGGGATCAAGGAGAACAGCTGAGGCTTGATACTATGAGAGGTCAGGAAAGTCCATTGGTGAAAGTGCAGCCTCAGTGGCAGTTGAAGGCCCAGACTGAAGGGGTCATGCAGAAAAGTTGAGACTTGGCATATGAAAAAAGCCTATAAAAGGCTATTGGTGAAACTTACAGCAAGGGAACTCCTAGCATTTTGGAGATGACAGTACCATGGGACGTCTACAAAGAACAGCAGCAGTGGAGTGGAGCTAGCCGGAATCTAGACATGCCGTGTGCTGCCTAGGTCAGGGCTGAGGAGTGATCCACGCCCTTTGTATGAGTCCAGAAGATCATGAGTGAATTCTAGACATTGGACAGTTGGAGTTTGGTTTTGCTTTGATTTGATAGTGACTGCCTTGATTTTTCCCTCTTGAAGTAAGAAACCATTTGATTTAATTTTTCTTTTTACTGGAGCCCACAGTTGAGAGACTTTGTATTTTAAAAGACTTTGGAACTTAAAAGAGATTGGCTATTTTAAAGGCACTGAAATTTTAGTGTGCTTGAATTTGTAAAGACTTTGAGACTTTTTGATGTGAGATCTTTGTAGCTTAATGGTGGTGTGCAAGGCATCAGTTTGTACTGGCTGATTTTATGTCAACTTGATGCAAGCTAGAGTCATCAGAGAGGAAGGAATCTCAATTGAGAAAATGCCTGCGTAAGATCCATCTGTAAGGCACTTTCTTAATTAGTGATCAATGGGGGAGAGCCCAATCCATTGTGATTGGTGCCATCCCTGGGCTGACAGTCCTGGGTTCTAAAAGAAAACAGGTTGAGCAAGCCATGAAGAGCAAGCTTGTATTCCTCCCTGGCCTCTGCATCACCTGCCTCTAGGTTTCTACCCTCTTTGTGTCTCTGTCCTGACTTCATTCAGCTATGGAAGTGTAAGCCGAAAACTTTTCCTCTCCAATTTACTTTTTGGTCATGGTGTTTTGTCACAGCAATAGAACCCTAAGTAAAACTTTTCTGGAAGTTTATTTTTAGTTATGTATAAAATAATTGTTTTTGTGCATTGTTGGAAAAGGCCTTGGCATTTTGTATTGTCTGTAGGTGTTAGATTTTTGTGTGTGGGGGAGTGTTTAATTGCTTATGATCTACATCTGAGGCCTTCAGAATGACTAAAAACACCTGAGCTCAGATGCTTGGGGTTCCACTCTCCAGGTGCTAGCCAGAATGGTGGTTCCCTCTGCTGAGGTCTGTCAGGACTTGCACCTATGAAAATGCCTCTGTCTCTTGCTTGCTGAGCCATTCAGTAGCTTATTACTACATAAAACACCTCGAGAGAGAGTATCAGTGCAGATTTTTAGATCATGCTTACTCTTCAGCCCCTTCCCACCTCATGGCAATCAGTGAAGAAAACTGGAGTCTGTGGCCTGTGAGGGAGTATATCCTTTCTTGAGTTTCTTCACGTTTTAAACTAGATTGCACCTCCCGAACTCTGAACAAATGTCAACCTCAGACAGGAAAGCAGAGGTCATTAGGTTTGTCCATCCACAAAAGTTCTGGACGATAATTCTGTGAGGTGGTGTTAGGTTACAAAACCTAGTTCAGAATGTCTGAATGGGCTGTGTCCATCCAATAGGCTCTCATATGTTGTTGGCTTGAACTAGCAGTCTTTGTTCAAGGCCTTGGAATAGTTTGTTGAGCTAGCAAGCATAAGCTTTGCCCCTATTTTATTGTTAGTTGGCTCATCAATGCTTCCTTTCATATAGTACATCACAAGCTAATTTCAGTCTTTGGCTATGAACCATGGGAAATTCTAAGAGTTCAGTATAGAAACTAGCATGTGTGTGCTGCCTCACACGAATGTCCATTTTCATTGCAGCTGAAAACCTGCACTGACTTTTCTGCTTATAGGTAAGAATGTTGAAGTATTATATTTTAGAATGTACAAGTTAGTCTTGTAGTTGGAGGTCAGATAGCGTGGTAGAGTCTGTGACAGTGGGGAGTCTCCCTGGAAAATACATAGCCAGGAGAACCATGAGGGAAAATATATATGATCTCCTTATGGGGATTTTTCTCCTAATGAAAAGAATTAATTTTGCCCACTAATTTATTAGCCACATATAGCTACGTTTCAACATTTTGTTAAATTACCCAATATTCTTTCATATTGTTCTAGTCTGCAGCCACCATTTCTGGACTTGGTGAGACAAGATGTCTTGATTACTTTTCTATTGCTGTAATTAAACACCATAACTAAGGCAGCTTAGGAAAGAAAGCATTTAATTTGGGGCTTACGGTTTCAGAGGGTTAGAGTCCATGACCATCATGGAGCATAAATGAAATCCCCAACAAAGTCGCACCTCCTAATACTTCCCTAACAGTTCTTTCAAGTGGGGACCAAGTATTCAAACACATGAGCCTATGGGAGTCATTTTCATTCAAATTGCCACACAGGGTTTCATGCATCCAAGCTTGGCCTTGAGCTTTCTATGTATCTGAGGATGACTTTGAACCGGTCTTTCTGCCCCTACCTCCTAAGCACTGGGATTACAGGTATAATGCCTACATAGTTCTTATTCATATTCAGACATAGGAAACAATGCAGTCAACACTATCTTTGGGCTATTAGCAAGGGCTATTGGTTTCTTCTACACCCAATGTGCCTCAGCTGATGCCTAAATTCACACAGAGCACACCAGGTGTCTGATGTAGTATTTCAATAGTCGCCCTCTCCACGTAATATCACAGAATGACCTCCTGAGAAAATAAGACCTTGGAGGCCAAGAATCAGCACACTAGGATAGTATTTTCATTGTCTTAAAAAGGATAGGGAGAGAGACAGCAAGCATGCCTAGTATGGTATTAGTCTGTCTTCTGGCTTCCTGGCATCTTTTTGGAGTCATTATATTCTTTCAGGTTTACCACTTATGCTCTCTACAAACTGAATTTTATGTGACTTTTTGAATAAATAGTAGTGGTATCACTTCTGGATGTGGTGTTCACATCAGTAATCACAGCACTCGGGAGTCTGAGGCAGAAGGATTGCCGTGAGTTCAAGAACAGTGTGGGCTACCTAATGAGTCCATAATGAGGCAAGCCAGGGCTATAGAGTGAGACCCTGTTTCAAGAAACAGTAAGAAAGGACCGTTGAGATAGCTCAGTGGGTAAAAGCACATGCTGCATGGATCTGACAACCCAAGTTCAATGCCCAGAATCAAAGGTGGAGGGAGAGACTGCCTTTAGAAGCTTGTCCTCTGACCTCTACATGTGCACCGTGGCATGTATACACCTTTACATGCAAATTCAAACTGCTAATAAATAAAATAATAAAAAGGAACAAGATTGTCTCTATATAAAAGCATCCCATTTGTCTCCTACTTGAATGGTGCTGAATGGTTATCCAGTGTTCTGGCCAGTTTATGTCAAACATTTTCTGAGCAAATCCAGTAACAGCAAGATTACCCTTTAAAAGAGTTTTCAATGAAGGAGGTTTTGGAGGAGTGCTCCTGGTGGCCAAGATGGTAATGTCACAGCAGTCCTGGAGGAGAGCAGCTGGCCCAGCCCGTCTGGCTGGTGTTTGCAAGGAATAGAGAATTATGGATGAATCTGGGGTTGGACTTTTCATTCAAGCTCACTTCTTTCTCCCTCAACTGAAGCTCATTGGTGAAGTGGCCATTTAGGTTGCTACTGTTAAACTAAGGAAATTTGATAATCGACACTACGTTTACCGTATAAACACCCCACATGTACCAGCATCTGTGTGTGTGTGTGTGTGTGTGTGTGTGTGTGCGTGCGTGTGTGTGCGTGTGTGTGCGTGCGCACATGCACAGGTAAATACCAGTGGTTGATATCAATTGAATATCTTTAGTTTGGGGGACAGGATCTCTTACTGAACCTAGAGCTCACTTTAGACTGGCTGGCCAATGAGCTCCATGCATCTGCCTGTCTTGACTCCTTAGTGCTGGGAGTACAGATCTACTGTGGCACACCAAGATTTTTATAGGTGCTGGAGATCCTAACACAGGTCATCATGCTTTCACAGCAGTCACTTTACACACAGAGCCATCCCCACCGTCCTTGGCTTCTTAAGGAGCATTAAAAAAAAGTTAAGTTTGGCTTTTGACACCTGCATGATTGTGGTATGAAAAGCAAACACGTTCTTCACTTCAGAGCAATGCTTTGTGTGTTTTCAGCATTTAGATGAGAATTTTTCCATCCAAACTGCACATTAAGTGACTGAAAACCTCGAAGTCTTCATCAAAGCAGGGTGTAGACTCAAATTTTGGAAGTTACTAGAGTAAAATTTTTTTGGAGGACGCTATTAGAGCACCCGACCAGCAGATGGCGCTCTTACCTTTGAGCTCATGGGATAGTATGGGCCCATGATGAGTTCTTGTATGGCTTAGCTCAGAAACTGTTGAGGACTGCATTTCCCTATTTCTATTCAGATAGTTTTATAACAAGTGACAAGGTTATTTTTACTGTTAGAGGGAAAGTGGAAGAATGGACAAAACCATTCTATAGATAGTTTCCTCAACGATGTGTTCGTACGTGAAATTGTGACAATCCACATGGAAGAGAGAAAATGCTCTTCTAGCAAATGTGAATTCTAAATTGTATCAGTCTTTTCATCCTCATTTATGAACTCTGCATCTTAATCTGATAAGCACAGCTGGGTGTACAAAGAATGGAAACAATGTCCCTTCTTTCCTTTGTCGCTGGGATTTCACAGTATCTCAGAATCAAAATCTTGATGCTCCAAGGAACTTTAGAGATCATCTGGTTATAGGCATGAAGTTTCAGATGAGGGAATCAAAGAAGGCCTGCAGGCATTAAACAACGGGTTTAACCTGATGTCTAACCTGCTGTCACTGAAAAATAGGTAACACAACCCACCCTCTTCAGCACGAAGCTGTTGGCACCTCCTTAGCCCCATGACCTCTGTCATTCTTGCAGGTGGCCTGGTAGGGTAGACTGATTCCATTGTCATGTTTTGTCTGTTTTTGGTTTATTTCATAGACTTTATATACAAAGGAGCTAATGGTTCTAGCTATGACTCATACTCTCCAAATCAGGCAAAAAAAGTGTTAGAAGAAAGATATTTTCCCCTGGAAGTTGATCATTTAAAGAGGGGTGTGTACATCTTTAGTTGGGTTTAATCAAAGGGGGTGTATCAAGATGTTGCAGGTGTAAAATGTCAAATCGCTGAGTTAGCTAACTAAACTGGCTTTCTGTGTGCTCAGGTCTCTTGCTCTGGAGATATTTGTAGTCAGGGAACACAGAGAAGAATGGGGTTGGGGGGTTGTTAGAATAGGATATCTTCTTAGCCTGAAGTTAAGAGATTTTAAGGAGCCCTTCCTGCTGTAGCCAAAGAAGTACAAGTTTTACAGCACATAAAAGCATTCTAGTTTCTTTATTATTAAGTGTTGTGAAAGCTTATTTTTAGTTATGTATAAAATATTGTTTTGCTCACTGTTGAGTGAACTGCCTAGGTCTCAGCATTTGTATTGTCTGCAGGTATTGTCTTTATGTGGGGGATGTTTGATTGCTCATGATCTGCATGTGCTATCAGTAGAACACCCAAGGAGTTCTGTATCAAAAAAAATGACTGAGCTCAGATGCTCAGGCTTCCACTGTCCTGTATGGTGTTGGCCATGACAATAGTTCCCTCTGCTGAGGTCTGGCAGGGATTACACCTATGAAATGCCTCCTTGTTGTCCTTGGTGAGCCACCGCAGCAGTGTACTATTACAGTTAAGATCAAATGTAATGGATTCATGCATTTGCCTGGTTAGCAGATTACCCACATTCAAGCATTTTCTAACAGGGTGCCTTTACCACCCTCAATGGCAAAAACAGAGGAGTGGAAATGAATCAGAACAGAAGGAGGGCCTCTGTTCCCCCTTCTAGCTAATATGCCTGGGATGTTTGCTGTTTAAGTGTGTGAGGTTCATGAGAAGATGGCCCCATTCACTATTCACTCCCTTCATAGGGAGCTGATCCAGTTCCTCATGCCATTCAGGGACCCAGCCATTGTCACAGATTAGGTGACAGATTAGGTGCCTCTTAGGTGCCATGGGAGCAGCGTGCAGCTGTCTTCTCTAGTCCTCTCCTGAACCCAACATTGCTATCTTCCAGTCTTGGAAGCCTAGCTCTCTTTAGGGTCAGTGTGGTACAACCTGCCATGCTGCAGCCTTTGTAACCAATACCTCAGAAGAGCCTTGCAGAGGCTTACCACTGTGTGTGTTGGGGGGGGGCAGTGTTGGATAATGTGTGTTCTTCTCTAAGGGCCTTAGGCAAATTTTATGTGACTTCGAAGTGTCCGTGAGCTGCATGTTTGTGGATTTCTAGAGCCAGCCTCAGAGGCTTGCTCTTTGCCCCTCCCCGCTCTCCTGGCTCCTCTCTTTTGGGGGTGCTGGAGAGCAGATGCCCTGTGGAAATGTTCGGTCTGAAGGCCCCTATGGTCCCGAGCCAGAGTGACTGAGGTCCCAGAAGGGGGACTCTAAATAAGGCACTGGATTCCACTGAGGGACACCTCAAGCTAAGTCAAGCCACACTTACCATAAAAATCTCATCTGTTAGCGTGGCTTCAACGGGTCAGAACAATGGTTCTGAAACCAAAAAATGGCTACCTTTCTCTCTGGGAATTTATAATGTAGAAGACTGTCTTGAAGAAGTCTTTTACTCTTTTAGACAAGAGGTTAAGACTCATGCTAACTTCTCCCCGGTAGGGTCTGTTCTCACACATAGGTTGGGTGATGATACCGGAAGAGGCCACAAGAAGACTCAGGTCCACAGGCTGCCACTTGGAGCTGTTTATGGTAACTGCGTGCCCGAGCTCCTGCTGCGTGGAAAATGGGCTGGACTTAAATGGGAGCGGAGACTGGAGCGTGTGTGAGAATCTAATGCTTTTTCCCGCAGGACCGGGTCTCTCCTACGGCATCCAATGCTCATTGCCGCTCAATGTTGTATTGCGAGCTTGATTTCTTGTGCTCTCAGAGCCCCCCAGCTTCCTTATAAAACAGACTTTCCACTTGCTGCTTACTTACTCCTGGGGGATGCTGGAGAAGTCCCTGGGTTAATTTATGCTAAGTGCTTCATTCGAGCCAATAATAATACTAGTGGGAGCTATTAAATGTGGTACAATGGTCGGTCCCCCATTTCCTTCTAGAGGAGCTTTTCTCAGTGTCTCTCTTGGAGTAGGATTTGCGATATAAATCATAAGTGTAAGTTAGCAAACATCCCCTTGAAGCGACTGTGAGGCAGAGAAAATCGCGTTGCTGATTGAGTCACTCGGGCTCAGACTGCTGGGATCCGGAGTTGTGCTGGTCTTCTGCTTCAGCCCTGCTGCGTTCGTATCAGGCCATGGGAGCCCACTGGTCATCTCCCTTCCCAGCACTGTGCTGGGGGCAGCGTGCTGCCGGCCACGGTGGGAGAACGGATCAGGAAGGAAACAAATACAAATGCCAGAGGTTCCTTCACATTTACCAACATGCAAATGCCCAAGGGTCACGTGCCAACTAGATCATTGCATAATTTATTTTAAGAAATGACTTCGAAGATTCGGAGGATATTTTACTTCAGCTTTGTGCAGAGAGAGAAGGGGAGGTTGTTTTGGGAGTTGGTAACTGGGATTCATTTCCCCTCCACATAACCGATGTGTCACCATTACCTTTGCTAATGAAAAGGAGTTGCCTGTGTCACAGCATGCAGCCTTCTGCTCTCAAAAGGAAACGGGGGACCCAAGAGATGGCTCCATAGTTAAGAGCACTGGCTGCTCTTGCAGAGGACCTGGGTTCTGTTCTTAGCACCAACATGGTAGCTCATAGCTGTCTCTAACTCTGGTTCCAGGAGATCCAATGCTCTTGCGTGGTCTCCTTATCGCATGGGTAGAGAGAGTGAGGATCACCATCCAAACGCTACACTCGCTGTATTCAGGCTTTAAGAAAATCTACTTGGACCTCATGTTCGCTGTCCCCCTAGCTGTGCTGTAATAAGGCTCATGAAATCTAAGTTACTCTGACATTTTGTCTCCTATGACCTGTGTAGCCATGGATGGCCTTGAACTCTTGGTCCTTTTGCCTGTACTTCCCAAGTTCTGGGATTAAGGAGTTTGCCTCCACACTTTGCCCGATAATCACAGATTTTTAAAGACTGTGCTAATTCTCCGGGAGGCAAGGGGAGTAAGGGAAACAGCAACCTAATGAGTACAGAGGGTACTGTTGAAAGCAAGGTCTCTGGCTTCCCCCAACAATCCATCTCACTCTCGCAAGCACCCTTTGCTTGACTCAGGACCATCAGATCATCATCTAGGGAATCCTATGTTCCTGGGAACCGCAGTAGAAAGCAAAGAAGTAGTTTTCTGTATGATGCTATTATGTTTTGAAGCTGGATTTCTAAAAGCACGTGCATTTTAAGTTGAGGTTTCTGTTAGCTTATTAGATTTTATGGCTTCAAAAACAGTGTAAAAGATCTTTAAATGGGAATTTAAGCAAAATGGTGGGGATGGCCAGAGACCTTTGTTGGTCGGGAGGTACTGCAGTGTTGCTGTATTGGTTGCTTTTCTCATCTGCGTGACAAAAACATCTGGTGAAAGGGGAAGAGGAGTTTGTTTCACAGTGTGAAATTTCAGTCCATCACGGCAACAGGAGTGT
Organism: Cricetomys ansorgei; assembly: GCA_026225945.1. Classification (NCBI taxonomy): domain Eukaryota; kingdom Metazoa; phylum Chordata; class Mammalia; order Rodentia; family Nesomyidae; genus Cricetomys; species Cricetomys ansorgei. The sequence goes on along the minus strand of JAMJFZ010002307.1, from coordinate 6,740,531 downwards.
GCAGAACATGGTCGTGTTACATCTGCAGTCAGGAAGTAGAGAGAGATGAATGCTGGAACTCAGCTCACTTTCTCCCCCTTCCCATCTCGTTCTGGCTAGTTTCATGTCAACTTGGCACAAGCTAAAGTCGCCTGAGGGGAGTGAACCTCAATTAAGAAAATGCCTCTGTAAGACTTGGCTGTAGGAAGCCTATAAGCCATTTTATTAAAATTAGTGATGGGCCTAGCCCATTGTGGGTGGTTCCATTTCTGGGTTGGTGCTCCTAGGTTCTATAAGAAAGTAGGCTGAGTCTGCCATGGGGAGCAAGCCAGTAAGCAGCACCCCTCCATGGCCTCTGCATCAGCTCCTGCTTTCAGGTTCAGGCCTTGTTTGAGTTCCTGTCCTGACTTCCTTCAATTATGGACTATGATGTGGAAGTGTAAATCAAACAAGCCCTTTCTTCCCCAAGTTGCTTTGGTCATGGTGTTTCATCATAGCGCTAGAACCCTAACTAAGACACCCTTTAAGATTTTATTAGAGAATTCAAATTATACATATATGTGAGTGTCTGTATTTAGCTTTGTGCATATGAGTACAGATTCCTGTGGAAGCTAGGAGATGGTGCTGGATCCCCTAGTGTAGAAGAACATTTAATCTTTTAAACCAGCAACTTGGCTGCTTTAGGAAAAGGTCACATTGAAAGGCCAGTGTGATAGCTAGGAAGGGATCACATCCAAAGGCCTGTATGAAGGGATCACAAAGGCCTGTGTGGTCCAGGTGGAATGCTCTGAAGGCAATGGTAGTAACACCTTTAATCCCAAACTCAGAGTGAAGTCTGAGTTTGAGACACCTAACTCTCAGGATATAAAAGGAAGTTCTCAGCTCACAGACAGACAGTTCAGATGAGGTCAGAAGAAGAGTAGGGGAGTCAGAGAGTTAGTCAACTCACAGGCAGAAGAAGGAGAAGCAGAGAAGAGGAGAGCCAGTCCAGAATAAGCAGAAAGAAAGCAGAGAGTCAGAAGCAGATTGTTTACTATTTACAGTTCGGAGTTCACAGAACAGATCAGAATGAAAAGAGGCAGTTCAGAGGACAGCTAGTCAGAGTGAGTTCAGTCAGTAGTAAGTCTTGGAGGCTGAAATATTCTAGGTTTAGGTTTGCAGATTAGATTATTTGGAGGCTGAAACCCTCTAGGACCGGGGATTGAAAAAGCAAAGAATAAACTGCCTTTTGCCATGAACCCACAAGAATAAATGCTAAAATCTATATTTACATCTATACTTGCAAACTAGAGCTGAAGTTACAAGCAGCTGTCTGCTTCCTGATGTGGTTCAGTTCTACAGAGCCATCTCTGTAGGCCCTTGTTTTCTCCTTTTTATTAATTCTGAATCCCCATCCCATGGAGTAGTACAGCACACATTTAGGATGGGTCTTCCCTCCTTGGTTTACCCAATCTAGAAACTCCCTCACAGATATGCCCAGAGGTGTGTCTCCTAGGTGATTCTAGAGCCTATCAAGTTGACAGGCGGTATTCACTATCACAGCTGCTGATGTCCACACTTTGAGGGCTGTCAGTTAAGTTTAGATCTGGATTCACCAAGATCTGCCTTTCAAATCCCCAGGGAGATAGCCATCCAGGCTCCTCACCATTGAAGGCTCTGGTCCCGGCTTTGTTCAAATATGTCAGGATCTGATGTGAGCCACCGATAGATGGCAGTGCTGAGCCTCAGCCCCAGAGCAGGAGATGTCACCCTCTATGTGCTTTCTAAACCTTTGCTTCTGTATACACTACAGAATCTCCTCCCCCTTCCTCTTGGGTGGACACAGCCTGGCTAGAGAATCAGAAATTCACCAGAAAGTTTATATTTCAGGATCTTCAACCTGGAAGTGGTTACACCCAGTTTTTAATCTTCTACTTACAGGGATGTTGTGTGTGTTGAAGGTGAGAGACAGCGATGACTGGGTTCTTCTTTAGGCTCAAGCAAGTCACATCTTCATGTTCATGGATTTAGGCACACTTCCTTCAAGTCAGTGTAACCTTCTGAGTTCATCTCACTAGCCCAAGGAGAGACAAAATTCTGGGAAACTGGGCATGGTGGCACACATCTGTAATCCTAGCACTCTGGAGGTAGAGGCAGGGAGATCATATGTTCAGAAGCATTCTTGGGTACCTATGGAGTTAGAGGCCAGCCTGATCCTGTCTTTTTAAAAAAGCTCAGATACCTAACATACAGTACATATAATTATTTGAATTTTGAATCTGTGACCATTTGTAAGTTAAGATATTTAAGTTTAATCACTGTGGGCCCATGCACTCCAGTTTGTTAAAGTAGCTATAAAACAGTGAATTCTTGAGGCCAAATGTTTGCATATGAAATAAAGAATTGAAAACAGGGAAGAATCTAGAAATAATAGAAATAATAACAGTTATTTTAGGTGTATCCGACTGTGGGATTACTCTGGCCAACAACAACTATGAATGAGACCTAACACAAAACCATAAAGTTTATTATTAAGACGTTATGAGATTTGTTTCTAGAATTCTTTTCTAATTAAGCTGTGAGGCTCTTTTTAAAAGAAGGTTTGCTTTTATTTTTAATTATGTGTAGATGTGTGGTCTGTGTGGATTTGTGCATAAGTGTAATATCTGAGGTCAGACGAGGGAGTTGGAGTCCCTGGGGCTGGACTTGCAGGCTGCTTGCTGTGAGGAGCCTGGCTTGGGTGTTGGGAACGACACGCAGGTCCTTGGCAATAACAGTATGTGCTTTTTAGACACCAAGCCATCTCTCCAGCCCTGTGTAGTTTCCAGAGCGTGAACTTCGCAAATGACAATATTGTGTCATATCAGAAACTGTGACACAGGACTCTGAAGGGATTGAATATCGGCTCATGTGGCTTGTGAGTTTCAGAGGCAGGGGATGAGCGCCGTGGGCCTGGGTCTGTGGCTCCACTGCCATGGGACAGCTATTGCGTTGTTTAAGATGTGACGAATGAGCAGTGAGTGGACAGCGGCGGAGATCCGAGGCACGGAAACTTCTTGGAGGACAAACGTTTGCTGCTGAATATGGTTCTACTGCTTAACGTCATGGCATACGTTGGCAGTGTGGAAGTATGTAGATTTATGCACTTGGAAATCATTTAACATTCTGGAGGGCGTAGATGCCACATGTCCTAGATGAAATTTACAACGCAAGCCCTGGACCACACTTCCCATTCCTCCATCTTCCCCCTCACCTCTCCTGTCCAGTGAGCCACCGTGGACAGAACTTATGGAAGCTGTTATTTCAGCTTAGATGTGCTCCCCCATCACCTTCCTGAGTGCTGGTTCACAGGTCCCGGTTAGTTACACCTCCATGATCTTGGTCCCTATCACTGTGTCTGGCTCCATGTTATCATGCACAGGCTCCTCTGGCAGGTGATTGAATCCTAATGAAGACTGTCTCATTTTATGCTCAGCTCTCTCTCTCTCTCTCTCTCTCTCTCTCTCTCGGCACACACAGAAGTGTGTGATATACACACATATGTATTTGTATGTGTGTGGGAACATACATGTGTGCATATGAGCATGGAGGCCTGAAGTACCTTCCTTGGTTGCTCTACACTTTTTGATTTATTGAGACAGGTTTATCACTAAACCCAATTCTAGAGTCTAGCTAACCACCTACCCTGCAGATCCCTGTCTCTGCTTTCTGAATACCTGGAATACAGGCAGCCGCCATTCTTGCTTGGACATTTACATGAGTCTGGGGACCCAAACTCTGGTCCTCACGGTTGTGGGAAAGTGCCCGTCTCCTTCACTCCACTTTCTTTTCAAAGACATTTTTATTCACCATACTTTCTTATTCCAAAGCCCTCTAGCTCTCCCCTTGCAAATGCAAAAAATCTATGCTCTTACTTGTTGCTGAGACGGAAGAGCTGACCAAAAGCAACTTAAGGGAGGACGGGCTTATTCTGTGGGGAAGGGAATGCTGATATGAGCGCGAGGCCGCTGGGCACATTGCACCCACGGTCAGGAAGCAGAGACTAGTGCTGGGGCTCAGTTCTCTTTCTCTGTTTTGTTCAGTCTTGGGCCCATCCTAGGCAATGATGATGCTCACATATGGGGAAGGGGTCTTCCCACCTCAATTAATCCTCTCTAAAGACTCAATAGCAGACATGCCCCAAAACTTGTCTCCTGGATGATTCTTGATCCTTTGATGTTGACAGTCTTTATCAACCCTTTCATATAGAAAATGGCATTAATGATGGCTTGCTGAGACTTGTGGCAGATGCAATTCTAAGAAAGGAGGCCAGACACTTTTTTTTTTTGGTTTTTCAAGACAGGGTTTCTCTGTTGTAACTCTGGCTGTCCTGGAACTCACTCTGTAGACCAGGCTGGCCTCGAACTCACAGCGATTCAACTGCCTCTGCCTCCCTGAGTGCTGGAATTTTAGGTATGTGCCACCACCACCTGGTAAAGATCTATCTATCTATCTATCTATCTATCTATCTATCTATCTATCTATCTACTTATTTATTTATATGAGTACTGTATCTGCATATCAGAAGAGGACATCAGATCTTATTATAGATGGTTTTGAGTCACTATGTGGTTGCTGGGAATTGATATCGGGACCTCTGGATAAGCAGTCAGGGTTCTTAACCTCTGAGCCATCTCTCAAGCCCCGCAGATACTCTTAAATGGCAGGAAGTTCAATGTCGGCAGAGGGCCTTCCCGATTGTCCCCATGGTTGCCGGTTAGAATCTGTTGATGAGTTAATCCTGAGACAAGTAAGAGGAACGTGTGTAGATGCGGTGAGGGATGAGAAAACTGACTCTTTAGACAAGACTAATGTGCTTGATTGTACTCATGCTTTTCCCCAAGGGGCACTGTCACATGGTGTCTTCTCAAGTGCTTCCTGCGGTGGCTTCACCAGAACTGTGTCCTGCGTGGCACTGTTACCGCCTCCCACCCCAGGCTTCCCAAGTCACTGCATTCAAACAGCACTGATGACTCAGAGGTCATTTGCTAAAGCTGCTGACGTCATTGCTTCTCTAATGTCTTGTTCCTGATGCACATTGAGATCTCTGCCCTCCATCGTTTCTCCCCACTTTCATCCCCCATAAACGTGACGGATGGGATGCTCTTCAAACCACCAATGCTCAGAAAACTTTAAAAGCATATAGTATTTATATTCATGTTTTAAGACTTTCACGCGGTGTATTTTGGTTATAGTCACCTCCTCCTTCCCCTACCCACCTCACCCCTTCCTAACTGCACGTTCTCTGTTTTCGCTGTTGTTTTAACGATTGAGTTCAGTTAATGCCGTGCATGTACTCATGGGTGTGGGGCCATCTGTTGAACTCTGGTTGACACAGCAAAGGCCACACGCTTAAAAGAAAACTGACTCTGCCTCCCCTAAAAGTCACCAGTTGTCAACAGCTCTTCAGTTAGGGTTTGGACCCATGAATCCTTTCCCACTCTATGCTAGTACATTGACTAGCTTGACCTTGTGTGGGTCTTCCACAGGTAAACACAAACCAGGTCTTCATGTGTATGCAACAAGAACTCTCA